>OX637563.1:5663069-6244715 GCA_951800025.1 Oligia strigilis | reverse complement strand
GGAAGACCTATACTTCGAGATAGCTGACCTCTTAAACAAGGGCCGTCAATGGGAGTTAGCCGTCGAAATAGTCAAAGAGTTAGTTTCCGTCTACGAAGAGGAAGCGCTAGGATACGCACCTCTAGCGGACTTACATACTCAACTAGCGAGTCTGTACGATGCCATGTTAAGGACTCCGAGGTCACATCCAGGATATTATAGAGTGGTATATCATGGGAAGGGATTCCCTGAATTGCTGAGGACGCCTTATGTGAGTTGTGTTTCTTTATTTCTATCGTCTCGTTTTTTTTATTAAGTGGCACTTTGTCTGGGAGGAGCTTGTGGATGGGTGACCATCCATAACAAGACACCTCCGTGCCTCGGAAAGCACGTTAAGCCATTGGCCCCGGCTGTCATTCGTGGATCTTTGACAGTCGTTACGGGTCGTCAGTAAGCCCGAAAGTGACAACCAGTCTTACCAACGTGTATCGTATTACCCAATAACTAGGTTGTGGAGGTCATACAGGCAGTCGCTCTAAGTAAAATTCTGGTATTCAGCTGCATCCGGTTAGACTGGAAGCCGACCCCAACATAGTTGGGAAAAGGCTAGGCAGATGATGACTTTGTCCGTCCTAGTAGATATTATTTACTTAATAAAGGGATAAAGGAAAATAAAAAAGCATTTATTCTGACAGCAAATGGAATGTCGTTAAATCGATAACTTAGAAGAGTTCATATTTTCCCGGGTGTTAATATGACACTTCCAGCTTCAGAAACTATCACGCTGGCATGCACGACGACATGTCAAGCTATATATTTCCAGTTTTAGCTGACCTGGCTTTTCGTACAATGAGAAATCGACTTATACTGGAAATGTTTAGCTTGATATGCGCCGTTGTGCGTACAAGTGTCAGAACCGACGCTCTTTAAAGCTCAACTTTTCTAAAACTCAATGTGCCATGTTTACGACTGGGTACTTTAAATAGCATTAGCAATTTTTTTTAGAATATGAAAATTAGCACCCGGTTTCTGGCATGCGTGGCAGAAACCGGGTGCTAATTTTAATTAATTTAATTAAAATCATAAAAAAAATCTTATTTGCTATTTAAAAAAAAATCTTTGTAAATATTCTTATTTAATCCAACAAAACACCAAACAATAACAATATCCTTTTTCAGGGTTACATCTACCGCGGTAATGAATATGAGCAATTACAAGAGTTCAAGGACCGCCTTCTAGACGAGTGGCCAGATGCCGAAGTATTGCCGAAGTTGGACCCGCCCGGACCGGAGATTACCGAGTCTGATGGACAGTGTATCCTTTTGAGTATAGTCTTGTTTACTTACGTTATCTACAATCGCATCCCGAGGCGTAGACTTAGTGATAGGAGAAGGTGGCCGCTTGCTATGATGAGTGAGTTTTGATGCCACGCTAACAGCCGCCGCGCGCTCGTGACTCTGCGACTCTCCCCATTCGGCTCGGCGATCCGTATTTAAATAGCGTATTTTCTTTACAACATAGTCTTTACAACGTAGTTTCTTTATAACAGTAGTGCTATTCTGTAAAAATCTCACCGTGATTATTCGGGTAAAGTGAGCTTAAAGTGAGCTGTCATTAGTGTCAATCCCTAGCATTAGATGGAATGACAGCTCACTTCACCTAACTTCTCACGGTGAGATTCTAACAAAATCGACCGGCTGTAGTGTAAAACAGCAGATTACTGACGTGTATTCGTACTACACAGCCTTTTAAAGTAAACATTGTATCCAAAAATATTACCCTTGACAACAACAACAGACCTACAAATAAACGCGGTAGAACCAGTGATGGGTGACAAACTGAAGCGACTATCGGGGAAGCCGATAGCTGAACAAATACTACAGTACTACAAGCATAATAACGTTGACAAGTTTGAGTTCTCCAGGCCTTTTCATAGAATAGGTAAGTTTATTATAGACTAGCTGCGCCCCACGGTTCACCCGCGTAATGTCGATCCCGTGGAAATCGAGATAAAAAGTAGCCTGTATGTTAATCCAGAGTGCCAGCTACCTCCATACAAAATTTTGTCAAAATTGGTTCAGCCGTTTGAGCGTGAAGAAGTAACAAACATATAAATACACACACCCCCACACACTCACAAACTTTCGCCTTTATAATATTAGTGCGATGTGTACAATACCACATCCAAACTACGTATCCGACTGACGTCACGCAACTCAATACGACATCCTGCAACGCGCAAGCTAAGTTTGACGCGCGACTAGCGTATTTACAACGTCTCGACATTAACCGGGCAAGTAGCCCACCAGACACAACACCCGGGTGAAGTTTATACCCTGTTCCTCATGCCTCTACATAGGCGAAATCAAGATGATGTCCAAGTCGGTACTATGAAGTGTTATTGTTAGAGCTATCATTGGTGTTCTGCAAGAAAGAGATGGAGCTGTACAGGATGAAACGCGCCATTCCTGACATCGCAATGCAATAAAAAAATTATAACTGGCCAAGTGCGAGTCGGACTCGTTCACGAAGGGTTCCGTACCACAAGGCAAAAACGCCGAAAAAAACACGTTTGTTGTACTCGTATGGGAGCCCCCTTAAATATTTATTTTATTCTGTTTTTAGTGTTTGTTGTTATAGCGGCAACAGAAATACATCGTCTGTAAAAATTCCAACTGTCTAGCTATCACGGTTTATGAGATACACCAGGCTGTATCTCATAAACCGTGATTTATGAGATACAGCCTGGTGACAGACGGACGGAGTCTTAGTATAGTAGGGTCCCGTTTTTAGCCTTTGGGTACGGAACCCTAAAAATGGACAATGGGACTTTCGCCACTATTGTGTGTCTTAGTCGAATCGAATAAACTTATTTTATTTGTTTGTTTACAGAAGAGTCCCTAGATGGTTCAACGGACGATTTATCGAATCAAAACGAGTTCGCTACACGATGGCTCGAAAGGACGGAACTTGAGATCAGCGAAAAGTTACCAGGTAAACTATAAATTAAACTGAATAATTTCAGCCGAAAGTCGAAAGACGTCCGCCGCTGACCCATCATCGCTCACCGCAGGCATAGGCCTCCCCGAAACACCGCCACTTCGACCGGTACTGTGCTTCATCCAGCGGATTCCTGCGGCCTTCACCAGGTTATCTGTCCACCTTATGGGAGGCATACTAACGTCTGCCGGTATCCGGTCGCCACTCCAGGGGGTCTACTCCGAAGTGGTTGATTGTCGTGTCGGCCGAATGTTCGGTCATTTTCTGATTCGAATATTGTTGTCCTACTACGAATTAAAAAAAAAAGGTAAAAAAGGGTAAGGGTTCTAAAAAGGTTCGGATTGGCACAGTTTGATCGGGACCTATAGTCAATATAGGAAATGAAAGGTAGTAGAAAATGACCGAACATTCGGCCGATATATAGCAGTGGTGGCCAAGTGGTAACGGCCGCGACTTACGGGTTGTAGGTCGTAGGTTCGAACCCAGACAGGCGCTTTAATTTGTGTAAATTATTTCATCACCACTGCTCTCACAACGGTGAAGGAAAACATCGTGAGGAAACCGGCATGTCCTAGAACCAAAAATTCGAAGACATGTGACATCTGCCAATCCGCACTGGGCCCGCGTGGTGGATTACGGCCCACTCCCTCTCACCGAGAGGAGGCCAGTGTCCCAGCAGTGGGAACATTAAAAGGCTGATTATGGTATTCGGCCGATAAGGTGGTTAACCGCTTCGGAGTAGACCACCTGAACCAGCTTTATTATATTAGTATATATAGAACAATAGATATAAATAAAAATCAAAACCTTTTTCTTAAATTCGCAGGCATTCTCCGCTGGTTCCCAGTACGGACACAGCGAACATATGAAGTGTCACCGATTTCAGCAGCAGTGGAGGCTTTAAAGGATACAAACAGAAGACTGAGGTCGCTTATCATAGAGGCCAGGGCACCTGATGCGCCGTTACAGCCTCTAACTATGAGGCTAACTGGTATGTTATTTTGTTAAAATACCCGGCTGTGCGCATAATAAATGTGGAGGATAAGCTCTGAGTTTTCTGATAGTCATGGCGAATTACACTGATAACACAGTTTAAAAATGGTGCGGATGACTAAATATGTTTTTTAAACGCATAAGCTCTGAATTTTCTGCTTCATAAAGGACGTCCGGTAAAAGTACCTAATCATCATCTGTCTAGCCTTTTCCCAACTGTGTTGGGGTCGGCTTCCAGTTAACCGGATGCAGCTGAATACCAGTATTTTACATGGAGCGACCACAACCCAGTTACTGGGTAATACGATACCCCTTGGTAAGTCTGGTTGTTAGACTTTCGGGCTTCTAGCTACCCGTAACGACTGTCAAAGATCCACGAATGAGAGCCGGGACCAACGGCTTAACGTGCTTTCCGAGGCACGGATCTCACTGATCGATCGAACTGTGCGGCTGTTATTATTTAGCCATGGGCCCCCCATCCCTCCCCCTCGTAAAAGTACCTAATATTTTCTTTTATTGTGTTACGTCACAGGTATCCTAGACCCAGCGGTCCAAGGTGGCATAGTGAACTACGAGCGTGCTTTCCTAACGCCCGGATACGAAGCGAGGCACCCAGACCACGCGTCCCTACTCGCCGAACTTAAGGACCTCATCGCTGACCAGATACCGCTCTTGAAGTTTGGTTAGTAATCTATACATAATATAAAACGTTTATTTTTAACCGACTTCAAAAAAAGGAGGTTCTCAATTCGGTTGTATTTTTTTAATTATTTTTTTTATGTTTGTTACCTCAGTACGCCGTCATTTATAAACCGATTTGGAAAATTCTTTTTTTATTTAAAAGGATATACTTCCAGATTGGTCCCATTTTAGTCAAAATCTAGTTCTGATGATGGGATCAACGAGGAATTGAGGGAACTCCTCAAATATTATAGGGACACCTATAGCGATTTGGGTATTTTTTTACAGTAACTCATGCATTTGCTCTCGGAAACCACCATTTGGTGAAGTGGAACTGATGAAGAAGACCACAGATGGCCAACGTAACTACTTAATAATAAGTATTTCACGGGTTGCGATTCGATTACTTTAATATGGTTGCTAAGCAATTTATGCTCGTCACAATGCGAATGGTGAAATGGAGCTGATGGTGGAATACTAGGAGAAGTCCTCAACAATTAACGTCCCTGCATCGGGAAAAGCAATATTTTGTAAAAAGGCGTTGGGCAAGTTGACATTAGGCTATTGTAACTTAGACACATTATAAACAGACCCACATAAAAGCGAGAAATAAAAACTTTTTAACAAAAAAAAAAACAGACTTCCAAAAAACACTACAAAGTGAAAAATAACTTTAATTTCGGAAGTCGGTGGCAAAAACTAGAATAGGTACAGATCCAAAGACACCGACTTCCGAAATTAAAGTTATTTTTCACTTTGTAGTGTTTTTTTGGAAGTCGGTTTTTTTTTCTCTACACAAGTTATGAACTTAATGCTAGAGTATGACAGTAGTGCACGAACAAGGAGCTAACTTTGTGAGAGACTGGAGCCTGAGATAGGTTTATATAAAAACCTGTATTACAGATCACCAGGGCCCTCCCGCGGCTAGATGCCGGTTATTTTGATACATGACATAATAACTATGCAGGGTACTAATCCATCTATGATATTATACATCTCTAACTCAAGGAATTGTATTGCTGATTCTAATTCTGTAAAGTCAGCCAGTCAGTTCCCATTTAACATTTTTGTCAGTTACCATTTAGTGTGAATATCATCAATGAAACTGAACGCGATCAGCACATCTAAACCGCGTTCAAGAGCTGTCATTGTTCCACAAAAAAATAATAACTCTCAGCCCTTAGACATTCGTCGACTCTCGTCGATGGCTGCAGTTGCATCTGCCGTTGACACGTGCCACTCGTCTGTATGCACACTTAAACGTGGTTTATGTGCTGATTGCGATCACTTTCATTTGTGAAATTCATCCTAATGGCGGAAACATACGTGTCGTGACGCCTTCTAACGCAGTGTTAGCCAGTCAAAACTCGTTGTAATGTACCACCATGACTTGTACCCGTATTTGCAAAATAAAATATCTTTATCTTTATCTGACGTAGTCCTGAAGAGATTCGTTTGATTGGTGTATCCCGAGTCACGACACAACACGCCACAGTAATGTGTGTGATATGTATGTTGACATCGAACCCCTAAGGCATATTGTGGGAGCACAAACGATGTTGTTTAAATTTTTAAACTCGATTGAAATATTTTCTCAGGTCTGGACGTGCACGGGAGCCGCGCTCCGTCGGAGCTCGAAGAGTTGCACGCGCACTTGTTGCGCTGCTTCCGGGGGGTGCAGCAACACGTGCATCAGCGATACGGACGGAAGGTAAACAACACTATACTGTGAAATAATAGTGGAATACTATTTGTATTGCTAACTTAAGTGGCAGTGGGCAGGGCACATTGTTCGCAGAACAGATGGCCGATGGGGCCGAAAGGTTCTGGAGTGGCGACCGCGTACCGGAAGACGTAGCGTTGGAAGGCCTCCCACAAGGTGGTCCGACGACCTTGTGAAGGCACAGAACCGGTCAAAGTGGAGATGCTTGGGGGAGGCCTTTGTCCAGCAGTGGACGTCTTACGGCTGAAATGATGATGATGATGACTATTTGTATTTAGAACTTGGTGGCGCCTAACACCAATTACTTGGGCGGAAATATAAAGAAATTGTTTGCGTTTATCCCAGACGCTGGGAGCTGGATCAATTAAAATAGTGGACTGTATATTGCGGGGGTGAAAAGTACGTGGGTAGGTCTGACCTTGCAAAACACGACACGAATTAGGACGACGAAAATTGTACATGGAACAAGGGAATTGGCAGGAAAATGCAACACCACTGACCTGTATGTAGATTCACCATCAATCCTCCACGTCGGCCGGCCGAAGGTTCGAGCCTGGCTGGATCAGGGCGGCGAGAGGTCGCACAGACGCCTTTCACAGCATAAACACGCACTTTTCGTAGTGTTTTAGATAATAGTTCGTAAATGCTTCGCGACAGTTCGCAACCGTAAATTGGTAATTAACAAGGGAGCATGTTATGGAACACTACTCTCGTTGAAGGCAACGCGGCAAGTGAAGAATTTCCTCACACCGTCACCGGAGATGGTGACCAGGACAGCGATAGTCCGGGGTTGCATGTGGGAAAAGGATAGGACACGATAGGATAGTGACGCATTTTGCAAGTCATATTAATTTCTACCCTATAATAAAAATAATAAACTAATACGAAATCCAACATCCCCCCAGCCTTGAAGAAACCCTTCAAAAGAAGGTTAAAAAATTAAGAAAATCGCTATATTTAGCAACTTCAAGGAGTAACTAGAGCGGAGAAATATAATGAAACTTCTAAATTTAACTTAACTAACATAAAATAAGCTAATTTAATACTTATGTGCGTAAAGTACACATAATAGAGATATATGACTATTGAGTCGGAAGAGGGCATAACCGCACTACTGGTCGTTTATAAGTACCGGTTTTAGTTCTTACTTCCGCTACGCGAACAACACCATCCTTACCAGGGTATACATTGGTAACAATTCCTAATGGCCACTGCAAGGGTGGAGCGTTATCTACATTTAACAACACTACAGTACCGACTGTAATCGGATTAGACGGAGTATTCCATTTTTCGCGTTGTTGCAAATTATGTAAATATTCCGACTTGAATCGCTTCCAATACGATTGAACTATCGAATCCATTAAAGAGAAACGAGACAACAGATCTGTTCGTTCGTCGGATAAGTCGGCTGCAGGTAAGCATTCTAGCGGAGTGGTAGACAAAAAATGCGCGGGAGTAAGTGCTAAGGGCTCTGATGGATCAGAGCTCAAAACATAAAGAGGACGGCTATTTAGCAAATCGAAGCGAAAAACTGTAGCTTCCAGCAGCTTTTCCCAAGTGGAACACTCTGAAGCTAATTTTAAAAGCGGATTATCATTATCTGCGACTCGAGTCACATGCGTAACAGTTTTTTCTTCCGGTAATGAAGACCGGTTGGATAAAAATTGTTGTATAGGCCAGTCTTGTCTAGGCAAGGAAAGCCAGAATGGACACTTAAACCAAAGCTCATGTTGAATGAGCTGCGAAGGCGTGAGCCCACGAGATACGCAATCTGCGGGGTTCTCGATGCCAGCGACATGATATAAATTTTCAGGTGAAATATTTTCCTGAATTTGTGAAATGCGGTTGGCAACATAAGTGTTGAATCTGTGTGGCGAAGCAACAGACCAACAGAGTGCTACTTCAGAATCCGAAAAAGCATAAATATCTTCAATTTGATGTCGTTTAGATAAAGTGTCATAAACGGTTTTAAGAAGTCGTGACATTAAAAGTATTCCGTTTAATTCCAAGCGTGCGAGAGTGATTTTAGGTTTAGCAGATGCGACACGTGATTTGGAGCACACGAGTGAAATAATAGGCGATTCATCGCCATTGACGACGTGTAAATAAATCACACAGCCGTATGCGGATTCGCTCGCATCTGAAAATGCTACTAAGGAAACTGTAGAACGGGTTTCTATACCTAAATGACGTGGAAATGATAAATTAGATATTTGCGGTAATTCTATTAAATATTGTTGCCAAATTTTAACAATGCGAGAAGGGGGTATATCGTCCCAATCGAGATTTAAAAGCCAGAGTTCCTTAATGATTAATTTTGCGAAAAGAATTATAGGGCCGACGAGTCCTAAGACGTCGTACAACCGAGCGGTAGCGGATAAAATGGCGCGTTTAGTACAAGCTGGTGGGGGACTTGATATTTCGAAAATAAAGGTATCCTGAGCGGGTAACCAACGCAAACCTAATATCTTAAATGTATTTCCATCGTCGAAAGAAATGCATTCAGATTGACGGTGCGACTCGGGAATATGTTTGAGCAATTCCTGTGAGTTGGAAGTCCATTTAACTAAGTCAAACCCGCCAGTTTTGAAGATCTGGATCAGATCGGTAGCTGTCTTGACTGCTTCCTCGAGAGAAGAAGCAGATGAAGCTACGTCATCCATATAAATGTCCCTCTCTAATACGGCTGCCGCAGTTGGCCAATTATGCCGTTCATCGCTAGCGAGCTGGCGTAGCGTGCGGAGCGCCAAAAATGGTGAAGACCGAAGCCCAAATGTGACTCGAGTGAACTCAAAAACCTCGAGTGGGTCGGTTTCTGAAAATCTATATAAGATTCGTTGATATTTGCGGTGCGGAGCATTTGTATAAATGCATAAATACATTTGTTTTACATCTGCACAAAAGGCAATGTAATAAACACGAACATTTAAAAGTATATGAAATATATCAGCCTGTAGATTGCAACCTGTATACAGGACATCATTTAGTGATAAGCCTGTATCGGTCTTGGCACTGCCATCCAGCACAGGACGAACTTTGGTTGTCGCCCTGTCGTTGCGCACTACAGGATGGTGCGGTAAATAAAAGCCTGCGGCGACTAATGCCTCAGGTGCGGTGCGGGACAGTATACCTTTATTTAGGTAATCACGAATAACATCGTCATATTTTAGTTTTAAACTAGGATCCTTAGAAAATTTCTTTTCTAAAAGTAGGAGGCGTTTTTTAGCGGTAGTATAAGAATTGCCTAGATTATTTGGGTCTTCTTTAAAAGGAAGGTCAACTGAATAGCTGCCGTCGGAGTTACGAACAGTGGTTGAAGTATAAATATTTTCACACTGCTGGTCGTCGGGACTTAAAAAAGACTGCGAAGGTAATTCCTCGACTGCCCAAAATCTTTCGACAATCTGGTGTAGCGGGTCAGAAGTAAAAGCACACAATGTGCGGGTAGCGGGTTGCGGAGATATAATAGGAGCGTCACCTAAAATCAGGTAACCTAAAGTCGTTTCAAAGGCGGAGGGCATACCGTCATAAGGGGGTTTAATTTTATCAGTGAGTAAAATTTCACAATAAAATTTAACACCTAAAAGTATATCTATTGTTCCCGGCTGCGAAAACTCATCATCAGCGAGCGGTAAGTTACGAATAAATTCAATAGACGCTGTATCAACACAGGTGTCCGGCAACTGTGACGTAATCTGTCCTACTACCATCGGCCTTATAGAATATTCGCACTTATTATCAAAGCGAGACGTGAATTTAACAGAAGTAACACCGAGAATTTTTTGTGAGGCTCCTCCAATGCCTTGAACTTGCGAATAGCGGGTTTGATTATAAATAGGAAGCGATAGTCGCTTACAACAGGTTGCGGAAATATAATCACTTTGAGAGCCAGGATCCACTAGACATCTCAAAAAGTGCGTGCGGTTTAAAGAATCAACAAACTTTACTTTTGCGGTCCCTAACAACGTAGTCGTTTGATAACGAGCGGTTCGATCGTACGAAACTGTACACACCGATGCATTATTTGCAATAGTTGTAGGGTCATTAGAAGCGGCGAGTAAATGAGTCATAGCGGACTCTGAATGACTGCTGGCCGGGGTAGGGCGCGGCATGTCATGAGCGGTAGCGGGAATAGGATTAGAGGTATTGGACACCACAGAACCAACGTTGCAATTTGTTTTATCATTTTGTGTTGGATTGAAATGTAATAAGGTGTGGTGTCGCTTTGAACAATGAGAACAAGTATGTTTCGAATTACAAGAAAAAGTCTTGTGTTTTGTACTTAAACAATTGTTGCAGAAATTATTAAATTTTATACAATTATATCTTTCTCGCGGGGTTAACTTATTAAATGAGGAACAAGAGTATAAATGTTCATGTTGTTTCTCATCACATAAAGCGCATTTATCGCTTACACTTGGACCACACCCTACATCTGTATTAACAAAAGACTTGGACGGTTTAGGGATGCGCTTAGTTTGACGCTGCTGTTTAGACTGAAAATTACTATCTATCGATTTACTAAGGTTCATAGAACGAGACAAAACTTTACTTTGCTCCTTTATGAATTCAATTAAATTATGATAAGGAGGTATTTTATCTTTACGATAGGTAATTTCAAATAATTTAACTGTGTCTGCGTCCAACCTTTGCAGAGCCAAATGCAAGAAAATAAATTCAGTTAAATCATTAAGCTTCAATTGCTTAAGCGCTTGTACTGAAGAATCAAAATTATTTATAAATGAGTCTAACCCATCAGAACTAGCAATGGATAGCGGTGTAAACTGTAACAATTGGTTTAAATATGCGGATGCGAGTGAGCGAGGATCGTCATATTTTTGCACGAGTGCCTCCCAAATAATAATATAATTTTCTGCGGTTGGAGCCAACCCTGCGCAAACGCACGACGCCTGCCCAGTTAATTTACCTACTAAATAAAATACTTTTTCACTATTAGTGAGCGATGCGTTATCGTGTATCATGCTTTTAAATTGTTGATAAAACAATGGCCATTTCTTGACATTACCGTCGAATGACATCAAATCAATGGGCGGAAGGCGAGGATTCGATTTTTGTAATGAAGTTTGAGATTCAGGTTCAGTACACTCGGTTTTATAATTGAGTAAAACCTGTTTTATAAAACAAAACATTTCTTCAAATGGTAACCAGGAATCATATTCGACCTCAGAATCGGGGTTCAACTGTAAATTTAACATATTATAAGAATCTAAAACTTGTTGATAATCATTACGCAATGTATCAATATTTAAAGCACTAGAACAAAACGACTTATAATATTGTCGATCAGTATTTGTTTTCTGTGCAAGTTCGAAAATATTTTCTACGCGTTTGTAAATTACATCACGTTTGACTACGTATAACGATAACTGGTTTTTACTAGTACTGGTAGTGTCGAAGAACTGATCTGCATCACTTCCCTTCCTCTTTGCTTTAGTCATTGTGAACTACTGTAAATATGTACAATAGCGGCGATAAGTAGGCAACACGACTATGTAAACAAAGTAAATAAGCGGTTATTATCATAAAACGACTAACTTTAGTTGCGAGAGTAAAATAAATTATTGCGGGTAAGAGAAAAATATCAAATGTACTGGTATGCGTACGTGCCCTAACGAAGCGATCCGAAGTTCACCGAACAATTACGAACGAACGAGTTATCTAAAGAACGACCGTATAGGAACCGATTCAAAATGGCGGAATACCAAAATGGAATGAATTTGGAAAGAAATAACTTTTACGTTGTGTTGTACTATGCGATGCGGGTGCGGAAATATAAAGAAATAGATGTCAGTGCGGGAAAATACAAAGAATAAACGACAATCTATTTATTAATTACGTAGTACAGTGACCGTTTAGTTATAACTGACCATGCGGTTTGAATTAAGAATGCGACCTAAACGACCATAAATGCGGTTCGAAGTGACCAAAAATAAATGGTGGCGCCTAACACCAATTACTTGGGCGGAAATATAAAGAAATTGTTTGCGTTTATCCCAGACGCTGGGAGCTGGATCAATTAAAATAGTGGACTGTATATTGCGGGGGTGAAAAGTACGTGGGTAGGTCTGACCTTGCAAAACACGACACGAATTAGGACGACGAAAATTGTACATGGAACAAGGGAATTGGCAGGAAAATGCAACACCACTGACCTGTATGTAGATTCACCATCAATCCTCCACGTCGGCCGGCCGAAGGTTCGAGCCTGGCTGGATCAGGGCGGCGAGAGGTCGCACAGACGCCTTTCACAGCATAAACACGCACTTTTCGTAGTGTTTTAGATAATAGTTCGTAAATGCTTCGCGACAGTTCGCAACCGTAAATTGGTAATTAACAAGGGAGCATGTTATGGAACACTACTCTCGTTGAAGGCAACGCGGCAAGTGAAGAATTTCCTCACACCGTCACCGGAGATGGTGACCAGGACAGCGATAGTCCGGGGTTGCATGTGGGAAAAGGATAGGACACGATAGGATAGTGACGCATTTTGCAAGTCATATTAATTTCTACCCTATAATAAAAATAATAAACTAATACGAAATCCAACAGAACTGGTTAATTGTGTAAGAGGAAGACTGTCCTACCGTGTTACAGTTTTGACTAGTACGGAGGACAGTTTGAATCAAATAACAATAACAATATCAGTGTAAGTAATTTGTTGGTTAGTGTTTAGTGCTTAAATGCATGCTAAATGATTATCATGTGAAACACAGAGCGCTTTGCTGTCAAGTCATAAAGTAGTATTTTACAAATTCCGTCCACGCGCTAACTGTAAGCATGAATTCAGCACAAATTTTACGTCGCTTATCGAAAAAAAATCAGTTTCATAGATAAATGCAATACCTACGCGGTCAAAATACAGCAGAAATTGTTTTTTTTTTTCATAACCTACGAAAGTAGTCTACTCAGAGGGGTTCAGAATCATGTCTAAACATGTTTTAACCTACTTACAAAATAAAATCATTTATCATTGATATACTGAATCCAGGGTATCAGGTTGCGTTTCGATGTCCCAGGCTATGTCTAGTAATATTTAAACAATATATTTTTGTTTTTTATTTCATTAAATATCACATATAAATTATATTTTTAAATATTAGAATATAGAAAATATAAAAACATTTAAAAATATAAAAAATAGTAGCCCACCGGTATCGGGAACAGGGTCCAAGCTACTGGCGGTTAGGGCTCCAGAGAGAGGAACCTCCTAACAATGCGGGCCGTGTCCAGAAGTACCGCTTTCTGAATCAAGCCCTTGATCCAGCTGCCCAACGAGAGCCTCCTTAGGTGTTGGCCGAGGCTCTTGGCTATTAACCCATTGGCTGTCACGACTATCGGCACAATGATTGTTGTTTTTATTATTAAAGAATTTATTATTACTATTGTTTTTACAGAACTGTGACATAGAAGTGGGCTCGCCCGAGGTACAGCTGCGCATGCACGCATTCCGCGACAGTTTCCACATTGAATCCAACAACTCATCGAACAACAGGATATCTGACATATCCACTGGCGCTGAGTAAGTACTAGCATGCTTATTCGTTTCGTTTCCGTACACAATTTAACATTAGAAAAATTTAACATAACATTAGAAATTTATTTTTTCACGAGATTAAATAAATGTTTGATAAAACTTTCAAATGCGGCTGTATTGAGCATAATTTTTGTAATAGAAACAATAATAATATCATGTTTTGTTTTTTTTTTTGTTAGCCTATTTTGTTTCCCACTGCTGGGCAAAGGCCTCCCCTTTTTCCTTCCAAACCTCCCTGTCTTGTGCGATCTCTGGCCATGTTGGCCCAACATGGACAGAATATCATGTTATTATTTATTTCAGAACTTCATCCAAGGGCCGGTTTTTCAGCTTCAACGCTGCGATTAACCCTCTAGCAAGGTAAAGTTATTATGTTATTATCCAATTTGAAATAACTTAAGCATTATTATATTTAACATTAATATTATTATTATTTATGTTTACAGAAATAGTAGCACTGGTGTAGTGAGTCGCTTCGCAACGCTGCAAAATTCACCCGGTAGAAGGAATAAAAGAAATTTGAGAAAGGTAAACTGTCATTATTTTCTGGTTATATTATTGAATCCCCAATTTCTGAAAAGCAATAGAAAAGAAAAAGAAAGCTGTTGAATTTAACTTTTTTCATATAGGTATTATCAATTGATTTCATTGGCTGTTGTTATTTTGGTCAGCCAATCACAGCGTGGCATCAAAACTTCATAAAACGCCCACCAGTGAACAGGAGTTTGACAGATTGCTAGCTTATTAAAAATGTGTGTCGGTCTGCCTTAGAAATCGGGTGTTACTGCTTCACAGTGCTAGACTATTAAATTAGATCGTTTTGATAAAAAATACGTAGTTATAAATTGTCTCTGATATAATAATTATAATAACATAATCTCACCTTTTTGAGAATAATAAAATGATAACAAAATCTAACCTCAACCTAATCCAACAGAGTGAAGTCGGCACCCAAGCCAGCGGAAGTCAATGGTACACCTCCTCCCACTCAACCCCGAACGGCTCCATCAACAACAGCTCAACAACAACCCTCAACAACAACTCCAACATCAACAACAGCATCACCAGTATCAACACACAAACAGACACGCCTTCCGCGTCCCCTTTGAGGGAGTTGAGGCAAGAGGTGAGGCACACTTCTAAGGTCAGTCGATATAATATACATTTTTCTGAGTGTTGAATGTGAGTTACTTAACGGATATTGTGTCTAATGTAAGTTAACCTGACTGGCTTGGCCACTGTTAAGTATGAATAACAAAATATAAAATATTAATTTTTGACACGAGAATATAACAAAAAAAAAACTTGAAACGAATTTTTTGCTAAATTTTTGACTCTAACCTCTAACAACCTCACCAGCCAAATGCAGCAAAGTGAAAAGAAACCTAAAATTGTCTTCAATGTGATCAAAGTAAGAATAGAATTGACTTTTCGCCATATTTTCATGTTTTAAACTACATTAGGACGAGCTGGTACACATGTACAGACGCCAGCACATCAAGTTACTACAATCTGTCAGATTTCTTTAATAGATTTTCAACTTTATTGCTAAAGCATAAGGTTCAAGGTTGATTGGGAAAATCTGACAGTTTCGGGTAGGTTGACCTGCTGGCGTCTGTACCACAAGCGGTACAAATTTTTACCAGCTCGTCCCTGAGAGTTCTTACAAAAAATGTGGCTTCCACTTTACTAGTATCCTTTGTAGTTATTCGTCTTAACCCTTCCAATTAAGCTTATTTTGCTTGTAATATGACTCAAAACCGCTCGTTCGCCGCAGCTGAAACAAAAGAGGATCACAGAAATTAAGAATAATGCAATTTATTATTAGTGGCATAAAGTGCAGACTGTGGGAACCGGCATGTCTTAGAACCAAAAAATTCGAAGACATGTGACATCCACCAACCCGCTCTGGACCCGCGTGGTGGATTGTGACCCACTTCCTCTCACATAGAGGAGGCCTGTGTCGCAGCAGTGGGAACATTCTAAGCTGATTATGCTATCCTGTACTGTCTTATGCTAAAGTGCAGAGTTGTCAAGGAATTCTCAGGCGTCATCGCGGCACTTTATGCACCTTATAATATTTTTTACTATCCAATGTCGAAAACTAGTCACTGTTCTTGGCTTTTTTTGGTCATTGGCCTTGTGGCGCCATCTACATCGCTATATGCGAACTACGCATCACATTGACGTCACGCAAAATCCTGCATCGCGCAAGCACAGTTTACTACGCAACTAGCATAATTATACAACGCGCCGACATCAATCGTCGAGCAGTAAGTCACCAGACACATCACCCGTCTGGTCGGAGGATCCTCCCTTTTTATGGAGGATGAGTGAACTTTACACCCTGTTCCTCATACCTCTATAGCCTTATGTCGCTTTACATTTTGAGGTCACTCAAGTTACAACTAAATAAATTAATTCAACAATTCGTTTTCCCCAGGTTAAGTGTATCCTTGAGGAGACTCCCACGAAAAATAAGGTTAATAGAATGTGGGTAATAATAATAAGGCAATTCTATGCTTATTTTGATTGCATTGTATTTACAGCTGCATTCCGTGCGGCTTAGCTTAAAATTTGGTAACACAAAATGTTTCTAACTTTGTTCGAAAGCCAGATACAACACTATGGAATTGGTTTCATAGTGGTTGACTTCGGTAACTAACTATTGTATTCAGAATTACTGTGTTCACAATTTATGTGATACTTATCAGAAAACTTAACTTTAATGCGCACACGTTAAGTTAATTTTTCGTTTCAACTTCTATATAAATAAGAATTTTTCAATAGTTCAATCATTCTTGAAATGAAATAAACTTAATTTTGCGAATGATTAAAATTGATATTTGTTTTAGAAATTGGAAACAACGATTTAAATACACCATAGAAAACTGATGTTTTATTTGCTTAGAGTGCGTGATCTATTTTAATTCAAAATAGAGTCGTGTATTGAACCACAATTGAACGACGATAATTATAATGTGTTATAATTAGGTAAGTATGTGGTAAATTATGAGAGTTAAAACAAGAAAACAACATTTCATCAATTCGATTCGTGATCTAAGTTCTGAACCGTATCCATGTTTCAAATTGTTGTCGTTTTCACATCACAAATGTCAACTTTATTTTTGTGTAAACTAAGTTGATTTCTGAACGACTAGTAATATTGAAACCTTTTTTTTATTTTATTTGTAGCTTAAATCTAACTTTATTTGTGGCTATTAAAGTATGTTTTCCAAAAAAACACGTGAATTATTGTTGTTTACATGTTTGAAAACTAAATTGCGAACGGAGGATACATAGATTGGGTTGGTTACCGCAGCGTACTTTTATCTGCTTAAACGTATTTTTTTTTATATATTAGCCTCGCTGTTATTGACGCATTCAACCTTATATTTATGCTATATTTCGACGCAACCGTATTATTTAGGAGTTTCTGAAAAATTAAATTAAACAGTTACTTTAACACTTTTACTAATACGAAATATGCTAATTTTGCTTTGCTTTATGGCTTAGTAAAAACGGATTAGAGAAATGAAATTGTTATAATTGACAATTTGATTACCTACTTTTATAAATATAATTTTCATTATAACCGTAGGTACTTGCACTCTACCATTTCATAGACTGCACCAAACAAAGGGCTATAATTATATTTCAACTTTAGTCTGCTTGTCTTTTGGGGGCCATTAATCATAAATACTGAAACGTTACATGAATACGTAAATTATGTAACTTAACCGGTACATCAAAGTAGTGGGTAAACATTTGCAAATAACAATAAAGTAATATTAAAATTACAAATTTGCTGTGATTTTGTGTTTTAAAACTTTGAAAACCCCTGTTCTTTGACTCCGTACACTATACAGTGTGACATAACACATTAAACTTGAATTCAGAATCTTAGAATACTGTCTAGCTTTGGAACCACAAACTCAATGACTGTCATAACCGACAAAGTTCATTCATAACCATTCTTTATTTAGGACTTGTTTGATCACTCAAAAATCAACTTTGAATACATATCACTAAAGTAGAAAGTTAAATAAGTGGCAATAGAATCTAACATTCAAAATTCAAGTGTATAGTTTGGCATTCGCTTATCAGCTGGTGACTGAACGGCCGCTACGCGCCGAGGTCGAGCGTGAAAGGCGTCTGTCGCAACGAACTAGTCTCATCACCTCTTCCGCACCACCCTCGAATCGAGACTCTATGGGTGAGTGTTATGTTTATTTAATTAAAAAAAAAAATAAAAAATATTTCGTATAGAAGCGATCCTCTCCTTTCTACATTTATATAGTAATAAAATCCATTGCTTCGTTTGTTTGAAAAACTCGTCTGCTCAACAGAAAAACAACGGAATGGATATTGCTGAACTGTCAAAATTAAAGGTGACATTCAGTGTCTTAGGTTTTCAAGCAGTAGTACAAAATTACGCTAATACTCTTCAGTTTAGGGGCGTCTAAGGCTCAACTCACACCAAAAGAGCGTCGAAGCGGAGCGCAGTTTCAGTGTCATTATGATTTTTAACTTTATTTCATTACTATAATACCTACTTATTATCGCATGAGAAACTCGAACGAGTCGCGCCCGCGGTGCCGCGGGAATTCCGGCGAATAGCCTTCTCTACCGAGCGGTTGCGATAATAAGTATTATAGTAATGAAAATAAAGTTAAAATTCATATGACACTGAAACTGCGCTCCGCTTCGACGCTCTTTTGGTGTGAGTTGAGCCTTATGCTTCAAAGTAGGTTTGTACCGGGTAAAATTCTGACTAGCTACTAGCCTACAGCTTTGGGCATATAAAACGCCCAGTATCGCTTCTATACAAAGTATTATTTTATTTTTCAATGATAAAAGTTTTCGCTTTTCTCTGTTGATTTTATGATGATTTTCTAACAAATTTAACAAACAAAATGCTTATTATATGTAGCATCGCATCTTTTACAGGACTGACTCTTATGGATGTTTAAATTTATGAAATAAAGCGTAAATTATCATAGAAAGGACAGAGTATTATAAGTCATACAACCTCACTACGCGCCCGCGAAGTATGGTAAAAAAAATATTGTCAGTACATAATGAAGTACGGTGCGCATACGCAAGTTAAGTGTGACTTAGCGAAAGCTTTTATTGTGTGGTAGTTAATTTCCATAATATTTTTTATTTTTGTGGTTTTTATCCGACTTTCCTAAAAGAAGGATAGTGTTTTTTAACCCTAGTAATTGCTGTAAGTAAAACTTGCTGTTTTTTTCAGGACGTAGTAGTGTATCTCATAATCTATGTAGAAGTAAAAGCCTTACTTAAAGCTGTGATAGGTACTTGATCTATCTAGTTTATTTTTATGTTTCGTGTAGGTGTACCCAAAGGACGATCTCTCGCTTTCCAGCCAGTCTTATGCCTTATGCGTTTGTCAATGTTTTGCTGCCATGATGTATAAATATACAACGTTATTTTTAGTATAATATGCGAAACCTGAATATATATAATATTGTTCAGAATAAGTAACTGAATCAATTCAATCATTTTTACCCCATGTTATATTTTGTCCCAAAAATATTTAAAAAGGTTAAATGTTGGACACCGAGCGACACTTCGTAGGTTATCCAATATCCGCGCCGAACGGTTAGGTACCTAGGTACTATTATCAATGAGCGCAAGATTGTGCGGCGCGGGTGAGCATGTTTTTGTAAAAAAATACTAGACACGTGTTTCGTGTTTCGTATATACTAAAAATAATGTTGTACTGTCTGAACAATATTATCTATTATAATAGCATTGCTCTAGCAGAAAACAGAAAAAAGGCCCTGAGTTCCTTAAAAATTAGCCAGTGAATCTGCTGTGAAAACTGAGTTGCTGCGATTGATATTGAATTTAAATGGCTCAACTTTCGGAGAGGTTATTCAACTAAATATTTTGATAAAGTTGAATAGCCTTTTAGAAACTAAAAGTCAACCAATTTGTACCATCATAACCTTATCTTCCAAACCCCAGGAACGACAGACTCCAATCAAGAAGAAGAGGAACCTCCTCC
The DNA here is from genome assembly GCA_951800025.1 of Oligia strigilis. NCBI lineage: Eukaryota > Metazoa > Arthropoda > Insecta > Lepidoptera > Noctuidae > Oligia > Oligia strigilis. The sequence continues at coordinate 6,224,750 of OX637563.1, read as the reverse complement.
ACTACCAAAGAAATACGCCCACCGAAGCATGGACCTTGAGAGCGACACTAACAACAACGGGGACTCGAACCCACTCCCTCCCCGACAGAACTATGACACCGTCTGGGCGCCGCGAGGATCATTCTTGTACAACTCTATAGCTAGACGAAATACGACGAATGAAAAGGCGCCTACGCCTCCACCTAAGAAGAGGAATGCACAGACTTAAGGTTATAAAATGTATATGGTATAGAAGTAGGAATCCTTCGGCTTACATAACGCCGGAGCCGCACCGCCACCGCGTGTGCACCGCATTGATGCGATATTCATTCGTGTACACAAACTTGCGGACCAGTGCCGTTGCGGCTCTTGCGTCATGTACATGAAGCCTTAGTATCAAGCGTACGCGTTCGTCGAAGGACATACGGTTATACCAACTCGTTACACTAAAGCAAATTGGGGCGGGCCGCGTCGCAACGTAACGCATTGCAAAAATCCTTCATCACTTTCGTACATTTTCTATGCACCTGCGCCTGCGCACACACTTGTGCACTGTAATACCTCCCGCGCAGAAGGCTGCTCTCCTCTGAGATTGGTCGCTATGGCCGTAATTCGATCTAGAAGACTATTTTATTTTTACATTTTCTATTAATCAACGTTCACTACAGGCGGGCCGCACCGCACTTTTTTTTATGAAAGTGCGTTGCATTGCGGCCTTGTTGGATTCCCATCGGTGCGTGATCGCTGCGATCAAATCAGAATTTATAGAACGCATATTTGCAAGCTTCCATCGGGGGCGCGTAACGCGTTGGTTTCGCCGTACCTTAAACGCTGCGTGAACGCGACGTTAGTCTCGATGCAATTATGTCTACGCAACCCTAGTGCAACGGCTACACGGCATCAACGTGACGTCAACCAACGCTTGAGGTAAAGGCACTCTTAATTGGTAAATTAATACATAGGAAGAATATTAATAAAATTTATAAGACGCTTATGGATTCTTAGGCATGACCAATAATGTGTTGGATTGTATCAGAGGTGTATTCCTAAATTACTTTAAAAGCTCGTAACGGAAAATATAATAATACTGATATTTTAAAGCACAGGCGCACATCAAGCTACCCGAAACTGTCAAATTTTCCCAATCAACTTTGAACCTTATACTTTAGCGATAAAGTTGAAAATCTATTAAAGAAATTTGACAGATGGTAGTAGCTTGATGTGCTGGCGTCTCGTCTGTACTATTTACGGGCTATTTATTGCCACAGCAAAAATGTTATATTCGCAAGTTATTTGTATTTTAGAGGCATTTTTAACAAAAAACTCATTTAAATTGTTATTTATTCGGTAAGTGGTTTTTGAATAACCTATTTAAAATTACTCCTTATTGCAAAGCGTTAAAGTTGAATTTTAACTGCCATACCCACCTCTAACCTCTTTTTTTTTGCTGTACTTATTAAATGTTACCATTGATAAAAAAGTGTTGCTTATTGCTTTGAGGGCAACGTTGTTGTGTGAAAATATTCTGTTTAGGATTGTAAACAAAATAATGAACAAGTAAAGCAAAATAAGTATTTACTGCCCCTACATCTTGTAGTAGCTCCTTTTTTAAACAAACTTAGGGTAAGTCTGTTAAAAAAATGCTTTTAAATAAAAAATATTTTATAGGCCATTTACAAGTATGGGGAATATTATGATTATAACTTTATAATGTATTAGGTCCAGAGAATAGCTTAAAATAATAATAAAAAAATTAGCCATTCAAAATTCTACAGACTAAAAACCACCGAGAAATTAAAGAAAATTAAAAGTTTAATGTGTTAACTAAGTTTATAGTATTTTATACATACTTATTTAAATGTATAAAAAATGATATTTTTGTGATATTAAAATTCACTAGATGCCATTGATCCAAAGTTTTATAATTGATATTTGAACATGTTACCGAAACAGATATTTTAAGGAACTTATTGAAGATTTTGATGAGCTGATATAAGCTTTATTTTGTAGATGTTAAAATACTTTTTCTATAAACATTTCTTAAGAGCAAAGTAATAAATCATTGAACCAAACTATTAATGTAGGTATTAAAATCATGAATGTTTAGACTAATAAATTCAGTATTTTTTATTTATACGTAAATATTATTTAAGTTAGAAAATGTTTGGGAAAATAATTATTGGAATTGTATTATTCATACTCATTATTGTCGCCATATTTATAAAACCTACTTAAAACATCTTTCGCCTTTACAAGCACTGCTTTTAATATTTTTCTGTGCCAAATTGCTACTGAAAATTACAGCCAATATACATTTAATAAAAATTGAGTTTTTTTTGGACCTTTGGAGCCATTTTAATAGTTATAACTACTTATGCTTCCGTTTAAAAACTTGTATGTCCAACATAAATTTGTTTAGAAATTATAATAATCCTTTAAATAAAAAATAATTTCTAAGTAAAAGGAACAGTTTCTAATTTATACCATTTCGCGGCCATACGTAGCACCAAATATACAAAATACGAGTTTTGTATACAAATATTATTATTGTATATTAATAGATACATAAGTCGGTCTATTTGACAATAATGTAAAACTTATAATAATAGAAATAGTTATAAAACATTGTTCAAGTACAGTCGGTCACACTATTGTCAAAAAAACTCCTGTTTTAAAAGAAGTTTTGTGGCTGACTGTACATCCTTTTGTTATTTCTAATTTTAAATAAACAGATCAAACTAGAATTAGCGAAATGTTTATTTATATATTTTGTAGCATTTGATGATTAGGTACGTCATTTAGTTTAATTATTAAGTTATTGTTGATATTTCTTTCGTGAATCGCGGAGCGTTTTCGAGAGGCAAGAAAAACCTGTTACGTTTCAATCAAAACAAATTCTCGTAACAGGTAGACTGAAGTTCGTCATAGAAGATATTCGATAGAATATCACTAAAGCTTTGGTTTCCGAAGAAAGCGGCGAACGGTCACAATAACGGCTGTCCAAATACAGAGAGTTTTTTGACACCTTAATGTCAAATACTGGTGAACATTACAGATTTTTTGACACCTTAATGTCAAATACTAGTGAAAATGACAGATTTTCATGACGGCTGTTATAACATGACGAAACCGCATAGCTTTTCACAACCACTCGATACGCTTCCGTACATTATCGAACATTAACCCTTTGAACGCCATTGTCACATATACGTGACAAGCAAGCGCGTGCCCTGTACGCCAGTCGTGTGTCGCCTATCCTATTACGAGCGACACAAATATGTGACAAAAAATGCGGTGCACTTTATCACGAAATAAACAATTACGTAAATCATTATTTTTGTGTGTTTTTATTTGTATACCTTAAATATTTAAAATTGTGGCTTGGCGTAGAGGGCACGCGCGTGCGTTTATGCTCTGACGTTCAAAAGGTTAATCAATGTTATAGTAGGAGTCTTCTAAACGCTGTTCACAACTCCAAAATTAGAACATGTCAGTTTGTATCAAATAGAAAACCGCTATTCTTCCGACAGCTGTTTGCTGTCGGGGGCAAGGCAAATCAGGTTATCGAAATGTGTAATTTTCTATACGATAGCCTGTCGAATGGTTGTGAATAGATATGCAGCTCTCCCAGGAAACCATAGCTTAAGCCTAGGACAAAAATAAAAATATACACAAATAATTTACTTATTAGTGATATTATTTGTATCTGTGGTCTTCCATTTAATAAAAAAATCTTCGTTCCGCGGCCATACCACACCAAATATACGATTGTTGTGTTTTTGTATATTGTATATTATTAGATACATAAGCATACTGATATTATTGTGTACTCATGTCGCAATAGTTAATAATTATTACCAGCAAATAAATAGATATTTTATAGATATGATTTGTTTTTCTTTTGTTAAAGCAATAATTCTAATACTTAATAATAATTTAATAATAATAATACTTGGCCGATGGGGCCGAAAGGTTCTCGAGTGGCGAACGCGTACCGGAAGACGTAGCGTTGGAAGGCCTCCCACAAGGTGGTACGACGACCTTGTGTAGGCCGCAGGAACCCGTTGGTTGCGAGAAGCACAGAACCGGTCGAAGTGGAGGTGCTTGGGGGAGGCCTGTGTCCAGCAGTGGACGTCTTTCGGCTGAAATGATGATGAGGATAGCAATAAATGCTTTCTAAACATTGTAAAATGCGAACGGAGAACAATGTCAGACACATACAAAGAACATCACACTAATATTATAAAGGCGAAAGTTTGTGAGTGTATGTGGGGGTGTGTTTATATGTTTGTTACTTCTTCACGCTCAAATGGCTGGACCAATTTTGACAAAATTTTGTATGGAGGTAGCTGACACCCTGGATTAACATATAGGCTACTTTTTATCCCGATATTCCCACGGGATCGACATTTACGCGGGTGAAACCGCGGGGCACAGCTAGTAACAAATAGATAAATAATCGCTTTTTCCAGCATAATTTTATTAATAACTAAGTACCTAATGTAAATGTCAAGTATTTACTTAAAGTAAATAAACTTTTATGATATTGCTAGCTTCCGCCCGCGGCTTCGCCCGCGAGGTACGAGTATGTCGATAAAAACTATCGTAGGTATGTCATTCCCGGGATGCAATCTATCTCTCTGCCATTTTTTATCGAAATCCGTTCAGTGGTTTAGGCGTGAAAAGGTAACATACAGACAGACAGACAGTTACTTTCGAATTTATAATATATTTAGTATGGATACCTACCTACCTAAATGTATGCTTGTATTTGCATGTTTACAAGGGCAATAACCGCCACAATATCACAGTTTCGTAAAAAAACTGTGCTAACAGAACACCAATGTTTACAGCCGTTGTAAGTATAATGTATGGCCTGCAAATAAAACTTGAAATGTTTGCCTACTGAAATAAAATTATTTAGCCACATGTTTCAGGCGTGATCTATATGTTTACATAAGCATAACATCACGCCTGCACACCCCGTAAGGGTAGGCAGAGGTACGCATTTCACTTATACCTAAAGTTTGTTTAATAGGGGTCGAGCCCATTGCCATAAACCAGGTAAACATCAAAAATCCGGGGTGAAAAGAAAGAAAACACGTTTATTTGTGGTAAGACGTAAATAAGAAACAAACAAAATTTAAACTGGAAAACCAACAATAACGCTGCCTGAATGGGGATCAAACACCTAAGCCAATGTTCAGCAGTCGTGATTGCGACCACTCGGTCAATGAGGCCAGGGCCGTCATTACCCGAGGGTGCAGGGGATGTGTGGCACCCGGCCGCAGGGTCTTGGGAGGCGCCAGGGTAGCCCGTGAAATTCAAAATTACTATTTCATGAAATAAATATCAATCAATAGGGTTTTATGAAATTAGAGGGTAGTATATCAATACAACCCTCAGGTCAATTGCAAGACAAATTATACAACCTGACACTGACCTGAAAATTGCAAAAAACGTAAGAAATAACACATAAAATTGAATTTCGCCGGCTACCTTGGGTGCTACTCCCTAAAAATTGTGGACTCCAAAATCGGCCCTGAATGAGGCGCTAGCTTCAGGGGAGCTAAAGAATCTTTGGTCGATGGCACGGAAAGGTACTTCGTTTCTCCACGCACCAAAGGCGTGATAAAGATATAAAATTATAACTACTTAATTCTTTTTTAACCACACATAATAAACCTTCACCTAAATCGATAAGAGACTGTAAATAAACTGTCAACTTTTCCATTAGGTAAGTAGATATTGCTAAAAATAAAACTTTACAACTAATAAAAATTTGGAAAATACAAAAGTGCACGAAACCTAAAGCCCCGTATTCATGGTAAACATTTGTTTAGCAACATGGTTGCATAAACATGTTGCCGAGTTGCTGTCAACATATTGCGGGCAACACTTGTGTTGCGGAGTTGATCACGCCGTGTTGCAGAGTTGACGCCCGGCGAGCGTAAACATCAGTTTATCAACAAATGTTGACGTGTGTGGACGTGTTTGCAACTGTTTATAAACATGGCGGTAGTATGGGATACAGAGAACACAACACTACTTCCTCGGGCAACATTTGGCGTGTGTGGACAACCCATATTGAACATTTGATCGTTTAAAAAAAAATTTAACAAAATAAAAAGAGTAGTTTTTAGAATACATTCTATTTTTTTTTATTAATTATAATTAAACTACTTTGAATAATAAAATAAACCATTTATTTTCAGGTAACAAAGACCCTAGATACATACCTTAACCTAAGTATAGGTACAGTTCGCTTCACAAACAAGGTACCCCCCTTGGTATTGACATCAAACCTATTTAAGTTTTTCGTAATGTAACGTAAGTGGCGTGTTGGTCTAATGGTTAACACTGCGGCTTGGCGATGCGGTGGTCACGAGTTCAAATCCGCAGATGAGAATATTTCTTTTTCCTTTATTTTATTTATTTACCCTTTTTTTTTAGTTTCTTTATTAGGTGATTTTCGTTAATTATTATTTAAGAAATCAAATGGAGGTTTGTAATAAAAGCTAGGCATTTTGATAAACAATATTCATTTATTTTTCTAATTACATTTCTAGGACTTGATGGAATCCACTTCCAGGTTGAGTATCCACTCACGCGACCGCTGTCATAAACTAACTCAACTTAATATACGCCGCAGTGACATCTGGATAAAACTCACGTAACATAAAACGCACGTTCCACCGCCCAGTATTTATTTTTTTGTAATTTTGTCTATGGGAGTATTGCTTGCGTTCCATTTTCTTTAGTCGAGTGGTTAGATGTAGTACATGTGTGCCAAAAACCGTGAGTTCGTAGCAGCATTACGAAATTAGTTATCTGTAGTTGAAAATCATAAAAAAAATCAAATGACGGCGATGACGGCTGCATAATAGGATACTCGCGTGATATAAATGTTATTGTATAAATAAACTTTGAAACTACAATGGTATGTATTATATGTCATTCGATTCGGTATGAATGGGGCTATTTTTTAGGTAAATAAAAAAATAGGGTCATCGCTTTCGATTTTGAATGAAAATTACTTTAATTTTTAATTTTCGTAATGTAAACAAACATTAAAAATAAGCAATTATTAAAAAAAATCAAAGTCTCTTTAAGTTACGAAACAAGTTTTGTAATCTACCCTGGTCTATCCACTTGAAGAAACAGCCATTAGTTTAACAGCGGTCCATAGTTTTTTTTTCTGTACGAGTCGTGTATAAGTGGCGCGGCCCAAAATAAAAAATGTATGGGCATAACGATGCCCCTCGCGCGGGAAATGTTTATGTGAGTGGGTATACAGTTTTCTATCTGTGTTAAATTGGGGTTATTTACTTAGAATATTAACTAAACACAAAAGAGATACCCTGGATGAGGTTTAGAACGTTTAACATTAGATAAAGGTTCGTTTATATATATATTTATAGAAACATAACTACAATAATATTTATTTATTTAAAGTTGTGAAAACAGATTTTTTTTATACTTACTTATCGGAAAAAAACCTTTAAAAAAAAAGAAATTTTGTCTTTTGTGTCTGTGAATTACAGAGGAAGAATCAACATGCTAAACTATAATAGTATAGCAATATACATCTTTCTCTTTTATCACATTTTCTAATAACCCTTATTTAACACAACATTAGAAAAATATGTGAGGTCAGATGGTGCATCGTTAATACATTACAAGACTACTTGTAAATCAGATTATCTGGATTGATAATAATTATAAAAGTTGTTTGTTTTTGATTAACTACGAGTTATGGATCCCACAAATATTGGGAATTAATAACACTTGCTCATATATGTTCCCACGCAATTTTATCAGATACGTTACACAATCAATCTGCCGAGTAAATTGCCTTATAATAACGGAGAGGATGTCACAGTCTATCACTTCTTGAAGTTTTGAAGGGTGCCACTAAATGAACTTTCACAATATTACGTTGTCGCTCCATTTGTATTTTCTCTGGCCTTGGCGATCACATTTCACATCACCCGTCGCTTGATACCTTTGTATCCATCTACGAACTGTTTTCCTCTGCAATGAAAATAATAATATTAGAAATACATAACATTATTGCAACAATAAATAGGTAATATGTGGAAGTATAACATAAATCTTACCGTTATGCCCATAACTCGTGCTATTTTCTTTATGCTTTGTTCCTGTTCCCAGATAACAACAATTTTAGCCTTCAAAAAAGTTGTTAATCAAACCATACCATCGGTTAATAGAATCAACTGGTCAAAAACTTAATAAATTTGATAATATTACGACGAAGATAATTACACACAAGCGAATCGGCACGAAAACGAAACCATTTAAAAAATAATTATACCCTCAATCACAGTTTACTAAATAAAGCGAAAAAGTATTCTAAGGTAAATGTACCAATACTCGTCGGGTTTTGAAATTCACAGACTTTGAAGAACTGCTGCGTGAAAAATATTTAATTTAGAACGAAACTTTTTGCATGACGAAATAGAAAAATTATCCGTTATTCTAAATAAGTTTTAATGTTTATAATTTTTAGTGATAATAAATACTTATTAAAGCAAATATGAAAAAATTGCGATTTGTACCAGTACTCGCCAGATTTGTACTATTAATCATCAAAAGGACCCAGTAGTCGTCAATTTTTTATGCTAATATGAACTCTCAGGCCTTTAACATAGGGTTCAAGATGATTACACATTAAAACAAATTGTGTTTGTCATTCATAATTATGAGTGGCAAGTCTAAGAAACAGAAGGTAGGTGAAGACCAAATCGCAAGAAATTACTAAAGGTTGTGAGGTATTAGCAGAGTAGGTAGGTAAATTCTAATATATTTTTGCTTAAAAAAATTAAGATAAGTATCAGAATCACAGAATCTGTTTTTATCAGAATAAATTTTGACGTGACAACGTCAAAATTGAAATGCTAGGGTAATGATTGAGCATTCAAAATATTCTGCCCAGAAATGAAAAAATCAAAGTAAGCTTGCATCATAAGGAATGCAATGAATCTCAAAAGTCCAGTGCCGAGCAAATCCAAAGCGGCAGTATCAGAAATACGGCAGAGAAATACGGCAGTATCAGAAAACGAAAGAAAATCTGCTGCAAAAAAGATAAAGATATCGTCTCTTAAAGACGAAAGATGAAATAAGCATCACCTTTGTACCTATTTTTCTGTTCTGTTTTACTTGTCTATTTATATGTGTGTACATAAATGGTTAAATAAATAAATAAATCAATCAATCAATCAACTCAGCCTATCGCAGTCCACTGCTGGACATAGGCCTCTCCCAGACTGCGCCACAGCACCCTGTCCTCCGCCTTCCGCATCCAGTCTACCCCAGCCACCTTCTTTAGGTCGTCCGTCCATCTAGCTGGGGGGCGTCCCACACTACGCTTGCCGATACGCGGTCTCCACTCCAGGACTCGTCTGCTCCACCGGCCATCGGTCCTTCGACAGACATGGCCAGCCCACTGCCACTTCAGTTTGCTTACTCTGCAAGCTATGTCGGTAACTCCGGTTCTTTTCCGGATAATTTCATTCCTGATTTTATCCTTCAAAGAGACTCCGAGCATAGCTCGCTCCATAGCGCGCTGAGCGACCTTGAATTTGTGGACCAGCCCGACCGTCAGTGTCCACGTTTCAGCACCGTATGTCACGACGGGCAGGACGCACTGGTTGAAGACCTTAGTCTTCAAACACTGCGGGATAGGCGACGAGAAGACTTGACGAAGTTTTCCAAATGCTGCCCAACCCAACTGGATCCTCCTGTCGGCCTCTTTCTCAAAGTTGTGTCTACCGAGCTGGATGACTTGGCCTAGGTAGACATAATCCTTCACAACTTCGAGAAGCGACCCTTCGATATGGATTGGACTCGGCAAGACGTGGGAATTGTACATGACTTTTGTCTTGTCCAAATTCATGCCGAGGCCAACCCGCCGGGAGGCTCCATTTAGGCTGTGCAACATTTGGTCTAGCTGTTCCAGCGTCTCTGCCATTATGACGATGTCATCGGCAAACCGAAGATGTGAGATATACTCGCCGTTCACGTTGATACCCTGTCCAGTCCAGTTCAGCGTCTTGAAGACGTCTTCCAAGGCGTTAGTAAACAATTTAGGGGATATTACATCCCCCTGTCTCACCCCCCTGAGCAGTTGGATAGGGCTGGTTTTCTGATCCTGAATCTGGACAGTCATCGTTGCAGCGTCATACAAACATCTCAACACTTCGATGTAACGCCAGTCAATTCGACATCGTTGCAGAGAGGCCAGAACTGCCCATATTTCGATGGAGTCGAAGGCTTTCTCGTAGTCCACAAATGCCATACACAGCGGCTGATTGTACTCCTCGGTCTTCTGTACAATTTGTCGAACAGTATGAATGTGGTCTACGGTACTGAAGCCTTTTCGAAAACCGGCTTGTTCTGGCGGCTGGAACTCGTCAAGTTTCCTAGCGAGACGGTTCGTGACGACCCTCGAGAACAGCTTGTATACGTGGCTCAGAAGTGAGATGGGTCTATAGTTCTTCAGCAAGGATTTATCACCTTTTTTGAAGAACAGAACCACCGCACCTCTGCTCCACGCCTCGGGCGTTGTACCCTCTTGGATAACGGAATTAAAGAGACTCGCTAGCTCTTTCAGGACTGGAGCCCCGCCCGCTTTAAGGAGCTCTGTCGTTATTCCGTCATCCCCAGGTGCCTTGTTGTTTTTTAGCTGCTCGAGAGCCGCCCTAATCTCGCATTGGTCGATATCCGGGATGTCCTCCGTGTAGTGGCGTGTTAATTCGGCTCGATGGTCATCTGCAGTAGGCCCCGCTGGTTTCGTCGCCCGTGTTGAGTATAGGTGCCCATAAAAATCCTCGACTTCCTCGAGAATCTCGGACTTCGAAGTCACGATTCTGCCATCCGCAGTTCTTAGTTTCGTCAGATGAGACCTCCCTAATTGCTGAGCGAACACTTTCGACCCTCGGTTTTGCTCAATCGCGTCCTTAATGTCGCGGGTGTTGGAGCACCGAAGGTCACGTCGCGTCAGCTTCCTAATTTTTAGGTTTAAGGCCCTCTTATCTGACGAAGACGGCTGCATAGATGGCAACTCTCGCCTTTCCCTCATAAGTCCGAGAGTTTCCGAGGAAAGTTTGGACACCTTACTTTTTCGCCGCGGCGGGAAAAGTCTGCGGGACACGTCGCGTAGTGCTTTGACCACTTCGTCAGCTTTCTCGTCAATATTACCTATGGTTTCCAACAGGGTGAATCGATTTTGAAGTTCCAGTTGGAACTTTTCGGATCCTAGAGCGGCTTGGAGCTGCGTGGGTCGGAGTGTAGGCCTCATCATGCGGAGTCTCTCAGCTCTAAAATTAATATTTAAAGTGCCTCGGACAAGCCTGTGATCGCTTCCCGTATTAAACCTACTAATCACGGAGACATCTTTAAATATATGCTTTCTATCCGTCATGATGAAGTCTATCTCGTTCCTTGTCACGTTATCGGGGCTTTGCCAGGTCCACTTCCTTTGGGGTTTCTTTTCGAAAAACGAATTCATTAAGAAGAGCCCCTGCGACTCCAAAAAGTTGACCAGCATTTGCCCCCTGTGATTCCTGCGCCCCAAACCGAACGGTCCGACTTTCGATTCACCGCGTTCTTGTACTCCCACTTTGGCATTGAAGTCCCCCATAACAACGTTGTAGTGGGCCTTTGTTGTACTGTGCATTGCCTTGGCAATATCCTCGTACATGGCCTCGGCTATCTCGTCAGAGCATGTCGAAGTCGGCGCATATACCTGTATCACTTTCAGGTAGTACTTGTCAGTGAGTTTCAGTACAAGGTACGCTACCCGCGTCGACACACTACTGATTTCCACAACGCTGCTAGTGAGTTCCTTGTTGACTAGAAAGCCGACCCCGCCTTGGGAGAGGTGATCACCTTCGCGGAAGTAGAATAGGTGGCCTGACTCCAGGGTTATCGTGTCCTCCCCCTGTCTTCGGACTTCAGATAGCCCCAGTATATGCCAGTTAATGCGACCTAACTCTACCTCAAGTTCGGCAAGGTGATGGTCCAGCCTCATCGAACGTCCATTATACGTAGCCATATATAATCGTCGTTGGTAGCCTGCCGTAACCCGGGGATTCTTCGCACCCCCCGTCCCGCCGTTACCGTGACCGCTACCTTGACCAGGAATAGCGGGACCGCCGGGAACTGGGGGCCGTTGTTTTGGCACTTTTTTCATGTGGGAGGTTTAATGCCCGTAGTCACCACGCTGGGCATGCGGGTTGGTGACCGCAGAGCCAAACCTTTCGCAACGATGATGCTGCTGCCCGTCATCGTTCTGGAGGATTTAGGTTGGCTTGTGGGATGGTTATACCGCCATCGGTCGGTCGCCAGCGCCTCGTCTGTCAGTGGCAGGGTGCACCGCGCGCAGGTGAGGTTGACGTTTGGGGAGTCCGGTTGTTATGTGCTCCCCCTAAATAAAGACCGTAAATCTCCTTAGAACTGAAAAATATCACATACGGTGAAAGGTTCTTTATAAGGAGTGCAATACAACTAAGTCCAGTCTCCGGCAAATACAATGGTTAAGGCAGTATCGGAAATCGTATGATTTTTTTACAAAAGCCTTTGCAAGAGTAAAAAATAATTTGCTTCATAACGACTGTAAATCTAACTAAAAAAGCCAACCAAAGAAAGTTTTAAATCGTATGTAACACAATAGGCCTAAAAATATAGTTATAAGCTAATTCAAAAGCTAGGCTAGCTAGGGGGCAGATTTAAAAAAATATTCAGGTATTAACCTGAAAACTTAAAAAAATCATCGACAATCGTCAAGTTATTAATCGGCGGCACCGTGTCATAGTGCAAGTGCGTGCATGGGTCAAGATTACGAGAACATTAGGAGGTTTCAACGGCAGAAGAGTTAGTAAGGAGACACCTCTATAAAGGAGAGGATTTTATTGGAACTATACCAACCGCGCTCAATCTGAATGAGTTACTGTTGGAAAACTAGCATCAATTAGCGAGAGGTTAATTACAACTTATTATTATACCTTTCTCATTAGGACAGTTTAGGTTAGACCTGAGAATACTTTTTACGGGCCGAGTGAGTAGAGCGTGCTTACGATAGGTACAGCGAGCGAAGCGAGCCCTTTCTAGACACGAATAAACAGAGCGCGCTTACTCAAGCAATGAGTGAGCGAAGCGAAAACAGTTTAAGAGTAACCCATTTTCATTGTCAAAAGTAACCCAAACCTTAAACAATGTGTAACACCATTAACGCAAGACTTCATACCCCCAATTAGAGTATTGAGTTAAAAGCTTAATACAATAACCAAAACTTAATTTTTTTAAAGCTAACTTTTATTATTAAGAAAATCGTGCTGACCCTAACATTATTTTATGCATTTAAAATTGAGTCTTATGGCTTTGAAATAAGATTTAATTTTCTTTGGCTCAATCACCGGTCAGTATGGCAAAATACATAATTTAAAAAAAATACCTTTATTAAAAGTTACTGATATCGATTCAGTAGTCAATTATGAACAAACTACTTTCAGGACTTGCGTTTATTCTGTTACACCTTGTATGTTTGTACAGACGCCAAGCACATCAAGCTATTACAATCTGTCCAATTAATTTAATAGATTTTCAACTTTATCGCTAAAGCATAAGGTTCAAATGACGAGTTTAAAGACCACTAATTGAGCGGGTCCCAGTAATCGTCAAAATAGCACTTAAAATGACGAGTTCTGGGTCAAGTAGGAATTTTTAGGTACCAATAGATGTCACGTTCGAAAAAAAATACTTTTATGATAAAACTGTTCCAAACTTCAAGTTACATCATTAGCAAATTAACTTAACTAATTCATCAAACGATCAGACTTACCGTAGACCCCACTGAAGGTTCGTAAATCAAAAAACAAAACTGCGCGTTGAGTTTGACATTTAGCAGTTAAACTTGCAAAAAAATTAAAAAATTGTGTGAGACACTTTTCAAGTAAGATATCTCAGCCACCATTACAGTTAAAACTCAGTATTGTTATTTTAATTGTGCAATATGTTACCAAAAATAGGTTGCCATGAAAATTGGCCAATTAAATATTTTGTAGAAAAAGATATTGAAGTTTTTAGACAATTTGACGACTTCTGGGTCACTGTCGACTTCACCCGCGTTTACCTTAAATTCAACCTTAACTCGCAGTTCATACAGCAGTTAAGTTTCTGAAGTAAAATGACGGTAGTGCAACAATCGGAATCAACACATTATATTCAACCAAACAAGCTAATTTCAACCTTATCTTTTAGTTAATTGAGGAGTTAATGCGTATTGCATTTTGTAAAACTAAGGTATTAAATATAAAACGAAAGTTGAAATTTAAACCTTATTATCTAGAAGATTAGACCGTTAATAATCTTGTTCGTTTTATGGAGTAATACTATTCCAATTTTCGTTGAGGTTGACAACTGAGCCAATAGCCTAGTAGTATAAGACACGGTCTCGATGATCGGCTGGCGCCTGGTGATGCGGGTTCGTATCTTAATCGCACGCAAAGTGTCTTTTTGTAAGTTATTCTTGGTATACGGTTCGGCCAGAAGGAAGCCGAAAAAATACCTAGAACTATTAAAAACTTGAATGAAACTTGCAAATAATATCTGAGGCGGACCGTTGGATGCGCTCGGGCAGAGATGGGTGCGGCGGCGGGGGAGGGAGCTGCTCAAGGCTCACGTGACGCGCCAGCGCCGCCGCGCCGCCGCGCCGCCCGCCGCGTCGCTCGAGCGACGAGCGACGGCGGGCCCGAGCGTGCTCGGGCGATAGTCTTTAAGTCTTGGGGGGGTTCCATTTCTCTGACGCTGACTGTACATAATAATCTAGTAGGTAACAATATTGTTACTATCTACCTACGTAAAACTTAATAACTATGTTAGTATCACTTAGTTGCACTAATTCTTTGTGCGTTCTCGTGGCACTTGTCCGCGAAAGCGGCGGAATATACCACATCCTGCGGCCAAAAGCTTTCTTCCATCACCAGGTGCAGGTAGCATGTTGGTATGCGCACCACGAACGCCTTGAAGTGGACTTTGCGGTGCGAGTCCAGTAACTGCACCCTAGGCGCGTATCGGACTAAGTTCATACAAATCTATTGAATGACTATTTCATGAATGATCGATCAATAGGGTTATAATATGAGCCTCACGTTTCAGCCGCCGCGGGAGACTCCCGGCCACCGTAAGCGCGGGCCTGCGGACGGAGAGTAATGGGTAGCTCACCGTCCGATCAGGACCAGGCCCGTGCCGGACGGTGCGTACGTGTTCCACGCGCGCCTCAAAGAGATGTCAGCAACAGAGAAGGGGCCGGCTAGGGCCGAAGCCTGCCGGGGCAGCGGGATTGTCCGAAAGGGTTACCGCTGGCCCGGAACATAAAGGGCTAAGGAAGGAACACGGGTGGGTTTTAGTCAGTAAGAGTCTGACACTCCCTTCCGCTCCACCCAGAGCATGAAGGGTCATTTGATGATTTCCAACCATCAAAAAAAAAATAGCGTTACTTATATGAACTTTGAGTTGTATTGATTTTTTTTTGTGATTGGTTGATTTAATGATTACAATTCTGTAAATACATACTTTTTACGCTCGCGAATCATATTCTAATTAACATACAACCTGACACAGGCCTGCAAACTGCAAAAAATGAAACAAATATTGAATATCGCGCAAAAATAGACAAACCATCACCATACAGTAATTTAATCTAAATGCTGTTAATTTTATATATCAGAACCGCGGCAGTCATGTGTTTAGTGCCCAGCCTCGTGATAAAAATAGCATTACTAATAACTTATAATATTAGGTAAGTACCTATCTCAGAGACGGTAATAATTCATAACGACATATTCAATTTAGATATAAAATCAAAAGGAAAAATCCATGCATTAATAAACCTCAAAATATGTATGACCTAGTTAACTAATCGTTTTTTGGTGGTTAAACATGATAAAACTGGAATTCGAAGTGTGAAAAATAATGGTAATATCCATTGAATTATTATAGGTACTAGGAATAAAGATAGCTGAAATCCTAGTATTTTAGATGTGAAAGTTTGTGAAGATGTTTGGATGTTTGTTACTTAATCACGCGTAAACCGTTGAATAGATTTGGCTGAAAATTGGCACACAGATAGACCATTTCCTGGATTAACACATAGGATACTTTTTATCCCGATATTCCCACGGGATCGAAAATTACACGGGTGAAACCGCAGGGCGCTGCTAGTAAAAAATATATTATAGGTAGAGTGAGTTCATAGCCATAGTACCTACATATTTCAGAAGCCAGTCTTCTTCGTGTCGCTGGCATGACTGTAGTTGATCTTGTTGGCCCAAAACTTCGCCACTTCCACGGCGGCGTCGTCGGTGGCAGCGCAGAGTTCACTTTGACTACATGTTTTGGGACACAGAGGGCTAGGAGGTGGAGCATAGTTTGCGACATAGCTCCACATCCACACCCTACTGCAGTTACGTTGACCTAGCCCCACTTTACCAGGTTGGAGCTTATATCTTCCGTCTTCTGTCCGGAGACGGTTCAGGGACTTCCAAATGGACCACGAAAGGTTACACCCTGCAGGGAGATGCTCCTTTGTTGGTAGATAGTAAGTAGGAGGAGAGGAGTATCCTGCCACAGTTTGCAACGGGCGTCGGCAGGGTTTCATGGTAGAGACGCTGTCGATTCTAAGAAGCTGTGCCTGCTTTTTAGCCGTTGCGTTGGTAGCTGTGCGCCCTGTAGTGGGTGTCTGATATGACATTCCTGTTTGGGTTTCTCCACTGTGCTTGCAACTTCTCTTCGGACTTGTGGTGGTGCTATGCCAGATGTAAGCTATAGAATAAAAAATACAAAGATTACCTACCTACTTCATAAACTTACAGATATCTAAAGCTAGGTAGGTATTGGGCAAGTACTGCAGCAGCAGCTGGCAGCTTATACTGGTGTAGCGGTATCTACAACGCCACATGCGAACAACGCGTCATACTGACTTCACGCAAAATCCTGCATCTCGCAAGCAGAGTTTACCGCGCAACTAGCCTAGATACAACGGCCCGACATGAATCATCGGGCAGTTGCCCGCCAGACACAACACCCGTCTGGTCGGAGGACCCTCCCTTTCCATAGAGTTTGAGCGAACACCCTGTTCCTCATTATACTGGAAATGTACTTACAAGGCTGATTTTTCAGCTGTTCGGTTATCTTTTATCCGAAGAATAAAATATTTTACCACGACACGACATAATTACGCTATGACATATTTTCCATACAAAAGTCAAACCACGTGTTGATGGAGTCTCTTTTCTCCACTTAACCTAACCTAACCCGGAAAATACCTAATGGGTATGTGACAAAGGCCGACAAATGACCAGGAGGCCTCAAACATTAGGTATCTCTCAGAATTTATTTCTGTTTGCATGTTACTCAAATTCTAATCTAGATTTTGAGACGCGCTACCAGACAGCGTTATCTTGTTCACTCAGAAAACACAAGTCACACAACAATTAGATACAAACTTGAGTCATTCTTCCGGTCATCGACGCATTGCGTATGTTGGTAACGGATTCCTTGGAAGGCTTGGATTAGAGATAGGTAAGATAGGGTGACCGGTTAGAAGAAGCGATGGATTGATGCTGTGAATGCTTGTGCCACACTATTTCGGGAATGTTCGATTGGTTTGCTGAAAATGAATGTGATTACTTCACTGATGACTTATCCTACTAATCACACTAATATTATAAAGGCGAAAGTTTGTGAGTGTGTGTGTTTATATGTTTGTTACTTCTTCACGCTCAAACGGCTGGACCAATTTTGATAAAATTTTGTATGGAGGTAGCTGACACCCTGGATTAACATTTATAGGCTAGGTACGTTTTATTCCAATATTCCTACGGGATCGACATTTACGCGGTTGAAACCGCGGAGCGCAGCTAGTCAACTAATAAAGATTTAAATAATTAATCCACAGTCAATGTCTTTTTTTTGTGAATAATTAGGTAGGTAGCTTTCAACGTACATTTTAATCCTCCCACGACATACTTTGACGGACTAAAAAAATAATTACCACCTCTTATCACAACGACCTTATCTATACATATAATAAATCTGTAGACGAGGCGTTTCTGTACATTGAAAATAAAAAAATAAAAAATAGTTGATAACCAACAGATGCCATTTCTTCAATTTTTGGAATTTTTGTCTGTTTGTCTGTTTGGATGTGACAGATTTTGAACAGGCTCAACGTAAAAAGTACCAAACCAATATGGTTCATATTTATACTCAAATATAGTGTAGAACTCGGAGCAGTGATTAGTCTTTGTTTCATCGCAATCGCTTCAGTCTATCAAAAGATATAATCAATTTAAAGCATTCTATAACAATTTTTATTGCAATAAGTGGAAACATGTAACGACATCTATTGGCGCGATATAGTACTAACGAAATCATATTGTTATCTTTAAAACATTATTATGTGTTTAATCACGTCGTAAAGGCTTGCCTTTATGACGAAATAATTCTGATCCTTATGTCTGTATTATTAAAAAAAAAAATAATGGTAATGTTTAAATAAATAATATAAACATATATAATAAAATCGTATATAATAAAATCGTAGGAAAGGCAAAACTGTACATAGAATATATAAAAAAAAATACTTGGGGCGTGATCTACAATCGATATCGAAGCCAAAAATATAGTTTTTAGAATTTTTGTCTGTTTGTCTGTATATATGTCCGGGCTAAACTCAAAAAGTACTGCATGGATTTACTTCAAATTTTGCATGAATATTACTAAGAGGTCGGGTCAACATATAGGCTACATATTATCACGCTATCACCTACGAGGAGGAGATGTGAATCTTTATTTTTCTTACGCATTCTGTGACAGCGTGTAATCTAACGACGCATATTTAAATGTTGTTTTTGAGTAAGTCATGCTATTATCTAGCTTTACACTATAAAAACTTTTACGCCATTTAAGTAACTTGGGCAGAGAAACATAGTTTAATGAATGTTAGTAGTATAAGACAATTTTGAAGCAGCGCCATCTATGAGATTTCATAAAAATCAAATCAAGTTACATGTCAACACTTTTTGGAAATTAATAATTTAAATTTGATCATGTTGGTGAGGTTAGTAGTTAGTTATTCTTAAAATTCATAGATGGTAATGTGCATTTTCTTCATAAAAGTTGTATCGTATAGTTCGTTTTGACAAATTCAAGTTCCAACAAAACCCTCAAAATCTTGAGCAGAGTTGAGGAAGACAATTAAGAAAAATGCGGTGTTAAGTATTACAAAAAAGTTATGTTCATTGATGATGATCATTTCTTCATCAATTTCATGTTGTTAGTACAAAATAAACATTGACTGTTAATACTTTTGTTCGGTATTTATCTGTGTGATTATTGCTTGGTAATTAATATATTTTCATGTCGTATACCTAATTATAAACTTAAATTATACCGTGCATCCGAATAATGGCGAATGCGATTTTCTGCGGTTGTTACTTCACACTGTCCGAGGCAAAGTCTTTCGCCTTTCTGAGGACATTTGATGGCGTGGAGTTTCCCACTTACCGCGCAGCCTGCGTAGCACGTCACCTTCTCGACGGTGACCAAAATTGGGCTGACACCCTCGCGGAGGCGAGCGTCAGTGACAGTCCCAGCCGCATGCGTCATCTGTTTGCCGTCATCTTGGTGTTTTGTGGAGTCGCGAACCCGGTAGCTTTGTGGGAGAAGTATCGCCATCATCTGTCTGAAGATTTTCTACGAGCTTTGAGGCGTGCTACTGGAGACGAAGTCGGAGACGGCGAAATGACCACCATACGAAATGACCATGTCGCTTTGTTCTCTTCAGAGCAAAAACAAATTTATGACACCGTCCTTGAAAGCGTTTGGCAAAACCAGGGTAAAATGTTTTTCTTGGATGCTCCTGGTGGTACAGGAAAAACATTTGTTACCACTGGCATACTTGCAGAGGTCAGGAGGCAAGGCAAAATTGCTATTGCTGTAGCGTCGTCGGGAATCGCTGCCACACTGCTTCCGGGACTGCAAGACAGCACATGCCATGTTTAAAATTCCCATCGATTTAGAGAGCGCCGAAACGCCTGTTTGTGGTGTGTCACGTAACAGCGATAAGGGACACGTGCTCAAGGATTGCTCTCTGATCGTATGGGATGAGTGTACGATGGCCGAGGATCGAGGACTGACGAGGTGAATGCTTCGTTGAAACGATCTTCGTTGTGGTCACGAGTTCGTACGCTGCGCTTGACCATTAATATGAGAGCTCGGCTTGGCGGCAATGCACGCGCTCAAGAATTCTCCGATATCCTTCTAAGTCTTGGCGAAGGCACTCTACCAGAAGAGAGAGGTAGACAGGTGGTGCTTCCAGAGTCTCTCGGTAG
The DNA here is from genome assembly GCA_951800025.1 of Oligia strigilis. Classification (NCBI taxonomy): domain Eukaryota; kingdom Metazoa; phylum Arthropoda; class Insecta; order Lepidoptera; family Noctuidae; genus Oligia; species Oligia strigilis. The sequence continues at coordinate 6,204,357 of OX637563.1, read as the reverse complement.
AGTGGTTTCCAGCTTAGAAGAACTCATTCGCTGTGTGTACGGGGACATTCAGTCGTATACCGCACCAGCAGAATTCTTGGGTGTGTGAGCGGGCCATTTTGACGCCCAAAAATGATCAGGCTGCAGCAATTAACGAATGCATTCTCTCGGAAATTGAGGGGAATGAAGTGGTCTACACCTCTATAAACACTGTTGTCAAGCAAGATGACGCCACACATTATCCCGTGGAATTTCTGAACTCCCGTCAGCAAGTGGACTTCCAGCGCATTCAAGCTGAAGCGGTGTCCCGGTTATGCTTCTTCGGAACCTATCTCCTCCGAAGTTGTGTAACGGGACCCGCCTTAAAGTCATTTCGCTCCACAGACACACCATTTAGGCGGAAATTCTTACGGGTTGTGGCGTCGGCGAGGCAGTATTTATACCACGCATTCCCCTCATACCTCATAACTTCCCGTTCCAGTTCAAGCGCGTACAGCTCCCCGTGAGTGTTTGCTTCGCGATGACCATCAATAAGTCGCAGGGGCAGACACTGAGGGCAGTGGGTGTCGACGTCAGGACGAGTTGCTTCTAACACGGGCAACTGTACGTCGTCGCTTGCTCCCGCGTCATCACACATTTTGGCTCCTGGCAGCATAACTACCAACGTAGTTTATAGGGAAGTGTTGTAAGGTATATAATTATGATACCTTTGAACGTATTTTTACTCTTTTGTGTCCTAGAATGTATTCATGCATTATTTTCTCTATTTCCTTCAGTCACCTCTTATGACTGAACTCAGCAGGATTCCCATATAACTCTTTTCACTTGCTTCGCTTGCAAAAAAAAACTTATATTTTAATGCTATTTTAAAAGTTGTTTACTTTATAATGCTATAGCGACACTGGCATCTTAGGTGTTTTTGGTGCTGTAGAGCCTTCACGCAGACGACGTCGCGGGCAGCAGCTAGTATGGAAATAAAATGCAAAATAAATATTTTTGTATCTTTTCTTGAAATGGAAAATTTAGGTATGAGAATTGGGTTTAAAACATTAATTATCATGACAAAGTAGTACCTACCTTGTCAAGGTTAGTTTTTGCAGATTTATTTGGATTACCTTATAACGTAGGCGGCCTTGTAACGTAGGTAACTTTACAAGGCCGCCTGCTTTATCTACAGGGTGTAAAAAGACCCATCACGTAGCCGTCAACTACTTACGCGCATTGCACAAAAGCATTTATTAGGAAGGTTTATGTAGGAACCTATAGGCTTATCAAGAACAATGTGGGGGAAAAATGGTGTATCGTACAAAAACTATAAATGTAGACTTTTATGTACCTAGACAGTTTTCTATCTAGCCATAGTACCTACATGAAGGTGATTCATATATCACCTTCATGTAGGTACACCTTTTAGATAGTGTTTTCGCTCTGTAGACCTACCACCCGTATTTAACTTTATCAAGTTCACATAATATTACATACATTAGCTACATAATATTTACCTACTTAGGTACGTAAATATGCCTGAATGGCTTATGACTTTTTGAACTCATGAGCCGTTCGAGCATATTTCTATACCTACTAATACGGTAATAGTCTACAAACCACTGTTTTTTGAACCGAAATAGTAAATACCTACAGTTTTACAGTCTGGTGGCATATTACATGTTCTGCTCAAATAAAACGCAATTATACATATTTACTAAAGCCAAACGCCCAGTATTTAATATAAAAAAAAATTGAAACAGATAAATGGTCGAATGAATTACTTACAAATATATTAGTGTTATATTCATAATAATATTGTGTAATTTATAATTTAATAAAAAGGGGTGATGTTTTGATAGAAGTAGGACCTATTGTGCGTTTATTTATTTCTGAATATAGGTAATTTATCTCCATGTTCCCAATGATCTTTAAAATCAAAAGAATACAAAGTCACGTGAGCAAAGCCGCGGGCGCAGCTACTTAGTTGAAAATTAATTTGACAGTAACTTGACTTGCGTTTGTACATAAATTAATTAATTACTTACTTACTTAAAAAAAAACTAGATTACAACAAATTGCGTCAAATAGTCTACATAACATAACAAAACCTAACAGATTTATTAATAAAAAGTACATTAAGTTATAAAATTGTCAGTAAAACAAAATGTAAGTTCACACAAGCAAACTTTTTTCACTACCTAACTACCTACTCATACTACCTACGGCCGGGTACCCCTGGCCCTACCCGGAGTCACGCTTGAGTCAGGGTTGACCCAAGTGTGACTGCGGGTAGTGGAAAATTGCCCGAAAGTTGACATTATTTGCTGAAACGGTCCTCACGCGTTCACTATTCAAACATAAAAGTCTCCTAAATCTTCTGGCGAATTCCGCTGCAGGCCACACATGCTACACACATACAATGCGTGAACATACTGCATAGTGACGTCATTATTACGAACTTGAGCCATTTGAAGTACACGTGATAGTTTCCAGGCGGTCTATTCTGTAACAATCTCTCCGTGAACACTTACGTTAAACTCAGGGTGGGTGAATGTTTTTAACCCCCGACGCAAAAACGACGGGTGTTATAAGTTTGACGTGTCTGTGTGTGTGTGTGTGTCTGTCTGTGGCATCGTAGCTCCCGAACGGTTGAACCGATTTTGATTTAGTTTTTACGTCCGAGACCCCTACGTGCCTCGGAAAGCCGTTGGTCCCGGCTGTCATTCGTAGATCTTTGGCAGTCGTTGCGAGTAGTCAGAAGCCCCGAAAGTCTGACAACCAGTTTTACCAAGGGGTATCGTATTACCCAGTAACTGGGTTGTTTGTGGAGAGTGTAAAATACTGGTATATAGCTGCGTCCGGTTAGATTGGAAGCCGACCCCAACATAGTTGGGAAAAGGCTAGGCAGATGATGAGATTGGTTGATGCTAGGGAAGCAAGCAAAGGTCAGCAAAAAAACTCGATTAACATATTCGGTTCGTGTAAAAAATAAAATTAGAATTTGGGAAAAAGTCTAGTCCATGAAGTAAACATTTTGTTTGTATTTTATTGTAACAGCAGGTTATTTTTAAGAAAAAAAAAAAAAAAAAAATATTTCCCAAATTCTAATGACAAGTTCGTTCACCTTTCGTTTAAGTCCTATATTTATATTTTTTAACATTTCGACGATCGTTACATTCTTAAAAAATCTGACATTCACTCAACGGAATTATCATGTTTATTGTGCGTTCAACAATAAGATTAGGTATTAATTAATAAACTGAAGTGTTATATCTATACTACCATGTCCCTATGTTTTGTTTTTTGGCGTAATTATACAGGGTTGTTGGTTAATATTAATAACTTTTTAGGACTGTATTACTAACATACCTACAACAACTTTTGTTCGATGAGTTTTTACAAAACATAATACTTACCTACATTCCAATATCAAACCTTTAAGATTTCGTTGTTCTATCTAACCTCCGCTTCTCTCCGCTGAATTTTGTACTGGACATGGCAGTTTGTTTACCTAACCTACCTAGCACTTTCTTTTGCTGCGCGCAGAGTTCGTAAAATTTAGGGCATTGGATTGAAATATTGTTATTTTTGTATGAATGTCTGATGAATTAATAAAAGTCTTAAAACAATAGTATATTTCATTACAAGTGCGGAAAGGCTGTCATTGCAAAGAGTTCCGACAAATGTCTACCCGAGCCGAGGCGTAGCCGAAGGCGAGGGTTGTCAAGTCGGAACAAGTTGCAATGACGGTTCCGCAGGTGTACTGAACGACTGTTTTTAATACAGTTGCGAAAAAATGAAGCAATTTAATAAAATAATAAAAACACAGTATTGCTTTTTTCTCTTCTCTCCACGCAAAACATTAGTCGTATGTGGATATGTAACGACTTTTTGACTTTTGAAAATGTTGTCCGAAGCATTTTGTGCAATTATACTGAGTTCCGGTGGTGTTAATTCAAAAAAAATAGGGCCGAAATTACTCATTTTGTGCAACAAACAACTAAACTCGCAAAGAAAATTTCTGGAAAATGGCGCCAACTGTAGAATATGAGCACAGTGTTTTTTTCTTCACCCATTTTGGTAGGCTAAAGGAACTATCCATACAGCTTAGTCTTCAGTATATTTTTTTTATTGATATGAAATGAAAATGAAATTTAATGAGATGAAATGAAATGAAACTTAACCTAACTCATTCAATTAAATCATTAAATCTGATGTTGAAATAAATTAGTAGCTTCTTTTTAGAAATATACGTATTTGTATGAATCACAAAAACTCTTTAGTAAAAACTTCATGGTTGGTTTTTCGTTTTAATAGACATTATTTTGACAGTTGGGAAAGAGACACGCACGAGTTCGGGAAAGGTAAAAAAAAAGCACTAGTATGTAATAGCCCACATCCCGAACGCTATACGTCCCTGCAATACACCACTTTTTGAGCAACTGTATTAAAAAAGTTGTTGTTTAAGATGGTAGTTATATAGATAGTCCTGAGAGGTTGTTAGTATTTTGTAATAACCCTACTGCCAATCCAGTCTACTGCGGAAACGAATTCACTGTTTACCTGCATGCTTATGAAAACATCTAAATACAGAGCACAGTCACACTGTATGTTCGTTATCAGATAAAGCCTAAAGTACACACGCTAATGTTGCAAAATAAGAAATAACAGAAGATCTAACACACACTGGACACGTGGTAGACAGAACGTAAAGATTAAGAGCAACTGCAGTCACGGGGTCGTCGGTGTAAATAATATGTAAATTTGTTTTAAAATTAATATTTACCTACGCTTAAAAATAAAACATAGGACCTTGGCAGTGGTAGATAGGTATACATTCATCATTCCAGCCGAAAGACGTCCACTGCTGGATATAGGACTCCCCCAAGCACCTCCACTTCGATCGGTTTTGTGCTTCGCATCCAACGAGTTCCTGCGGCCTTCACAAGGTCGTCGGTCCACCTTGTCGAGCCTTCAACGCTACGTTTTCCGGTACGCGGTCGCCATTCCAGAACAGGCTGAAAGTCACCCAAAGGGCAATGGAGAGGGCTATGCTTGGAGTTTCCCTGCGTGATCGAATCAGAAATGAAGAGATCCGCAGGAGAACCAAGGTAACCGTAACATAGCCCGAAGAATTGCCAAACTTATGTGGCAGTGGGCAGGGCATATTGCAAAAAAATTGGACTAGTATCATTAACCAGGGAGAAAACAGTAGTAGTAGTACGTTAGTATGGAATGAACGCTAACAAAGTCAAAGTCAAAGACCACGTTACCTCGTTTCCTCTTAGACAATAACTTGAACTTCAACGGAATTATGTATACTGCGTTCCCATTTTAATTTCCAAACACGGAAAAAATTCGCACATAAGTACTAGGTTCTTTTAACTCATTTTGAAATCATCTTAATTTTTACTAGAATAAAGTTCAAATTTGTTTAAGTGGAAGTAGCATCAATATTAGAAACTTTGTGTAAAATTAAAATGAACTTTGCTTCGTTGGTTATAGTGATCGAAAGCGCTTCTGTTTACCGTGGGTTCCTAGATTCAATCCCCAAGTTGGCAAAAACTCCTATCAATTTTCCATTCGAAATTTTTCAGTGGCAGGTCAGTGTTTACATGTATGTGTCCGGTTAATTAGCAATGGGCTAATTCTCTCTTACATAGAAGTTTATTTTTCAATTCAAATTCAAAATATTGATTTGCCAGAAAATACATTGTTCAACAAGAAAAGTTATTGTATTCTGCCTGCAAGCAAGCGTGCAAATTACATTCAATAATAAACTCATTCAATTTCACATCGTACCCAAAACACAAATTCTAAACATCCTTCTACAAAAATTGTAAAAACTAAGTCGCCGAAATGTCTGTACGATCATAACTTCCGAATGACTGCACCAAATTGGATTTTTTTTTTGTGTTCGGTATCTATTATATTGCCAGGACAAGGTTTCCATGAAAGAAAATTTCGGAAATTTGAAAAAAAAAATTGCCCCCGAGCGAAGCTGGGACGGGCCTTAAACATAACCATAATCAGCCTATAATGTTCCCACTGCTGGGACACTGGCCTTCTCTCGGTAAGAGGGAGTGGGCCGTAATCCACCACGCGGGCCCAGCGGCGGAAAACATCGTGAGGAAACCGGCATGTCCTAGAACCAGAAATTCGAAGACAGGTGACATCTGCCAATCTGCACTGGGGCCGGCCGCTAGTAAAAAATAAAATACAGACCAAACAAAATAACATTGATGCATTCCAATACTTTAAATTATCCGTTTATAAAAATTAACAAAAATGAAAAAATAAAATAAAATGTCAATCAAATAAAATGTTTATGTCAATAGCAAAAATTTTAATACTTTAAGTTGATACTTCTCTTCTATTTCATGCACATAATCAGCTTTTAATATTCCCACTGCTGGGATACAGGCTTCATCTCTTCAAGAGGTGGTGGGCTATATATAATGTACCACGCGGGCGCAGTACCATGTCACATGTCTTCGAATTTTTGGTTCTAGGCCAAGCTGGTTTTCTCAAGATGTTTTCCTTCACCGTTTTGAGAGCAGTGATTAAATTATTTACACAAAGTAAAGCACCTGACTGGGTTTGAACTCGTAAGTTGGGGCCATTACCACTGCTTTCGGGCACATGTCTTGTTCTAAAGAGAGTTGTAAGAAGTGAATCTTCTATAATAAGCTTGTGCGTGCCTTAATGACTCGTCAATGTGATTCATTCATGCAAACTAGACAGATTTCAGATAAACTCTGTGTCTGGTCTGATTAGTGAATGAATAACCGTCGTGACGTGGAGATCATCACATGATTGACATGATCATTGAATCTTTTATTGTGTTATCACGTGATGCATTCGATATTATCATCTGCCTTGCTTGCCCCTTCCAAACCATGTTGAGGTCGGCTTCCGGTCTTATCATATAGAGCGGAATATGATTAATTCGATAATTTTCCAATTTATCGTGTCACTAGCTTCCGCCCGCGGCTTCGCCCGCGAGGTATGTCGATACAAACTATTTGGTGTCCTTCCTCGGGATACAATCTATCTCTCTGAAAAAGCTCGAAATCCGTTCAGTGGTTTAGTCGTGAAAAGATAACATACAGACAGACAGACAGAGTTACTTTCGAATTTATAATATTATTAGTATGGACGTCATGTCGTCCACGTGAATGCGCTCCGCCTTTGAGTAGGCGAAAACCACACGGTCTGATTGTTTCTTTAATAACCCGTATCTGTACTAGAAATAGATTAATTATGAAAACAAAATACGGTCTGGGAAATTAATGTTTACCATATTATCATAAACGTGCTTGTTCCATTTTCGCATGAGCAAAGGCTTTTCCCCTGCAGTAAAATAATATTTTATGAAGCTGGCGACAGAAAAATATAATATAGGAGCGTGGGGATACAAGAATAGCGAGGCTTATAATAATATATATATAGGCAGGATAATCCATCAGCAACTTGCTCTGAAATACAGCCTTGTGGAATCGGAGGTTCTACGGGTATGTGCCCGACAACCCAGTTCTCGAAAATGGAAATATCACATTGTACTGGGATCAATCCATCATCACTACAGGACTATTGTAGCCAATAAGCCTGATATAGTGGTGATGGATCGATTAGAGCGGCGCGCAATGATTGTTGACATAACCGTCCCGCATGATGAGAACCTCGTGAAAGCTGAGAAAGAAAAACAAATCAAGTATCTTGACTTGGCTCGCGAGGTTGTCGACATGTGGGATTTTGACTCAGCAATCATTGTGCCGATAGTCGTGACAGCCATGGGCTAATAGCCAAGAGCCTCGACCAACACCTGAAGAGGCTCTCGTTGGGCAGCTGGATAAAGGGCTTGATTCAGAGAGCAGTACTTCTGGACACGGCCCGCATTGTTAGGAGGTTCCTTCCTCTGGAGCTCTGACTCTGACCCTGCTTATGCGTTTGAAGTTTCATTAAAATCGGTTCATTAATTTCGAAAAACAAGGGCTTGAAAGTTTGTATGAAATGCCGTACGGCGTAAACGCTCTTAACAAAAAACAAAAGTAAGAAAAATTACATTATACTGCCTCCGACCTGACAATGTGTAATTTGTGAAGAGTGCGTAACGTACGGGAGGGGGTGTACCGAATATTCAAATGTCCAAAAACATTTAGCGGCTATCTAACCATAACCATAATCAGCCTATGATGTTCCCACTGCTGGGACACAGGCCTCCTCTCGGTTAGAGGGAGTGGGCCGTAATCCACCACGCGGGCCCAGTGCGGATTGGCAGATGTCACATGTCTTCGAATTTTTGGTTCTAGGACACGCCGGTTTCCTCACGATGTTTTCCTTCACCGTTTTGAGAGCAGTGGTGATGAAATAATTTACACAAAGTAAAGCGCCTGTCTGGGTTCGAACCTACGACCTACAACTTGTAAGTCGCGGCCGTTACCACTTGGCCACCACTGCTCTATTTTGTGGTAAATTAACACTAACCTTGCACCTAGGAGTCAAAGTCTAATAAAAAAGTCTATTAAACACACTTCTAACTCTTCACACTCAGTTTAGAGATATATGCATGTCAAATAAGTTTTGTTTTTTACACTATTCTGTACAACAAGATTTGGTTGATGGCAGCGACAAAACAAAAAGACGCCAGCTTCCATACTAAAATCGTCATTGTCCTTTATTTGACATTCAAATTAAATATGACAATAACAGTTATCGTTGCTTATTAACTACTGCAAAAGGATGCTGCATTCAAACCTTTTTTTTTGTCAACAAAAACTGAATGCGTCACAACATTGAGTTACTTATTCATAAAAAAAACAATAACATCAAAACGATAATTTCAATTATTAACGCTGAATGAATAATGTTATTGTAATAACTATTACTTTAACGTAATTAAGCAAGTTCGAAGACCTACGCTGCGTTTGCGCACACGTAGCTGTGACGTAGCATTACGTGTGAAACGTCACGTCATATGTTGTATTTTTATACTTGTGTGTGTAAGTACACTATCCGTTTTGTTTTTGTTTTGGAGATGTATAGTCGACCCTGTTATTAGTTTAGGTACCACTTTTTCAAATACTCTCGGAAAATTGAAACTTAGGTGTAACTATCTAACTGTCACATAGATAAATAGACCCTGTCGTTTTATGAATAATGTTCCCACTGTAGGGGCCTCCTCAGTGAGAGGGAGTGGGCCGTAATCCACCACGCGGGCCCAGTGCGGGTTGGTAGAGGTCACATGTCTGCGATTTTTCATTTCTGGAACATGCCGGTTTCTTCATGATGTTTTTATTCACCATTTTGAGAACAGTGGTGATGAAATAACTTACACAAAGTAAAGCGCCTATCTGGGTTCGAACCTATGACCAACAACTCGTAAGTCGCGGCCGTTACCACTGGGCCATCGCTTCTTCTTCTTAGCGTGCCGATAGCAATCTAAATAAACTCGGCCCAGAATTCGGCTACTTGTTTGGCGCCATCACCAGCGTCCACCAGTTCCTGTAACGTGCAGCTGACAGGACACGCAGGACACGATATTAAGTGTCCCATCGTTTGTGGAACAGCACCACATTTACACTCCAAGGCGGAGTCGTCTATGAATCTCCACCTCAACAGGTTTTCCTTACTTCGGCCAACCTGGGGCCAGGATCGCTGCTCAGGATAGAATGGTCATATAATTATAATGACCATAAATATATTATGTATAATCCTCATAAAATAATAATTTAAAGAGACTATACAATTTGTCTAAAATTCAGTTATCATTCTGACTGCGCTCGCGCTCCAACAAAATGCTGCCATTAATGGCTGAGGCAATTTTTATGTCAATTAAGTTGTAGGTAATTAGACTGTAACCGCGTGGTTGTTGATATGTACCTAACTTCATAATTTGTTTTTCAGTGTGTTGCCAAGAAGTAATTCCTCGGCCTCGGTAAAAACAAATGACACTATTATTATAAAGGCGAAAGTTTGTGAGTGTGTGTGTTTATATGTTTGTTACTTCTTCACGAACAAACGCTGACCGGATTTTGATGAAACTTTACAGTAATATAGCTTATACATACGAATAACACATAGGACACTTTTTATCACGTTATTCCCACGGGATGAAAACTTTTGCGTGTGATACCGCGGCGCGCTGCTAGTGACTCATAAATATGAAAGGGATGATCATTTTAGGGGTCAATGGGTCGTCTTAGGGGCGGATTTGTATGAATTTGACATGATTGTGTCAAGAACGCATTCTCTTGATGGTCGGACTGTAAGCATATAAATAAACTATGCTGGGAATAAAGGTAAAGAATAATAATAATAGTAAGGTTTATTTGGACTCAATAAAATATAGTCTAAATACAGTTATATTCCTAAGAACTAAGATACAATTAATTTAAGTAAGCAGACTACAACTACCTATATGAATTCCTGAATTCCAAACTAGGTAAAAACCTGTATCTTGGAAATCAGTGCTCTTCCGTGGTAAATTAGGTGTAAAAACTTACAAATTACACAATGACAATTCCAAAATTAATTGACTTAGGAGGCACATAAGTCTAAAACTTGACGAATGAGTTATGTATGTCAGTCAGTATGTGTGGTGTAAAGAACAATCTGCTCTGTTCAACCCTTCAGGTGTAAATGGTGTGATGATAATGAAAAACGGAGCAAAAAGATTGCATTGGCGTTATGTATTTCGAGACATTACACTGAGGCTATTGCCTCAGAAACTTAGATCGCAAACGAAACTACGTTTTTTCAGCGAACTTTTCAAAAGGATTTCCAGTGAGTGCCTACTCAAAAAAACTTTTTAACAAAAAAAAACCGACTTCCAAAAAAAACACTACTAACTGAAAAATAACTTTAATTTCGGAAGTCGGTGTCTTAGGGATCAGTATTTTAGTTTTTGCCACCGACTTCCGAAATTAAAGTTATTTTTCAGTTTGTAGTGTTTTTTTGGAAGTCGGTTTTTTTTTTGTTAAAAAGTTTTTATTTCTCGTTTTTTAGTTGGTCTATTTATAATTTATCTAAGTTACAATCGCCTTTTTATAAAATACCTATTCCTTTTCTCGATGCAGGGATGTTAATTGTTGAGGAGTTCTCCTTTTATTAGTTTTTTAGATCAGATGCTGATAATCCTGGCTGCAGCATCAGGCCAGACTTATGTCAACATTGCATTGAACTTAAAATTAGTCCTGTTTAAAATGAGCCCAAACACGACTACGGTGCTGTAATTTCAAGGTTTGTACTTTTTCTGATGCTCCTGGCTTCAGCATCAGGTCTTCGGTGTTCCTCAGTAACAGTACGTTTATCCACACATCGAGCCCTTTTCAATGAGCCTAAACACGATATATCTGCTGTTAGTTGTCGAGGAGTTAGGTACTCTGCAGACTATCCTGACTGCAGCATCAGGTCATTACTTGATGATCATGAGACCAAATGTGGCAAATGCCCTATCAAACATCAAAACAATTTACTAAAAAAAAACCGACTTCCAAAAAAAACACTACAAACTGAAAAAAAAAACACTACAAACTGAAAAATAACTTTAATTTCGGAAGTCGGTGTCTTAGGGATCAGTATTTTAGTTTTTGCCACCGACTTCCGAAATTAAAGTTATTTTTCAGTTTGTAGTGTTTTTTTTGGAAGTCGGTTTTTTTTTGTTAAAATGTTTTTATTTCTCGCTTTTTAGTGGGTCTATTTATAATTTATCTAAGTTACAATAGCCTAATGTCAACTTGCCCATCGCCTTTTTATAAAATATTCCTTTTCTCGATGCAGGGACGTTAATTGTTGAGGAGTTCTCCTTTTATTAGTTTTTAGATTAGATGCTGATAATCCTGGCTGCAGCGTCAGGCCAGACTTATGTCAACATTGCATTGAACTTAAAATTAGTCCTGTTTAAAATGAGCCCAAACACGACTACGGTGCTGTAATTTAAAGGTTTGTACTTTTTCTGATGCTCCTGGCTTCAGCATCAGGTCTTCGGTGTTCCTCAGTAACAGTACGTTTATCCACACATCGAGCCCTTTTCAATGAGCCTAAACACGATATATCTGCTGTTAGTTGTCGAGGAGTTAGGTACTCTGCAGACTATCCTGACTGCAGCATCAGGTCATGACTTGATGATCATGAGACCAAATGTGGCAAATGCCCTATCAAACATCAAAACAATTTACTAAAACAGTCCTTGCCTGTTCGAGTAACTTCTTACTGTTAAGGAGTTGTACCTTCCATCATCAGCCCAGCTACCTGAGATGGTGACAACCATACACAAATACACAAGATACTTCATAAAATATGCGAAAAACAATAAGTGAGCCTATAAAATTTGAGGGTTGCCCTCGATTTCTCTAAGATCCCATCATCAGATCCTAACTTGGTGACAATGGGACCACCTCAGAACTATCTACTTTCGAACAAAAAAAGAATTTTGAAAATCCGTCGACAATTGGCGGAGTATTCGATGAACAAACAAACAAAAAAAAACATACAAACACCCGAACATAGTACCTCCTCCTTTTTGCGAAGTCGGTAAAAATACATGCTTGTAAGAACTCAATTATTCGCATTATTTAGTATCTAAGTTTTTCATAACCACTGTTTCCGCAGCCCAATATTTTTCCTAGGTAGGTACCCAGATCTGGATGGCAATAGGGTTGTCCCCTATTACATGGGACTTAAACTTAGGTATCTGGCGAAATGTGGGTGTACAGTCAGCAACAAAAGTCGATCAACACTTCAGTTTTTTTAATCTCAGTTATTGAGCAAAATATTTGTTCAAAATTGCATTATACTTCTGCTGCAATTTTGAACATATTATTTTACTATAAGTAGAAGAGCAGTGGTGGCCGAGTAGTATCGGCCCCGACTTACGACTTTGGAGGTCGTGAGTTCGAACCCAGGCGGGCACTTTACTTTGTGTATTTAATTTTAACACCACTGCTCTCAAAACGGTGAAGGAAAACATTGTGAGGAAACCAGCATATCCTGGAAACAAAAAATTCGAAGACCTGTGTAATCCACCAACCCGCACTGGGCCTGCGTGATCGATTATGGCCCACTCCTTGTCGCAGCGAGCCGGCCTGTGGTACACTCTGCCCGACCCTTCGTAGATTACAGGAATGATGTTAGGTACCTAAAACTTATCAATTTCATAACATTTTACGTCCTTACAATTATATACTTATGTACTGTAAAACGACAAAGCCGCGATCTGTCACATTAGCACCCTTAATACTTATCACATGAGACCCATTAAGTGTACAAGACACATGTTTACATATCAAACAACAGTTGCTACATGAAAAGACGCAAAGACGCATCAACTCACCAGTTCCGTTGCATCCACGGTCTGAATCGAACGCATTCGTGCGTCGAGCGCCCTCGCGAACGCACGCGTTGCAACAATTCGTGTGTGACTAAAGTGGCTGTACGCCAATAATTGTGTATTTTCGGATCTTGTATCTTCGTGAGTATTGTTTGATTCCTGTATTGTTATTGTACCTATGTATCGTTGTTTGAGGAAATCGTCTGTGTGGAAAGCCGTGGTAGTTTTTCGTGGAAAGGAAAATGATACAGTTTTCTGAAAATCTGTGTTTGGAAAATTCGAAACTGTTAACAATGACATTAATTTTTGTGTGTTTTTGAATTAAATGTCCATTAGTATTTTTTACTGTTAAGTACTTAGATAGGAAATCTAGTAAAATATGATATGTACTTACCTAATAATATCAAGTCATTGAAAAAACATAACTTATAGTTTATTTGTAACAAAATTAAATAGGACCAATTTTATTTAATTAGATCTTTTTTTCTGTGTGCAATACCTAATATTTTCTCGTTTTCCCACTTGGTTTCCAAGACAACCAAGTAACCCATTTCAATTAGATAGGCCTTTAGCCAAGAACAAGTTATTACAATAACAACATCAAGTAGGAACTATAATTTTCTTACCCCTATTTTTTTGCCAATTGGATCTAGGACGGTTGGTATCAAAAGCATAGAAATCTTCAATAGGATATATTTTTAGCGGCAAAAACCGTAATACAATTTTACAAAAAACTTTTGAAACTGGTTCAATATTTTGCCGTCTGAACTTATGGTTAAGGTGGTAAAGTGTTACCTACTTATATTTTTATAATCGATTTTAAAAAAGGAGGAGGTTCTCAAGTCTGTTGTTTTTTTTTTCTAAAAAAGTGTTTGTTTTTCACTTTTTAGTTGTACCATAGAAATTCATAATTATAACTCTACTTGCTATGTAAATATCAGTGACAGCAAGTTATCAAAACATCATCATTAAAAAATAAGTGGAAAAAAATCGTATTATTGAAGCTAATTCAAAAACTACGCCAGCAAAGTTAATAAAATCTGAATGGGACCACCCCCGAGGTATACCTTATCCCTTAAAAAAGAATTTTGCAAATCGGCTTATAAATAACAGAGTTCTGAGGTAACAAACATAAAAAGCAACCGAATGAGAACCTCCTCCTTTTTTGAAGTCGGTTAAAAACACGTAAGTAGGACTACCACTACTAGTAGGACTAGGGTACTTTACCACTTTATCCATAGGTTCAGACGGCAAAACATTGAACCAATCCTATCCTGCTAATATTATAAATAAGAAAGTTTTTGAAGATGTTTGGATGTTTGTTACTCAATCACGCGTAAAACGTTGAACAGATTTGGATGAAAATTGGCACATAGATAGACCATTTCCTGGATTAACACATCAGGATCGAAACTTACGCGAGTGAAACCGCGGGGCGCTGAAAAGTACTCTGTGGCTGCTAGTTTCAAATACACTGCGCTTTGCCAGGTGTCCTGCCCAACTCCATTTGAGTTCAACATGTTAACTACTGTGATTGTACTTAAATAGGCACTGGTTTTGACACATGTCATCACTGTCAAATATCTTTTGCTAGCAGCGTCATAATTAAACGCAGTGTTATAATTGTGTCGCTTTACACCTTCTATATATTACGTCCATGCTTTACACAAAGTCAATGTTAACTGCCAGTATTTCTGAAGACAAAATCCTCCTTGGTCAAAGAAAGATCGTCTCAACTCCTTGAACTTAGACTTATATTTGTCGTTTGGCAGTCTGCCTGACCATGAAAGGTTCATCCGCATTGATTTTCGACGAAAGTTTCAAGATAATGCTTTGTTATTAATAATATTATTAAGGTATAGAGAAATAAGCATGGCGATTTTTAGAGCTAAGTAAGCGCACATTACAGCCGCATTACAAGTGTGCTACATGAAATTGCTGCTTTTTTTTTTTTTTTTGAAAATTGCATCTCGCAGTTTAACCATAGGGGTTGTCGACTGCTCAACCAGACTTTCCTGTGGATGCCACAATAAATTGGGCCTCCAGCCAGGGCATAAAAACTTAAAAACTACGCGACTACACGCTAAGGGCACCCCCCGTGGGGTTCGGACCTCGGCTTAGGGCGTCGCTGGGAGAGGACAGCAAGGGACAGGCTGGATCGGAATTATGAAATTGCTGCTTGCCAAATTTCATGTTTATAGGGCAACGGGAAGTACCATATAGGTTTTGATTCCCTTGCGAGTGTCGAAATATGCGGCATAAACGAAATATCTTTTGATTGCGTTCACCTATAAGTTTGATTTTTGCACTACTTCAAGGGATTGCAGCCTTGAGTACTTGATATTAATTTCAACTTGATAACTCCATGCGTTCCTGAGAAAAAGGGTCTTGACAGACGCACAGACAGACGGACAACGAAGTCGATGAACGAAGACGATCTCATAAGGGTTCCGTTTTTCCTTTTGAGGTACGGAACCCTAAAAAGTGCGGTTCTTACTGCCTCCTGTAGACTGTGATGGCTCATACATAATGTACGAATTTACGAAAGTCATTGTGCGTCTCATCATCTGCGTCTTAAAGCGCGGTATGAAGCATCATAATCTGCCTATAATGTTCCCACTGCTGGGACACAGGCCTCCTCTCGGTTAGAGGGAGTGGGCCGTAATCCACCACGCGGGCCAAGTGCGGGTTGGTCGATGTCACATGTCTTCGAATTTTCAGTTCTAGGACATGCTGGTTTCCTCACGATGTTTTCCTTCACAGTTTTTGAGAGCAATGGTGATGAAATAATTTACACAAAGTAAAGCGCTTGTCTGGGTTCGAACCTACGACCTACAACTTGTAAGTCACGGCCGTTACCACTAGGCCACCATGACTGCTCTCTGGTATGAAGCATATTTTTAGGTAATTAATAATAGCGCATCGCGGCAACAATTAAGGGTCAAACCATCGATGCGTTTGATGTTAGTTGAATCGAATGACCGCCAAAATATAATTTTGCAGTTTTAATTAAAATTGAAAAAAAACACGGCTCAGTGAAATATTATTTAGGTATTTCTAGAGTTGTTTGAATCCGCTTTATTATCATAACATAAGATAATTATGCAACGAAAAATATTTTTGGAGCTCTGTTTTACGATTGTTTCATGATCATCATGCTATTTTATTTTTATGCAAAATTTTTAAGTCTTTTCTTTGAACATTTGTTCATACACTGAATTTTTTTCAGGCTTGTTATAATTATGTACCAATATACGCCTAACTGTGCGACAAAAATACTAAGCGTTTTACGGTGCCTTACGCGGAAATGTGGTGAGACTTTAAAAAAATTCAAGTAAAAAGTCATAATTCGAGGTTCGGCTCTCGCCTATTGCCTCTTCCAAATATTACACCAATTTAAAATATATTTCATAAACTGAATAACCACTCACGCGCCAATTAGTAAAAAAAGCAAGTAGGTAAAGTATCTAAGTATAAAAAAATAATGTACCTACCATCAAAAAGGAAAACATACATATAATGTTCCCACTGCTGGGACACAGGCCTCCTCTCGGTGAGAGGGAGTGGGCCGTAATCCACCACGCGGGCCCAGTGCGGGTTGGCAGATGTCACATGTCTTCGAATTTTTGGTTCTAGGACATGCCGGTTTCCTCACGATGTTTTCCTTCACCGTTTTGAGAGCAGTGGTAATGGAATAATTTACACAAAGTAAAGCGCCTGTCTGGGTTCGAACCTACGACCTACAACCTCGTAAGTCGCGGCCGTTACCAGTTGGCCACCACTGCTCTCAACTTGCTTTACCACCCTAAGATTGAATGTCACTTGCCCTTAATAAAACGATAAGGTAGGTATATTTGTCAATGTGACAGTAAGATAGTTTCAACCTGTGAGTGCTTGGCCAGACTGGCAGCGTGGGCGCGGGGCGGGCGCGTCGCGACGTACTCTAACATAAGAACTTCATTTGAGTGCCCATAGCGGGCACGCGGGCGCGGGGACCGCGCGGGATACTCATGCCATAGCTCGTTCATACAAGTGGCCGCAGTGGGTGCGCGGGCGGCCCGCGGGGACCGGGGTTCTCAAACTAGTTCGAGCTTTTTCCTAGTAAAAATAAGTCTTTTTCATCCATAGTATATTTTGACAAACACTGGACACGACAACACTGAGAACGCAGCCGCGCTCGACTGCGGACAGGCAGATCGCGCGCGTTCCCGCACTCGCGCCGCTCCCCGCCCAGCGCTGCCAGTCTTGCCAAGCACTCAGTGTGAATTGACTGGGAATTATAAGTAGTTTATGTATAAAAAATAATAGGTATATCAATGGTCTGAAAGATCTTTAGAACGCCTTGAATGTTCCGTAATAGCTCATTAATGGTTGTTTATAAATATAAAAGACCTCATAGCTTTGCATCGTAGACCCTCCCATATGGAAGTAGCTATCACAGGTAAATATAGCCTACGAATCTATTTATATGCCCAGTTTGGCATTTAAAAATGCTACCATTGGTAAGACAAACTATTCGTTTTTGTTGATGAGAACCGAGCATAAGACGGTGGAGAAAAGTCGAGATATTTGCACAGGTGATGTGAAAAACAAATTTGGATTCATTATTTCATGCATATTTGCAATTTAAACACAGAAAAATGGGAAAATAATGGCTTCTGTTTAGTTGTCCCGTAGCACACTTTGTACTTGCGCAGATGTTCCTTTAGACTTTAGACGATGCAATGTAACTGTATAGATTATATAATAATAACAGTTTCTTAAAGCTCATTGAGCAATTAGAGTAAGTTGTTTTACGATGTACCCATTTTCATTTTTTATTCGTTTGATCAAGTTAAACTTATAACATTGTCATCACAGAAATTGGTTAAAAAACTGTTGTTTTTGGAGGCCGATATGTTTAGTTGTCCCGTAGCACACTTTGTACTTGTCGCACTGTAGCATACTTCACACTGGGCGCACTGTAGCACCGGCGACCCATCTTTTTTAGTGGCAATAAAACAGTCTTACAGCAAACACGCATTTCATTAACAAAATCTTGCAAATCAAGAAGTCACACCTAAAGCAGAAAACAGCTTCCATTTTATTATAGTAATCAAAGTCTGAATGAAGACGTATTTACATGAATTAATAAAATGTTAAATTATTATTATAAGACAAACTTCACATGTATTGCACGTGTTTTCATAAAAGCGAGCAAAGAACGTGCCGATACAACTGCCATGTGCTATGTGCGGTCAACAAAAGAGATAAGTATGCAGGATCGTCGGATATAGTTGAAGTTTAGGAAGAAACCGATGGATGTTGTCTACTGAAATTAAATTTGATAAATGAGCTCTTTGTTTTCTATGTATTAATAAAATAACATTTTATTCGAGATCGTCCATCGGTTTCTTACTAAACTTCCTATATCCGACGATCCTGCATACTGATCTCTTTTGTTGACTGTACATACACAATGGACGATGTTGGTCTTCTCTTGTTTCGTGTCGGCAAGAGGGTAAAAGAGAATAGCTCGTGCTGCAATAAAACGATTAAGCCGGATTCATACTACTGTCTACTGTGTTGTGTCATGTCGTGACGCCTTCAGACGCAGTTTTAGCCAATCAAAACTCGTTGTAATTTGACGTAGTCCTGAACAGATTCGTTTGATTGGCGTATCCCGAGTCACGACACAACACGACACAGTAATGTGTCTGTGGCTTGACAGTCATTACTTACGGGTCGACGTGGTACGATATCGGCCCATTACAATAGAAAATCAATTGTGTCTCATTAGCGGTGATTAGGTAAGCGGTTAATTAATAATAAATTATCCCATCATCATCTTCTACAGCCTGACGTTACCCACTGCTGGGCATAGTGACCTCTTCTTATCAGTACCGTTTTTAACCTATTGGAGGCCCTGGGCACATAAGGATCACGGGGCCCCTGTGTAGATAAGAGTAGGTACCTACCTAGATAAGCAAAATTCTAAAATTAATTTTTATTTCTTTACAATCACAATTGGAATTTTCAGTTCGATAATCAATGATTTTGTCATTGAATGAGGTACTAATAATACGTTGAATGGAAAGAAAAAAGAAAATTGGCCGCAAAGAATGATTTTTTGAGGGCAGGCCGGGGCCCCCGTCGATCGCGGGGCCCTGGGCACTTGCCCAGATTGCCCGGTGGAATAGAGGGGTCTGCTTCTTATGCTAATCCCCACGCTTCACCTTATCCAGATTCTAATGTCGTCGGCTCATTTCTTTGCCGGAGACCGACACTTCTTTTTCCAGTCCTTGGACGACACTCGGTCGTGGCCTTACTCCACGAACTGCCATGTTGATCTCGTGGTTACAAGTGTGACTGCTGAACGTAAGGTCCTGCGTTCGATTCCCGGGTCGGACAAAGTGTTATTGGGTTTTCCATTAGGAAAATCTTAGTAACAAGTCCGGAGTTAGGAAGTTGGCGGTTTAATACCCCCGTGCCTCGGAAAGCACGTAAAGCCATTGGTCCTGATCTCTCCCCGGTCGTGTCGGATTGCCGTCCCATCGGATTATGAGAGTAAAGAAACAGAGAGTGCACCTGTGTTTACGCTCACACATGTGCACTATAATATCTCCTACGTACCTGGCTAATCTCCGTTGAGATTGGCCACCGTGACCGAAATCGGTCGGGAGGCTATATATTACTCCACGAGGTCATTATTATCCCAATAAACATCACCTGCCTATCCTTTCAGTCTTTCTGTTTTTGCCCGATATTCAGTCTAACCGGATCCAGCTAAATACCAGTATTTTACATGGAGCAACTGCTTATCTGTCCTCTACAACCCAGGTACTTGTTTACTTGACAATTAATCATTACAGTTACTCCTGAAAAATCAATAAAATGTTGGTTGTCAAAATCTTTTAAAATTTCTTTTAAAATCGATTTGCATTAATTTTACTACAAAACAATGTATTATTTATAAAAAAAATCCCGAAAAAACTTCATCTTTTTAAATCTGGCGCCACGTAATCGAAAACGATCTGGATTGGCTGAACTTAAGATGACGTCATGATTTAGTAAATTTCTGTCTATCGTTGACAGAACAGATGACTTTTGTCTAGTATCTCGACCGTTTCAACGTTTGTTTACGTGAATCGTGACGTCACGACGCCATATTGTTAAAGATAGCGTTTTGGCGGCTTATTTAAACAGTACATTTTTATTTACTATTTTTTAAACTACTACTATTTTTTTTTTGGGTCACCAAGATACAGGCTGTGCCTAGTTTGGGACCCGCTGTTAAATTATCTAAGTTTTCTCTTGGTTAGTAGAAAGAACTGCATGCTAATACTTGTATGATTGTGAACATGTGTAAGTTTTAATAAATAAATAAATAAATAAAAGAAATACATTATGCAATTTGAAGTAATAGGTTTTTGTGGGCTCGTTAAACACCATTAAATAATCTGAGATGTTTATCAGAAACCAGTCAAATACCCTATTGAACAATGTCGGGCTCGACTTCCAGTGTCAAAATTAAAGCCCTACTGTTAGCGCTCAGTGTGTTACGCAACCCCGCTGTGTACCTTTTTCGGCTGAAATTATGACAATTACCTTGATGCCAGTAATACATATTTCCTGAATTCGTCTTACTCGTAGTATAAGTCAGTGTCTGTCTATATGAAACGTTTGTTCGATACATGTGACGATGCAAGTTCAGTGCCAAATGTACTGTTTATGACATGTCTGTCTATCTATGTATGTACATTTATTTTATAGGTACGTAATAGTGTGAGCAGTGGTGGCCAAGTGGTGACGGCCGCGACTTACGAGTTGTAGGTCGTAGGTTCGAACCCGAGTCCGGCGCTTTACTTAGTGTAAATTATATCATCACCACTGCTCTCAAAACGGTGAAGGAAAACATCGTGAGGAAACCGGCATGTCCTAGAACCAAAAATTCGAAGATATGTGACATCTACCAACCCGCACTGGGCTCGCGTGGTAGATTACGGCCCACTCCCTCTCACCGAGAGGAGGCCTGTGTCCCAGCAGTGGGAACATTATAGGCTGATTATGTATGTATGTTATATAATAGTGTTACGTGCTAATGGCATGATTTGTGTCTGTTTGAGCCAGATCTGATAAATTCTATTTATTACAGAAATTGTTTATTTACTTACCTGAATTTATTATTTATTTATTTCTAAGACACTTAAGTAGCCTATTTTACATTTTGTTTTTAGCTACACAACGAAAACCTCAGGGTTTATCTATGTGCTGGCGAGCCGTTAATTAAATTTCATCATTTGTGGGTAACACGTGTAAATCAACCAAACAGGAGACTCATACTTACTATAAATGGGTTTCGCATTGTTATTTCCTCTAACGAAGCTAAAGTTTGAGCTAGGTTCACGGTAATAGGTAGCGAAACGCCAATGTATTAAAACATTAAATTATTTTTTAATTCCTGCACCACAACCGAAACAGTTTATTTAATAATAATATCACACTATAATTATACAGATCGGACTAACTTACCTAGTGACGTCCGATCCTCAATTATGTGAAGTAATCTCGTCCTCATTGTTCCTTATTTACTATGTAGTTTGCGCTTCTTGCAGACTCGCCAATCACATTATTTAAAGATTTTTTCTTCATCAAGAAAAAACAAATGTTATCTATGGTTCACTCGTTGGCGCGCTTTCCTGACATCTGTCTATCATTCTTTCAAAGCATAAAAACGGGACTTCATGATGATCTATATGGGCATCATAATTATAGTCCCGGCATAGTGCATACAGCACAACACAACTTTTAGAAGGGGTGAATCCAATCCTACACATACAAGTAGGATGATTATCTGGGAAGGGTTGGGATACAATGAGGACGAGATTACTTCACATAATTGAGGATCGGACGTCACTAGGTAAGTTAGTCCGATCTGTATAATTATGCTCCGTAATCTCGTCCTCATTGTTCCTTATTTACTATGTAGATGTTCAAAGAATAAAGTTGTGTTGGTAATACATAAAATGAGCATTGTTCAATAGTTGTGTTGGTAATACATAAAATGAGCATTGTTCAATAGTTGAACATTGTAACCTAACATGTTATTCTAAGTTTGTTACTTAATAATTGTATATGTATTTAATTTATTTTATATGTAAATAGTTACCTAACTTAATTTATAATTCTCTAATTACTATTAGTTTCTGGAATTCTTATTCCGTTTTGAATCAACTAGTTTAATTAATAATTCTTTAAGGCACATGTAATAAGTTCTATGAACAGTCACTCTGTATAGCACACAGCTGGAGCAAAATCATTAGAATCACTAATAAAAGGACTCTTATAAAACCGAGCAAGGGTTGAGGAATTGTGGTCCAACCAGCATATTGACACCTTCTTCAGAGCCCTTTGAAGTAGAGACATGTCTGTATTGAATTTATTTAGAATTATCTATTCCAATATTACTTAAAATTTGTTTTATCCATCTACTATTGGTTACAGTAGAGGTGACATCATAAGGTTTTTTTTTTTTTTTTTTTTTTTTTTTATAGTTGTAATTAATGATTTACAATATTGTCTTAGGTATACTCATAATAAAATCTAGATAGGACAATTTAAGGGTTGTGGGCAGTACAGATAGATAAATTCTCTTTATAATGGTAGTATCAAGTTGAGTTGAGATCTATCAGGTTTTAATTATATCTGGAATGTTTGTGTTAATATTATCCTCATTACAAGAATGTTATTTATACTAATAAATGACAAGGTTTGAATTCTGTATGCAATTACAGGAGCTATTCTGGTTACTAATTGTTTGGTTAGTAACTCTAAACCAAGGTTTTGATTAGGAAATAAATTAAATAACCCAAACGATACTGGGGTCCCAAACTATTTACTACTTAATATAAATATTGCCCCTTTGTCATCTGTGTCAATGTGGGGGCTAAAACTAGAGAATTTGCTGTCTATTATATAGCTCACTCAATACCATTAGGATGTTGAGTGAGCTATATGACAGTGCTTCATTGAACTTAGTGGTAAAAATTATATAACTATCATGACTGAGCCTAGGGGCCAATGTCTTGATTCTAACAGAAGAGAATCCACTGATTTAGAGCAAATCCATAAATAGTTTTCCTTTGTTTTGCTAGACAAGGAAGCTAGCACTATATCAATTGAAGGGATCAGTCTTTCTCCTCTCAGGAAAGCGTCTCTGGTAATATTATGGTAGCAATCAGTGAGTGACTCCTGTGCATTGGGTGTGAAGATCTCATTTGACAGTAAATAGATCTATAAACATGCACTTGGATCAGGAAGTCATGTTATGTTGACGTTTAGTATTGGACCTGTTTACAACAGGTTCATGGGTTCATGCATAAACCCATATTTGTCTTTCCTCGCACCATTGCCAAAACTGTCAAGCCAAGCTATTTACATGAGTAAAGCGCGTACCACCCATCTGACTGATACGGGCTATGGCCATTGTGATATCTTTTCTAAGTCCTCACAATATCTGACTTAGCTTGCAAATGTTTTGAGCCCCATAATTGCTGCTAGTACTTAGTTCAAGGTATGGTAAGGAACTTTTCATCATTAGCTGTCCAGTGCCTGTGGATTTTGATGTCATTACATACCAGTCCCCAGCCAGTTTGAGAAGTATCAGACAATATTTCAAGAACAAAGTCAAATTGTTTAATTCTATTATGGGTTGTTGAATGTAAGGTAACCAACAATCTCTGCAAATAAATGATTTTGAATTTGTTTCTAGTTTTGTTGTATTTGCAATAATTGATTTTTAATCTAGTTCTAACTTTATTATTTTCATTGTTGTTTTGTTACTTTCCATTATCTTGGTATAAATTTAACCATCATAGTGGTGGTTCATTGTGTTTGTCCCATAATAAAATCAATTTGTGTTGTCTGGTTATTAACAATTTATCCTAATAAATGTATTGTGTTGTCCTTACAGGCTATTCAAACAGATCCAGTTGCAATTAAACTGTGCTTAAGGCAGTACAACCGGTCAACCTCAGCGAATACACTTTGTTTCCTTCAACCTTGACATTGGTAGAATCATTGATAAAACGATGGAGCCGTTACTATAAATTGGAATTGGAAAGATAACTATATTCTACAGCTGCTGCCGGTGCAGATGCTAGAATACCTAGTAATTAGATAAACTCTATTACTTGTATCTAATTTCAGACTTAATATTCTTTATATTATGGACTGTAGGATAAACTCTATCTTTTCCTGAGAAAGTGAAATAGCAGACTGGACTGAATCCAACAATTATCCTAGACACTGGCAGCACTGTCTAGGCACTCGTCTTTGTTTAAGTAGCAGATACATTTTTTTAAACACTTTACATATGAATTGGTAGGGCACAGAATATAATTGTCAAAATGTATGACAAAATGCAACCCTAATGAACTCTAATGACAGACAGCTGGCTTCATGATGTTTGTGAATACATGGATGCGGTGCTTAGCCCAAATACGAGGCATGTCACTTTTAACATATCTTGAAATAGAAACTGGAGATATCTTCTGACATATTTTCATATGGATAATTGATTTCCTCTTTTTTTTTTTTTTTTTTTTTTTTTTTTTTTCTTTTTTTTTTTTTTTATGTATTATTGTAGACAAAAAACTTATGTAAGTAGTAACATACTACATAATATTAAGTTTTTGAGATTTAATATGTATCTCCAAGTACCATGTGAGTTTGGTAAAATTATACAGTTACTAGATAAATTTGATTATTGACAGGAGCATGTTTCTATGGCACCTGGTAAAGGATTATTCAATGGAGATAGATTGCTTTCTTTCTGACTGAAGTTGTTATTCAGAAGTTTGAACTGGAACTCGGTAAAAGGTACTTTATAACCCTTGATCCAACTCATGTATAGTTGGATTAGTAATACCATACTTCAGAGAAATACTGCAATCTACCAGTCTGTACCTGAGCTAGTGATGATGTTGGTTCTGGCGATGATTTGTTGGCATTGAATTTATCTGGTATTCTGATATTGGTGTTTACTTACATCAATTCTTGCATTTCCTCGTTAAGGCTGGGTAGGATTAAGGATCTGTGTGTTGCAATTTTCATGATAAATGTCACACAGTAATCTAGCTCGGTAACTTAATATTTCGATTTGATCTGCACTATACAAACATTTGGGAGGTTATTAGACTGTTATAAACTTTTCCAATGAGTGTAATAGCAGCAGCCACTGTAATTCGCTGCTCCCTGATCATGGTGGTTCCATTTGATTCCACTCCTATTTACTACATTATGCTACAACCCTTCCTTTTTCATTTTTGGTGGGTTCATTGTGCTACAACCCTTCCTTTTTCAATTTTGGTGGGTTCATTATGCTACAGATTATGCGTGTTTCATATTTATTTTCTGCCATACAGTTCTATAGGTACAGTAACTAACTGTACCCCAGCATCTCACAAGTAGATTTTTAATACTTGAACTTAAGGCTTTAGGTTGGGGTATGTATGTATACCGTTTCACTCTTAGCCTCCTTCAGACTGTATTTTAGTAGAATTGAAGTACTAACATAGCATATGTAAGTTACATTCTATACTAACATATAGAAATATGAAGCATTTTGGAATTAGATTATAATTAGCGGCCTTGAGTATGGATATTCTCAGTCCGGCTGCGTTGACTTCGGTCACAGTCCAACTGTAGTACCCTCCACGGAAGAGGGCTTAGTACTCATCTCATCTGCCTAGCCTTTTCCCCAACTATTTTGGGGTCGGCTTCCAGTCTAACTGGATGCAGCTGAATACCGTTATTTTACATGGAGCGACTGCCTACTTGACCTTTGTACTCATCTATGAAGAATAATTAGAGTTAAGTCCCAGACTGCTTAGATCTAAATCCACGGCTAACCTCTCGTGATAGCTCCAGGGATACAGCATGTGTTTTAATACTGGACATATAGACTGGATCTGATTTTATTTTGAATTATTTATTATGTTTTCTGTTAATTTATGTTTTGTGGCAATGGTTATTTACCTGAAATAAATAAATTATTATTACAGACCATTGGCTAACCTCTTGTGAAAGTTTGTATGGTGTTGATGGCACAGTTGAATATTCTCATGGTTAACCTCTCGTGAAAACTCCTAGAGACGGCCAGGGATCCATCCGGAACGTGTGTACAACGCTGAACGTATGTACCATCGGCTAACCTCTCGTGAAAGCTCGTGTGGTGTCGTTCTATTGTAAATATATGGCACAGTTGAATGTTATCATGGTTAACCTCTCGTGAAAACTCTTAGAGACGGCCAGGAATCCAGCAGAAACGTGTTTATAACACTGAACGTATGTACCATCGGCTAACCTCTCGTGAAAGCTCATGTGGTGTCGTTCTTGTGTAAGTATACGGCACAGTTACGTTCTCATGGTTAACCTCTCGTGAAAACTCTCGAGACTGTTGTGCGTATAGTATAACGGCATCCTATGTTATTTTAGGAACATGATTTCAACTGCCGATACCTTGAGTTTCGATGACGGCTCCGTTTTCGCTTCTTCAAGCGATTTTCCAGTTCTCGCAGACGTTCGGTCAGCTCCTTCATTTCTTGTCTCGTTTTCTTCTAAGATTTCCCATCTCGTTAAAACTTTTCTGAACTTTTATATACGAAAACGTGATCAGCGCGCGGCACAAAAAAGTACAATGATAGACAGATGTCAGGAAAGCGCGCCAACGAGTGAACCATAGATAACATTTGTTTTTTCTTGATGAAGAAAAAATCTTTAAATAATGTGATTGGCGAGTCTGCAAGAAGCGCAAACTACATAGTAAATAAGGAACAATGAGGACGAGATTACGGAGCATAATCACACTAATATTATAAAGGCGAAAGTTTGTGTGGGTGTGTGTGTGGGGGTGTGTTTATATGTTTATTACTTCTTCACGCTCAAACGGCTGAACCAGTTTTCATAAAATTTTTGTATGGAGGTAGCTGACACCCTGGATTAATATAAAGGCTATTTTTTATCCCGATATTCCCACGGGATCAACATTTACGCGGGTGAAACCGCGGGGCGCAGCTAGTTTTTATAATATAAAGAGAAAAGATTAGATTTTTTGTATATTTGTTTGTTAACGCCTTGACGTTAAAACGGCTGAACGGATTTGGATGAAATTTAGCACATAAGGAGACCATGACCTGATTTTAGGACATAATGATACTTTTCATCTCGATATTCCCATGGGATCGAGACTAAGGCCCGTAATCCACCAAAGCGGAGAGGAGAGGAGATGTCTCATTTTTCTATAGAATTTCGTGCCGCTTGCCCGCTTGCTCGCCCGAAATTCTATACAAAAAAATGAGACATCTCCTCTCCTCTCCGCTTTGGTGGATTACGGGCCTTACGTGGGTCACCGCGGGGCGTAGCTGGTACTTCAATAAGCTAATTGCATAGCCACTGCATCAATGGGGAAACTAATCTTACATATCCTAGCATGTCAATTATACTTACTATAACACCTAGGAATCCTAGTGTAGGTGTTACAAGTGTCGACTTCCCTCCATTAGTACAAGACCGCTATAGGATGACAGGCCAATGACACACAAATGACTATTTATGTTGATTTTTCTAATGCATGTCGCTGAAGTGTACTAAAAATAGAAATTGTCGTAGTTTTAGCTAAGTGTGTAGATATCTCTGCTAGTCGTTATAACCGTATGGTGTTTTTGGCCCGTACTCGGAAAGCTTTGGCTACATACCTACCCAAAGACCGTCGTGTTGCCCAGTACCTGGGTTGTGGAGGTTAGATCGGAAGTCGTTCCATGTAAAATACTGGTATTCAGCTGCAGCCGGTTAGACTGAAAGCTGAGTCCAACATAGTTGGCAAAAGGTAAGCAGTTTTGTTACTCGGATGTCTTATGTACCGTTAGTGCATTTACTAACACATTCATCTTATATGCACAAAACCCAGACATGGAAAAACTGTCCGGGACTTGTAGAATCAAGTTTCAGTAATGCAAGATACAGAGGCACCTCGATTAGGTTAAGCTACGCTTGCCGCGGTTGGTCTGTCGATGGGTGACCATCTTTACATACCGTGACCCCTCCGTGCCTCGGAAAGTACGTTAAGCCGTTGGTCCCGGCTGACATTCGTGGATCTTTGACAGTCTTTACGGGTAGTCAGAAGCCCGAAAGTCTGACAACCAGACTTACCAAGGGGTATCGTATTACCCAGTAACTGGGTTGTGGACGTCAGATAGGCAGTCGCTCCATGTAAAATACTGGTATTCAGTCAGCTGCATCCGGTAAGACTGTAAGCCGACCCCAACATATTTGGGAAAAGGCTAGGAAGTTGATGACAGAGGCACCTTGCTTTTGTTCCGCTAGGGAATCGAATGCGTGACTAATTCATGGGTTTTCTACGTTTCCACTCATTTACGACATTTTCATTAATCTAACCTAAGACTCACATAATATGTAGGTACCAACCTCCTGAAAAATCAATCATCAGCATTTACCTAGTTTTTTCTCAACTATCTTGGGGTTGGTTTCCAGTCTAGCCGTATGCAGCTGAATACCTACACCTACCCCAGTATTTTTCATGGAGCGACTGCCTCCACAACACAGTTACTTGTTTCCATTTACTCCCGACAGTTACTCATTACACTTACCTATTCCTGAAAAATCAATAATTTATTTATGTCAGGCATCAAGCCCCATATAAACACATACAATACAATATTAATATAACTTAAAAATACTATAAACACATACAACACTATAATTACACTAAAAACTAACGCACACGAATTGTCTGCGTCGTGTTTCGGTGACTGGTGTCATGTAGCCAGCCACGAAACCGGCGGTACACGACACCCTTCGGCCAGAACTCTTCCTTGAGGAACTTCTCGAGATGATGTGTCGGAACACGCACGACGAACGACGAATAATAATCAATCAATCAATCAATTAACTCAGCCTATCGCAGTCCACTGCTGGACATAGGCCTCTCCCAGACTGCGCCACAGCACCCTGTCCTCCGCCTTCCGCATCCAGTCTACCCCAGCCACCTTCTTTAGGTCGTCCGTCCATCTAGCTGGGGGGCGTCCCACACTACGCTTGCTTGCCGATACGCGGTCTCCACTCCAGGACTCGTCTGCTCCACCGGCCATCGGTCCTTCGACAGACACAAACAGACGAATAATAATGGTTAACAAAAATATACCTAATTGGTCAATGTCTGGCCAAATAATGTTCCGGGCTCAAACTATGCTGAATCACTAATCAGAATCAACAAAACCGATTTATACAGCGTCCTGAAGAAACTAATGTTAAATGAATCCATTAAGTTTTGAAGGTCAGCCGTTTAATACCTACTACCGAAACCGCGATTATACTATTATCTATTTTAGAATTCAGTCATATATGTGGGCTCAAATGATGACATTATGTTTTACTCGTAAATTACACTTCCTGCAAAGCAATATCGTGTTGTATATAAACATCCGAATTATTGAGAACCTCTTCCTTTAGAAGTCGGTAAAAAATGCACTGTTTATGCATAGTTTACAAACATAGAGAGGCCGCATAACGTTGCAGCTTGTTGACTGATTACTAGTGCTAAGTCAAAACACTTTAAACGAGTAGGTACAAAGGATGTTTGCCGTTTGGTAGCCGGAGTCAAATCCAGACATTGTCTGGATTTTTTATTTGATTTGCAGTAGAAGGCTTCTGCTGTGCTACTAAGAATTTTGTAAATAATCAAACAACCCAATAACAGTTTTCTGGGACACAGGCCTCCTCTATATGAGAGGGAGTGGGCCGTAATCCAACACGAGGGCCCAGTGCGGTTCAGTTTGTAGAGTCAGTGTTAAATCCATGACTCCATTTGGGCATGTTCACTATAGTAGGCTCAGCATATTAGGCTAACGAGGCAATCAAGGAGCATAACAAAACAGTTGATGAAAATGTAGGAATAGATGATGAAGACGATATGGGGGAAATCAAAGACATAATCATCACTAGATCAAGGACTTCATACACATTATATACCTAGAACTAGCTGCGCCCCGCTGTTTCACCCGCATAAGTTTTGATCCCGTAGGAATATCGGGATAAAAAGTATCCTATGTGGTAGTCCAGAGTGGCAGGTACCTCCGTATCAAATTTTATCAAAATTGGTCCAGCCGTTTGTGCGTGAAGAAGTAACAAACATACACACTCACAAACTTTCGCCTTTATAATATTAGTATGATTTTGTACCAAAGACGTACAAAAGAGTGAACTAATTTTACTTTAATGGAAACAACTAATAAACTGGAAATCGATTAGCATCAAGTCAAAACTCGATTAAAATTTTTATAGCTGGAATTCTTGGAGTAGCATTAACCCATAGATATCCGTGCATTAACCAGTGTTTTGTTGAAAAAACACCGTTATAAAGTGCGTAGGACTTCATTTTTCTTAATTACACCCACCAACCCACACTGGGCCCGCTGCCTGCGTAGAGAATTACAGCCCACTTCCTCTCACAGAGAGGAGGCCTCTGTCCCAGCAGTGGGAAGGAGAATGATGATGATTTATTATTATAATCAATCGTTAAGTTGGAAAAGAAGAAAAGTGCCTAGGTACAGAGTTACAGCCGCCAGTACATCAAGCTACTACAATCTGTAAAATTTCTTTGATAGATTTTCAACTTTATCGCTAAAGCATAAGGTTCAAAGTTGATTGGTAAAATTTGACAGTTTCGGGTAGCTTGATGTGCCTGTACCTTAAAGCCTGCATGTCTGTGTCTACCTTTGTTTCAACTTGGTGATATTTTTACTAATTATGTATTTATAATTTCAAGATCATTACCTACACTTATGGCCGTTAGCCAACACATTCAATTCTATAATTACTGTAAATAATTAAAGTGAAAGCGACCGTAGGTCAGTAAAGAGTGTTATTTATGATTTGTCGTAAAACCTACAGTTCGCGTCAAATAACTTTGCCGCTCTGAAGTAGGCAACAAGTCACTGCGCAGTAGTCCTATGAATACAACAGCAGCGCGCATGGCGCGGATTGGCGCGGCTAGGAAAGAGCCTAGCTTCAGAGCGGCAAAGTTATTTGACGCGAACTGTAACCTCCGCTGTTTGAAAGAACAATAATAATTTTATGTGTTCTTATTTTGAACCACCAATTACAACAGCGGAGTGACTTGACAGTAGCGTCCGACTGAAATTCGTTTTCAGTTTTCGGCATTAACAGAAAATAAATAATACATTTTTTGTGTGTATCATATAAGTATTTATTATTATATTTTACTTATAAATATTTTCTATTTGTTTTCTGCTATTGCACCTACTGTGTATTGTCTCTGCATCACCCTAAGGTAGACTGGTAGAAAATGCCCAAGGCATAAGTCCGCCTTTGTACAGTTTTTTTACTTGTGCATAAAGTTTTAATAAATAAATAAATAAAATACAGAAAAATAATGCTTTTTCTCGCATTTTTTGTTAACCTATGTTGTCCCACTGCTGGGCCAAGGTTTCCCCCAAACTTTTCCATATTTTGTGTCTTCTCCGGTCAATTGGTCAGGAACGAGTCCAAATCATCACGCCAGTGTTTCTTAGGCCTGCCTCGGTGACGAACGCCCGTCTTCAGGCACCCACTGTGTGACGATTCTGATCCTTCTGTTTTATTTATTTATTTTATTTAATTTGGGAAACAAATGATAAATGATTTTATTTTTGTAAGTAGGTTTGTACAAACACTACACGTCAATCATAAAACAGATGCAATAACAAATTTAAGTATACAAATAGTTTAACACAATCCAGAAACAATTTCCACAGATTACTATAGGTACAAGTAAGTAAGTATGTTTTGATGCATCTTATACGTTTTTTTTTTGCATATAATTGGTAAATTACCAAGTTGTTTGTTTTGCAGAAAAGTATAAAGTTTTTCGTGTTATTAAAGTTTAAACAGTTAAATAAAATAATTAAGAGACACGACACTGCTTGACGCGGCATTGCTTTTACGTTTACCAAAGAAAAACAAACATAAAAAATATTTTTTCATTTCCGTTTTCGGCTCGACTCCCATAACCAAGAATTTCAACATAACTGGCGAAATTAAATGTACTAAGGTATAGTAAAAGTGCGCAGTCAAGTGCTGCACACCACCCCTATTTCATGTTAAACAAATGTCAACTTTATTTCAATGAAAATTAAGTTGATTTCAGAGTGACTAGCACTATTGAAAAAGTTATAAAAATGTTTTAAAGTTGTAGCGTAAACTGTACTTTGTTGTGTAGGAATTAAAGTTATTTTTCCATTAATTCAAATTTGTTTACATTTTTGGCAAATAAATCGCGATTGCAGATTAGGTACAGTCAGCAACAAAAGTCAATTAACACTTCAGTTTTGTTAATCTCAGTTATTGAGCAAAATGTTTGTTCAAAATTGCATTGTACCTACTTCTGCTGCAATTTTGAACAAATATTTGGCTCGATAATTGAGATTAAAAAAACTGAAGTGTTCATCGACTTTTGTTGCTGACCGTACCTACACCTCTGCCTAACCCTTTGGGGATTACAGGCGCGATGTTATGATTACGATGGTTACGACCGAAAAAAAAAAATCGGTCTCTACTTGACAGCAAGTTACTATCCAGAGAACTGACCAAGCTTTAAAACCACAGACTATCAGTACAAAATGCAAATTACATCTGACATGAAGTATTTCCTCTCCGTTATAATGGATCTTAGTACATCATACTGACAAGCGTCATGATTTAATCCAACTACGACACAGGCCAACTTATACTAGTCTACCCCACCTTTCGTAGATATACCACCATAACCTGAGCTCTATAAGGCTTGGTCCACATCGTAGGTTCGCGTAGCGCGTCAATAAATCAGAGGGTTATTTATAGAAATGGAGACGATCTCGATAAGTCAGCGTAACGGTATAGGTGACGGGTTTTACAGGTTGGGTAGCGTTCCTGTAGGCTGTTAGCTTAGCGTAGGGCTCCGTCAGTGTTGTAGCGGAAAGCGGTTTCCAGTTTTGTAAATTTATTAATTGTGTATTTCTTGAATTTGAACTCCTGGTTAACGGTTACCTTTATTTAGGTCCCTGGTTTTTTTTAGAGATCTGCACCTTAATTGCGAAACGCGATCAATCACAATATTAATCATTTTGAAGGATATTGCTAATCCATTGCTTCATATATGTTCGAAAAACAAAACTGCTCAACAGCGTAAATAACGCAATGAATGTTGTTAACTTTTTATATGAAAGCCATTTCCTACTGTTAGTGTGTTGCGCAATTATACTCCGCTGCTGGTCTATTCTGTAAATTCTGCCGTGAACATTTTTGTGAACTGAGGGCCTAAAAAGGCCACTTTGGCAGAATGATAAAAGGATAACATTATGAATCATAATGGACAGTAAACTGTTAAGTTAATCGTATCAAATCCCATTGGTGAAGGATTTTTCAGTAATTTTTTTGGCTGTGCTAAAATACCAATCAATCCAATCCCAATCTCTTTGATTATACCTACGTAGTGCAGCGAAAAAAAGAAAAACACGGACTGTCTTCGCCATATTATGATTCATAATGTTATCCTTTTATGATTCTGCCAAAGTGGCCTTTTTGGCCCCCTGATCTGTCATTCCAACTGATGCTAGAGATTGACACCAGTGACAGCTCACTTCACTTAAGTTTTCACGGTGAGATTTTTAGAATAGATCGACTGGTTTCCCTTAAAATTACACACAACGTAGCTAAATTGTGATTTTACAGATTAAGCAGTACCACAGCTAGACTAAATTCCTATTGAGTAAGTCCTCTAAATACAGTGTAAGTTTTTTTGACGTATTCCACATTGGGCACCCGCTTATATGGCACCTGAGTGAATGTACCTGACACACAGCGGCACTTGCACTCAGGTGCCATGTAAGCGGGTGCCCAATCAATGATCCAACAATCCCATGAGTTGATGTTACTGCATTGAAAATTAAACATGTTACAAACACAAACTGAAAATGTCAAAATACTCAGAAGTTGATGCATTGAAAACTGTCTTTGTTTTTCAAATACTCGTTTAGTGTCTCTTACATGACGAGCGAAAGAATGGCTGTTTCAAAAAACAGACTTTAGTTTTTAAACAAACACCGCATTCAGGGAAGTGTTTTTGCGACAGCATTATCAGCATTATTAGCGGTATTTATCTATGGGCCAAACTAGCCTGAAATTAATAAAGGTTTTATTATTTTTTATTATTTTCTCCTTTATTTATTTACATACCTACCTACCTTATTTTTTTAAATATTTCAATATAAAAAAATAAGTCTATACTTAAAAAAAAAAAAAAATATTATTATAATAATTTAATACCTCGTAATAATATTAGTACCCTTACGAAAATGTCAGTTATAAAGAAAAATAAGTTATTGTGTCTACACCCTAATCGCGTAACACATTATCAATCATAATCTGAATCGTTTTGAAGGATATTGCGAATCTATTGCTTCATATGTTTGAAAAAATTGTCTGCTTAGCAACGTAAATAACGCAATGAATGTTGTTGAACTGTCAACAATGAAATTCCTATTGTTAGAGTACTACGCAATTGTTATTACCCCGCTGGGCACGTGGTGTTGGCGTTTCTTCCATACAAACGCATGTCTATGTTTTCTCCCAAGTTAAAAAAACAACTGTTTATCTACCACTGCCATGTCTATTTATGTTCCATCGCCACTTTAGTAAAATAAATTCTAAGTTGATTTTTGAGTGACCATTTGTAACAAAAAGGTCCTAATAAGTTTTTGGTTGCAATGGAATTTGAACTTTGTTAGGTCTGTCATTCAGTTTGTTGTTCCATAATTCAAAAATTATCTTAAATTCTTTATTCAAATTTAGTGTCGTCACACTCATTGGCCAAGTAGAAAACAGAGAAAGGCCTACGTGTGTATGAACTGAATGCCAATGACCACGTGACCACACGTTTCCTGTTTTAAGGAAAAATATGGACTTTAAAATTGGCACTTCAGCGAAATATTTTGCGTCGAGGTTTTCCCAATGAAATCACACTTCACAAATTGTATTGTTCATCTTCTCTTTTAGGATCAGAATAAATTATTTGCAAAGAATGTAGATGACAAATAAAATAAAAAGTCGAAAACAAAGGAATAAAAAAAAAATTACACATCATCATCATTCTCCTGCCCTTATCCCAATTTATTTATGATGTTTGACACAATAATTAAATTATTAAAATACCCAGTTCACGTATGTACAGTCAACAAAGGAGTTAAGTATACAGGAGCGTCGGATATTGTTGAAGTTTACTAAGAAACCGATGGATATTCTCGAATAAAATTTTAGTTTATTAATAGAAAACAAACAGCTCATTTATTAAATTAAATTTCAGCCCAGAACATCCATCGGTTTCTTAGTAAACTTCAACTATATCCGACGCTCCTGTATACTTAACTCCTTTGTTGACTGTACATAATTAAAAAAAAAATGCCTCAGAAAACCCCCCATGCCACTTTCCGCCTTTGTACAGTATTTCTTTTACTTGTGCATAAAGTTTAAATAAATAAATAAATAAATAAATAAATAATTTACTTAAGGTAAACGCGGGTGAAGTCGACAGTGACCCAGAAGTCGTCAAATTGTCTAAAAACTTCAATATCTTTTTCTACTAAATATTTAATTGGCCAATTTTTATGGCAACCTATTTTTGGTAACATATTGAACAATTAAAATAACAACACTGAGTTTTAACTGTAATGGTGGCTGAGATATCTTACTTGAAAAGTGTCTCCCACAATTTTTTCATTTTTTTGCAAGTTTAACTGCTAAATGTCAAACTCAGCGCGCAGTTTTGTTTTTTGATTTACGAACCTTCAGTGGGGTCTACGGTAAGTTTGATCATTTGATGAATTAGTTAAGTTAATTTGCTAATGATGTAACTTGAAGTTTGGAACAGTTTTATCATAAAAGTATTTTTTTTCGAACGTGACATCTATTGGTACCTAAAAATTCCTACTTGACCCAGAACTCGTCATTTTAAGTGCTATTTTGACGATTACTGGGACCCGCTCAATTAGTTGTCTTTAAACTCGTCATTTGAACCTTATGCTTTAGCGATAAAGTTGAAAATCTATTAAATTTATTGGACAGATTGTAATAGCTTGATGTGCTTGCTTAATCCGTCAACACGATTTTCTTAATAATAATAGTTAGCTTTAAAAAAATTAAGTTTTGGTTATTGTATTATGCTTTTAACTCAATACTCTAATTGGGGTGTATGAGGTTTTGCGTTAATTGTAAAGGGCTCGCTTTACCTATCGTAAGCACGCTCTACTCACTCAGCCCGTAAAAAGTATTCTCAGGTCTAACCTAAACTGTCCTAATGAGAAAGGTATAATACTAAGTTGTAATTAACCTCTCGCTAATTTTCCAACAGTAACTCACTCAGATTGAGCGCGTTGGTACAGTTCCAATAAAATCCTCTCCCATAAAGAGGTGTCTCCTTACTAAGTCTTCTGCCGTTGAAACATCCTAATGTTCTCGTAATCTTGACCCATGTACGCACTTGCACTATGACACGATGCCGCCGATTAATAACTTGACAATTGTCGATGATTTTTTTAAGTTTTCAGTTTAATACTTGAATATTTTTAAAAATCTGCCCCCTAGTTAGCCTAGCTTTTGAATTAGCTTATAACTATATTTTTAGGCTTATTGTGAAACATACGATTTAGAACTTTCTTTGGTTGGCTTTTTTATAATTTCGAGCAGATTTAGTCGTTATGAAGCGAATTATCTTTTACTCAAAGGCTTTTGTAAAAAAAATCATACGATTTCCGATACTGCCTTAACCATTGTATTTACCCGAGACTGGACTTAGTTGCATTGCACTCCTTATAAAAAAACCTTTCACCGTATGTGAAATTTTTCAGTTCTAAGCAGATTTACGGTCTTTATGAGACGATATATTTATCTTTTTTGCTGCAGATTTTCTTTCGTTTTCTGATACTGCCGTAGCTTTGGATTTTCTCGGCACTGGGCTTTTGAGATTCATTGCATTCCATATGCAAGCTTACTTTAATTTTTCATTTCTTGCCAGATTTACGGCCGGTGAGACGACATTTGAAATTATTTTGCTATGAACAATGCACAAGCATATTCAGGGCGAAAATTTGATAGCCGAGTAGCTGCGGCATGATGAGAGAACACCGAAAATATTTTTGGCAAAGTTTCTGATGGGAGCCCCGTGGTCAAGAGTTCACTTTCAGATTTAAAAAAAGGGCCAAATTAAAGTGATCTTCAGAGTCGTTGATTATCGTAAGATAATGTGCGGCCTAACCCATAACGACTTAAATAAGCAAATCTGATGAATAAATTGTGGGTTTTCCTAAAATCTGACTTTGAAAACTCAGATTTTGACAATTTTTAAAAGGATTTTCAGGGCGAATAAAAGTTATTCTGTGCAATAGTGTTACATTTCCTGATATTGAATATATAAATATCTGACGGTTTGATGGAGCCTTTTGGCAAATATGACGAAATTTCATTGATTCAAGCAATTCAGGGTAAGTCATCCAGCTCGGTAGACACAACTTTGAGAAAGAGGCCGACAGAAGGATCCAGTTGGGTTGGGCAGCATTTGGAAAACTTCGTCAAGTCTTTTCGTCGCCTATCCAGTGTTTGAAGACTAACCAGTGCGCCCTGCCCGACAGACCTACGGTGCTGAAACGTGGACACTGACGGTCGGGCTGGTTTACAAATTCAAGGTAGCTCACCGTGCTATGGAGCGAGCTATGCTCGGAGTCTCTTTGAAGGATAAAATCATGAATGAAATTATCCGAAAAAGAACCGGAGTTACCGACATAGCTTGCAGAGTAAGCAAACTTAAGTGGCAGTGGGCTGGTTATGTCTGTCGAAGGACCAATGGCCCGTGGAGCAGACGAGTTCTGGAGTGGAGACCGCGTATCGGCAAGCGTAGTGTGGAATGCCCACCCCTAAGGTGTTGTGGCGCAGTCTGGGAGACTCGTATGTCCAGCAGTGGACTGCGATAGGCGGAGTTGATTGATTGGTAAAAAGTGGTAGTAATTTTGCATTTATTTTTAAATTAAACAACCGAGTAGATTTCATTGCTATTTACTTTTGAAGCTGACCCTTTTATGAAGATTTCTAGGCATTAAGAAGTTGGAAATATCAAACACTTAATAGTAATTATTAAAAGATATGTAGCTAAATTAAAGCGTCGTCGGAGTACACTAAAAACAAACTCGATTATTTCAAAATTATACTATGACACTAATTGAAATTTCGACGCGTGAATAATTCGATAGTGAAAAAGGAGGGTTGGGCGTATGCGCCTGCACTTGCGATGTGACGTCAAAGGCAAATTATGTTTTGCTTCAAAATTTGTACAATTATGACCAATATTTTGAATGCTCAATCATTACCCTAGCATTCAAATTCTCTTATTTATTAAGGGTTGAAATGTTACATGCTTTTGTCGGTTGAATTTACCAGAGACTGAAACGACATTTTACGTGAAAATTTATTCTGATATAAACCGATTCTGTGATTCTGATATCTTAATTTTTTAAGCAAAAATATATTAGAATTTACCTACCTACTCTGCTAATACCTCACAACCTTTAGTAATTTCTTGCGATTTGGTCTTCACCTACCTTCTGTTTCTTATAGACTTGCCACTCATAATTATGAAAGACAAACACAATTTGTTTTAATGTGTAATCATCTTGAACCCTATGTTAAAGGCCTGAGAGTTCATATTAGCATCAAAAATTGACGACTACTGGGTCCTTTTGATGATTAATAGTACAAATCTGGCGAGTACTGGTACAAATCGCCCTTTTTTCACATTTGCTTCAATAAGTATTTATTATCACTAAAAATGATAAACATTAAAACTTATTTAGAATAACGGATAATTTTTCTATTTCGTCATGCAAAAAGTTTCGTTCTAAATTAAATATTTTTCACGCAGCAGTTCTTCAAAGTCAGTGAATTTCAAAACCCGACGAGTATTGGTACATTTACCTTAATTTATTATTCTCTAATGGCTTGCAGTCTCACCTTACCTTTATCACTTCTTTCTAGATGCAGCAAATATAGAAATAAATCGAATGTATCCTTGCTCTTGCGCTTGATGATGATAAATGCTTTCTTATTAAGTCTTGGAATGTATGTAGATCTTCCGATGCAAAGTAACGGGAGAAGCTGACCACAAGGATAGACAGCTTGAAGATAGCAAAAAGCATTAGTAGACATTAATGTACAGACGCCAGCACATCAAGCTACTATATTCAGGGTTATTGGTAAAACACCAGCAACCTCTTAAGAGGTCATTGTACTCATCATTATGAACAACTTTTACTATGGGACCAAACCTGAAATCGCGAAAAAAAAATCAGCTGTTCCCTACATTTAAAAAAAATCAAATCAAATCAAATCACTTTTATTTGTTAACACAGGTAAAGACATACAGATCTTGAGTTTGTTGAACAGAACGCTGTGTTATGCCAGGAGGCGCACAAATATGGTGTGCATCTAGCTCAATATTACGAATTTAAAACAAAGTAAAAAGATGTTTGAAAATCATGCATAATTATAATTTCAAAATAAATTAACAATTATATAATTTTTTTTTTTTTTAATAAATAAATTGAGTGATGTCAGATTTAAATGAGGAATTATTTAGTTATAAATGTCAAAAAAAAAAAAAATCTAAGTAAGTCTGATTAATTGAAAATGTCAAAAATAATTAAGTAAATGTCAGTATTAATAATAAATGTCAACTCCAAATTAATTCATCATTTAATTTTTTAAGATCGTATAACTCGTCAAAATGTAGGGAACAGCTGATTTTTTTTTTATAATGTTGTATGTATTTATAGTATTTTTAAGTTATATTAATATTGTATTGTATATGTTTTATATGGACCTTGATGCCTGAAATAAATGGATAATAATAAAATAAATCTTCTGGAATATATTCTCTAAGTGTTGATGAAAACTGCATCAAAATACATCTTGTAGTTTTGAAGATCTGAGCGATCACAGACACAAAAAGCGGCTTTGTTCTCTAATACGCAAAGATACGGATGCTTAAAATACACAAAGACGTATTTAATGCCTTGCCTTGCATTTGTCTTAAACTAATTTCATTGAGCCCTGCATTCAATTCGGTTATTGGATCAATAATAAACGTATACTTCCGGTGCATGTTTCAGCCACACGCGATCACAAGCGAACATCACGTATTCTAGTTGTCTTATATATGCACGTGCTTCTGTGACAGTCTTATCAAGGGGTATCGTAGTACCCTGTAACTGAGTTGTGGAGGTCAGATGCGCAGTCGCTCCATGTAGAATACTGGTATTCTGAATACCAAAATGTAAAATACTGGTATTATGAATACCAGTATTTTACTTTTGACAACTAGTCTTACCAAGGGGTATCATGTATCGTAACTGGGTTGTGGCTGAGGCAGTCGCTCCATGTAAAATACTGGTATTCAGCTACCTCCGGTTAGACTGGAAGCTGACCCCACCATAGTTGGCAAACGGCTAGACTGATGATTTCTGTGACATTTTTTTTTGTTTAGCCTGTACTATCCCACTACTGGGCAAATACCTCCCCCAAGTCCTTCTAGGAACTCTTTGCCCGTGTCTGTGACAATATAGATGTTCTTTTTAGGGTTTCGTACCCAAAGGGTAAAAATGGGACCCTATTACTAAGACTCCACTGTCCGTCCGAGTTTCTGTCTATCACCAGGCTGTATCTCATGAACCGAGATAGCTAGACAGTTGAAATTTTCACAGATGATGTATTTCTGTTGCCGCTATAACAACAAATACTAAAAACAGAATAAAATAAATATTTAAGGGGGGCTCCCATACAACAAACGTGTTTTTTTCAGCGTTTTTGCCGTGTGGTACGGAACCCTTCGTGTGCGAGTCCGACTCGCGCTTGGCCAGTTTTCTTTATACTTATTTCAATAATAACATAAAGAGATAAAACGAATCCAAAATGGCGTAAATGGACGTGTGTGAATGTCCAAATTGGGATTTTCCATCAAAACAAACGCGATGCACACTCGGTTTGAGAACATTCGTAATATTTGGCAAAGACTCGACGGATTTACCGGGAACTTAATAAAAGTAAGTACCGGTTGTTTTTGGCACGAATTTGGTGGATTCGCCGTAAATGTATACTTTGGTTAATAAACCTTACATACTGGTCCATAAAATATAATAGGTATTAACACGTGCATGCATACTGCACGAGTTTAGGATCACGGGTTCTCAGCACCCCTGCGTAACACACTATTACTCTCAATTTGAATCATTTTGAAGCATATTTCTAATCCATTGCTCCATATGTTTGATAAATATGTCTGCTCAACAACGCAAATAACGCAATGCATGTTGTTGAACTGTCAAAATGAAACCCATTGCTACCAGTTTTAGGTGAATGGTTCACTCGTGTGACTGCTGATCTATTAGTGTGAAAATCTCACTGTGAAAACTTACAGTGAAGTGAGCTATCAATAGTTTTCATCCCTAGCGTCTGCGGGGTAATTGCGCAACACACTAGCAGTAGCAATGGGGTCCGTGGCTAAATAATAACAGCCACACAGGTCGATCGATCAGGTTAAGCTACGCTTGTCGCGGTTGGTCCGTGGATGGGTGACCATCTTGACATAGCGAGACTCGTGCCGCGGAAAGCACGTTACGGTGTTGGTCCCGGCTGTCATTCGTGGATCTTTGACAGTCGTTACGGGTCGTCGAGAAGCCCGAAAGTCTGACAACCAGTCTTACCAAGGGGTATCGTATTACCCAGTGACAGGGTTGTGGAGGTCAGATAGGCTGTCGCTCCATGTAAAATACTGTTATTCAGCTGCATCCGGTTAGACTGGAAGCCGACCCCAACATAGTTAGGAAAAGGCTATGCAGATGATGACTATCAGTAGCAATGGGTTTCATTTTGACAGTTCAACAACATTCATTGCGTTGTTTACGTTTTTGAGAAGACACATTTTTCGAACTTATGGAGCAATGGATTAGCAATATCCTTCAAAATGATTCAGATTGAGATTGATAATGTGTTACGCAATAAGGGTTCTGATGTAATGACACCATGCTTATATCACCTAAGTTTTCACGCTGAGATTTTTATAGAATAGACCGACTGTTAATTTTTATTTTATTACCGACTTCAAAAAAAGGAGGTTATCAATTCGATACGTATGTATGTAATATTATTGGAATTGCATTATATTCACATAATATGATGATCTATTAGGGCTTCCAAACAAATATACAAAATTTCAAAGACGTATGTATGTATGTATGTATGTATGTTTGTCCACGCATATCTCCGGAACTATTAATCGGATCGTGACCATTTTTTTTTATTGGCTTACATTTTCTTCAACTTAGGGAACAGTGCAAGTTTCATCAAGATCGATTCAGTAATTTTCAAGATATGGACTAATACGTGTAAGTGTGACGGCCTGGCTTATTGATAAGAGCTACGGGTGTAGTGTCAAAGGGAAAATATCTCAAAACCTTGGTCAAATACTAGTGCAAAAACTAAAAATTACGAAATAAAAAGTAATTTAAAAAAATTAAACCGACTTCAAAAAGAAATTAACTCAAAATTATGAAATAACTTTAATTTCGGAAGTCGGTGGCATAAAACTAAAATACAGATCCCAAGACACCGACTTCCGAAATTAAAGTTATTTCATAATTTTGAGTTAATTTCTTTTTGAAGTCGGTTTAATTTTTTTAAATTACTTTTTATTTCGATGTTACGTTCACACCTCACTATCAAAATTACATAGGAATTAACTTTCATCTACTCATTTCATTGTGCGATCATTCGGGGCGCGTGATGCCGAAATCCAACTTCGTAGGACCGCTTCACTAATGAAACCATTTTTCACTTTTAATACATTTTTTATGCAACCCTTTCACTTCGAGAGAAAGATGCCGCCGATTGAAAGACAAAAACTGGCCAAGTGCGAGTCGGACTCGCACATGAAGGATTCCATACTACAAGGCAAAAACGCCGGAAAAAACACGTTTGTTGAATGGGAGCCCGCCTTAAATATTTATTTTATTTCGTTTTTAGTATTTGTTGTTATAGCGGCAACAGAAATACATAACTTGTGAAAATTTCAACTGTCTAGCTATCGTGGTTCTTGAGATACGGCCTGGTGACAGACAGACGGACAGACAGCGAAGTCTTAATAATAGGGTTCCGTTTTTGCCCTTTGGGTACGGAACCCTAAAAATGAACAAAAAGTGAAACGTGTAATGTCAGTTATGGTATACTTAGTATTTTTATCTCACTAAGCGATGCGCATTTTACTTGTGGTTATACATGAGCTAAACAAGCTATGAATGCGCAGGAGCTCTGCACACCCTAATTGCGTAACACACTATTACTCTCAATTTGAATCATTTTGAAGCAAACTAATCCATTGCTTCATATGTTCAAAAAATGTGTCTGCTCAACAACGCAAATAACGCAATGAATTTTGTTGAACTGTCAAAATGAAACCCATTGCTACTGATCGTGTGTTACGCAATTACCCTGCGGGAAACAATGGCGTAGTTGGAATTGTGTGTGTGTGCACTTGGTTACCAAATGTAAAGCGCGCGTCGGTTCCTGAAATAAAAATACTGTATCAGGGTTGTCTGCACAACTTTCGACCCTTGGTTTAGTAATAACTCCGCAATTATTGTGTTTGTCTTTTGACACTTCGTGAGCGCTTCATTTCTTTACCTACAACATCAAGAAATTCCGTTACCCTTTCTTCCTTCCTACTTCAATTATCACAATACAGTAATAATGTAGGTATTATCCGCATTACCATTACCAATTGTACTGTAAAACAATAACCTTTTCAATCATATTATAAGAGAATGCATGTACTTTGATATCTACTTCCGTATATTTCCTAACGTTTCCCTATTATTAGTAGATGGAAAATGAGGATAATCTTTACCCATACATATTCATGAAGTATTTCTTTGTGGTCTAAGGCGTGAATCTTTT
This sequence comes from Oligia strigilis, assembly GCA_951800025.1. Lineage (NCBI taxonomy): Eukaryota > Metazoa > Arthropoda > Insecta > Lepidoptera > Noctuidae > Oligia > Oligia strigilis. Next base: position 6,159,977 of record OX637563.1, on the reverse strand, counting down.
ATCAAGGACCACGGGAAGACGGTGCTGGTTGCCATATAAAAACTTAACGCCGGAATAACATCATGTTTCAATTTAGCCTTTCAAAGCGAAGAATCCCTACCACGAAACCACGACGTTAATGTAACATAAATTCGAAAGGTTTTTATATACGTTACGCTTACTACTCGCGTTCGTGCTAGGCCCATAGATGAAGCGACCAAATACATTCGTGTAAACGTCGGTGATACCCACCTTTTATTTTTGAGCCATTCAACCAAAATTTATGAATTTGGTTGAACGTACGTAATATTACCATAATGTGCGATAACGCTCTTTACTTGACATAGTCCTTCACAACAAACGTCATCCAATTCTATAGGTATTGGAAAATTTATGAATCATACATTATTCATTGATTTTACCATTCTTCTTTCAATGTCACCATTCTTCTTTCAATGTCATTTGCTTTCATATATATCATACATATTGAATAGATACTTATCACGACTAGTCTTAGGAAATGATCAGCAGGTAATATCTAGTTACCTATTCAGGTAACTAGATATTTAATATTTGCCTCCCAGGCGTGATCTGCATATGGAAAGCCATCAATCGATTACGTACCCAAGTAAGCGGCTACAAACACAATTTGTCGAAGTGGGGGTTTACTGACCCTTCAGCACCAGTGCGAGTGCAGTGCTTCTGATCAGACCTAGTCCCACTTTCTGGCAATGGCGAGGATACCATACAACTAGATTCCCACCGGCTTCCCTTGGAAAATTCAGAACACAACCACTCTATAGTCAATTCATCATTGAAATATAATCATATCATACTGTTTGCTGGAGAGTCCTGAGGGCCTGTGCACACCACGTTTTTTAAACGCGCCGTTGACGCGCGTTTTAGAAACGTGCGTCGACGGCGCGCTTTTATCATACAGAGCAGTGCCTGCTAGTATCTGACTCGCGTGCGTATCGCGTCTGTATCGCTAAAAACGCGCGTCAACGGCGCGTTTAAAAAACGTGGTGTGCACAGGCCCTAAGTGCCTGTTCACCTGCACCTCGGATGACCTAAAGTATGCTACTGATGCCGCAATCAATGTGGCCACCCACTGAGCTCAAACTATACAACATTAGTTTTTGTTTATACTAAACCCGAAAAGGGGTCATTGTACTCATCATTTTGAACAACTTTTTCTATGGGACAAACCTCGAAATCGCGAAAAAAAAATCAGCTGTTCCAATACATTTTGTCGATTTAAGTGAACACAAATGTATGGACAGCTCATTTTTTTTCGCGATTTCAAGCTACGAAACTGTCAAATTTTTTATTTAATACTGAAAATTTACTATTAATTTGAATGCTTTTTTTCACTGAGACAGTTTTAAATTAAGTTCTTATATGTTTAAAAAATTAAATGTAAGTACACAAATACAAAAATAGTACATAGAGTGACTAAGCACCTTACCTACGTCAATATCATAGGCAGCTGATTCTGATCTATGAAGGAAAATGTTGAGGTTAGTGTGAATTTAATTAGAACAATGGCGATTTAGTGTGAGTTTCACTATGAGTGACTGTACTTAGTCTCACTTAAGCTAAGTAGGTACAGACGCCAGCACACCAATCTAACCGAAACTGTCAAATTTTCCCAATCAACTTTGAACCTTATGGTTTAGCGATAAAGTTGAAAATCTATTAAAGACATTTGACAGATTGTAGTAGCTTGATGTGCTGGCGTCTGTACAATCAACCGCATGCCAGGAACACACATAGATAATAAAGAAGGTATTTTCATTTTTATTTGTAATTGTGACCTAGTTAGACAATGTCATGAGAGCAGTGGTGGCTCAGTGGTAAAGACCGCGACTTACGAATTGTAGGTCGTAAGTTCGAACCCAGACAGGCGCTTTAAGGCTCCTACAAACAGGCGCGACACGCGACGCGAATCGCGCCTGTTTGTAGGAGCCTTTACTCAGTGTAAATTACTTCGTCACCACTGCTCATATAACGGTGAAGGAAAGCATCGTGAGGAACCCGGCATGTCCTAGAACCCAAACTTCGAAGACATGTGACATCTACGAACCCGCACTAGGCCCGCGTGGTAGATTAATTACTTACAGAGCAGAGTAAAGTAAAGTAAAAATTTATTTATTTTCCACACTAATCAAACACAGTACTGGCATTAATAAAATAAATGGAGTGGACTGGAGCTTAAACTAGGGCAGCCCTGTATTTCAGGACTCGGACTCGGTTCTCTGTTTTTCTGGTTCTCGTTTTCTTTGGAGTGGAGGCCTGTGTCTCAACAGTGGGGACATTATTGGCTGATTTTGTAGACATGTCTGTGTTTTCACAGACATAATTACAGGGTCATTAAACTAGTGAAGCTTCACATATTTACGTAACGGTTATTGATATCAAGTCATGAGAAAACAAAAACTGGCCAAGTGCGAGTCGGACTCGCACAAGAAGGGTTCCGTACCTCAAGGTAAAAACACCGAAAAAAAAAACACGTTTGTTGTAGGGAGCCCCCTTAAATATTTATTTTATTTTGTTTTTAGTATTAAGTTGTCATAGCGGCAACAGAAATACATAATTTGTGAAAACTTCAACTGTCTAGCTATCGCGGTTCTTGAAATACAGCTTGGTGACAGACAGACGGACGGACAGACAGCGAAGTCTTAGTAATAGGGTCCCGTTTTTATCCTTTGGGTACGGAACCCTAAACAAGACACTTCTTACAAATAAATAAACACATCCACTATGTGCTATACCTAACCTACGTATTTTTCAGATAATCCAGACACAAGTTTATTCACAACATATAATTAAGACAATAATCTTTGTATGTACATAGCCATTATAGAGGGCGCTATAATTACTATTGTTGAAAACATTTGAACAATGACACCAATGACTCATTGCGCAGAAAGCCGCCATGTTCGATGAACATGTGTTCAGCTGTTTCGGGTCAAGTTGAAGGTGTCTAGAAATGCATGTAAATAGTTAATTGCACCGATTCCGTTTTTCACAAACTAAATTACTTTTAGGACCTATTGGTGCTTGAATGATGTTGAGAGGATTTGTCGTTGGCGAAAAAAAAAAGAAAAAAAAAATGGAACGTGAAAATGTTTCGATAAAAAACTATTAAAAATCAAGATGGCGGCGTTAGTTCTTATTTTTATTTGTTGGAAATATGTCAAATATGTTTTTTTGTTAATTAATTATTTAATTTATGATGATGGCCGTTCTCTTTTATTTTCTAGGAGAAAATAAGTTGGAAATAGCCTAAATTAAGTTATATATAGGTACCTACTTACACACACAACATAGTTCTTTCATATATTTTTTTAATAATAAAAAAAGAGTCAGTCAGAAATAGCACACCACATCCTGCACCCGAATAGCCTATATACACTGTCATTTACAATCTGAATCACGTTTGAAGGATATTGCTTCATAATTATGCTTGAAAAGTCTGCTCACAAGGTAAATAACGCAATGCATAATCAGCCAATAAATGATAAAAGACAAATGATCTATTTTCTGTAAGTAGGTTTGTACAAACACTTTTACACGTCAATCATATATTTTTTATACCTAGATGAGGTATGAGGTCGGCGTTTCGTATCTGACTATTCTGAGAAGAAAGGCCGAAACAAACTCAGAGGTCACAGTCTCTTTTAAAGTCCAGACAAAATCTTGGTCAGATCATGTGAAGACTATGTAGTTTGGTGGATTGGACCATGTAGGTATAATGTTCCCACTGCTGGGACACAGGCCTCCTTTCTGTGAGAGGGAGTGGGAATAACGCAATGAATGTTGTTGCACTGCTGGTTATCTAACCCAGCTGTTTAGGAACATAAACTTAATTTTTATTTTCTCTTTCTTTCCAGAAACATGAATTCCGGGTGGCTTGCGTGGGAATGCATAGTTTTCGGCATCTTCGTATGCGCCTCGTCATGTGCGCCCCTCTGGAGGCGGAGGAAGGACGTCAATGCGGGGGGGAGCGCCAAGCAAGCTTACATCTTCGCTGGAGGCGGCGTGTCTACCCTGGCTATGATCCTGTCGGTAGCCAGGGGGACCTTAGGAGTTAGGTCGTTTTTGGGTAAGTGTGTGTTACGAACTTTTTTTTTTTGGAAAGTGTTTCGAAGATTTTCTCTAAGTGTCTCAGTGTATTGCATATTGCTTACAGTACTTGGTCTGACCGCCGATTTGTTGTAAGTGTTATAGTCCTAGAAAATTTTCTAGTAAAAGAAAGACACCATAACAAATAAACAAGAATACAATAATTAATTAAAATTGCCACAATGTAGCAATTGTTTATGGAAATTGTATAGACGCCAGCACATCAAGCTACCTGAAACTGTCAAATTTTCCCAATCAACCTTGAACCAAATGCTTTAGCGATGAAGTTGAAAATCTGTTAAACAAAGTTGACAGATTGTAGTAGCTTGATGTGCTAATCTGTACCAATCTACAGTAATTTATAAAATCAAAATTAAATTATTTTCGTTGGTAAGCACATTATGATGTGCTTACCATGATGGGAGGGAGGTTGGAGAGTGTGGCATTTTTACCTCACTAAAACCACTCCGGTGATCACCATCAGCACATAGGAAGCAAAGGTGTACCTATAGTAAAACCCACATTTCGTCAGTTATGTTTAAGTCCCATGAAATGGGGGGCAAGCCTTTTGTCTATTGCAAGACCCCAGGCTTGTACAGTCAACAAAGGAGTTAAGTATACAGGAGCGTCGGATATTGTTGAAGTTTACTAAGAAACCGATGGATATTCTCGAATAAAATTTTAGTTTATTAATAGAAAACAAACAGCTCATTTATTAAATTGCGAAAAGCGACGGCACGGTTGGCGCAGTGGTTAAGCGATTGACTGCTGCGCTGCGTGTCGCGGGTTCGATTCCCGCACGGAACAAATGTTTGTATGACCTACAAGTAGTTGTTCCGGGTCTGGCTGTTTGTGTATGTGAGTTTAAATGTTTGTAAACGCACCCACGATACAGGAGAAATTCCTAGTGTGGGGCAACGTTTAAAAAAAAAAAAAAAAAAAAAAAAAAAATTCAGTCCAGAACATCCATCGGTTTCTTAGTAAACTTCAACTATATCCGACGCTCCTGTATACTTAACTCCTTTGTTGACTGTACCTACTGAGAAATTCCTGTTGGGAAAAACCCAATAGAACTTTGCCTGCCTTAGGAATTGAACCTAGGGCCTTCTGCAGTAGCGCTCGCGTCTACTAGAGCAATAAGGCAGTAATGTAATTCCCGCAATTTAGGAGTTTCCGATAACGAACCAATTACAAAATCATTACTTACCATTGTTTGTTCATTAGAGAGCAGTGAGAGAGCAGTGGTGGCCAAGTGGTAACGGCCGTGACTTACGAGTTGTAGGTCGTAGGTTCGAACCCAGACAGGCGCTTTACTTTGTGTAAATTATTTCATCACCACTGCTCTCAAAACGGTGAAGGAAAACATCGTGAGGAAACCGGCATGTTGTGTAGGCTGATTATGGTTTGTTCATTCGATGATGACGTAAGATTCGATTTGTACAATAAAATTGTGATAAGTCGACAATCGTTTATTGCTGTGTAGCAGTGTTGCGTTTCGGCATTTTCGACATACCATAACCATAATCAGCCTATAATGTTCCCACTGCTGGGACACAGGCCTCCTCTCGGTGAGAGGGAGTGGGCCGTAATCCACCACGCGGGCCCAGTGCGGATTGGTAGATGTCACATGTCTTCGAATTTTTGGTTCTAGGACATGCCGGTTTCCTCACGATGTTTTCCTTCACCGTTTTGAGAGCAGTGGTGATGAAATAATTTACACAAAGTAAAGCGCCTGTCTGGGTTCGAACCTACGACCTACAACTCGTAAGTCGCGGCCGTTACCACTTGGCCACCACTGATGCTCTCGACATACGCATAAGCATAATCAGCCTATAAAGTTCCCACTGCTGGGACACGGGCCTCTTCTCTGTGAGAGGGAGTGGGCCGTAATCCACCACGCGGGCCCTGTGCGGGTTGGTAGATGTCACATGTCTTCGAATTTTTGGTTCTAGGAAACTATACCTACCTAATATAAACGTGATTCAACTATAAAAAGTGTGCTAATATGATTCAAAGGGCTGAATCTTAACCTACAATAATAATATAATAAATATATAAATAAATAAAATAGCTTTTATTCGATTCCTTACATAACAAATGAAAATGAAAAAAAGATTTTTTTTTTGTTTTTTTAAATAAAAATATAATGTTAGTATATACTTATCATATAATCTTTTGTTAGTGTAGTGTAGTGTTGTAATTGTAGTGTAGTGTAGTGTGTAATTGTAGTGTTAGTGTTAGTTCTAGTTTTAATAATAATATAATACCCGGGAAAAATTTACCACAACAATTGAAGGGTTATATTTAACCTTTAACCCTCTGACAAGTCAATGTGTCACCTATTGTCTTGGTAACCTTGTTATCGCTTTAAAAAGTGCGTATGACAAATAGGTATAGGTAAAGTTGTTGGGTTTTCCTAATGACTTAGTTCGAATTGGTTTTAGATGAGGTTTAGGTACATAAAAACAAAATATAATAATAATAATCCCCCTGATCGATTTCGGTCACGGTTAGGGTTACCATAAATAGAGGGATGCCTGTCTATGGTACCTAAAATGCCTGAATTTTCAGAAAAATGCCTGTCTAAAGCAAAACGCTGTAGGTAATAAGTAAAAGCCAGTTTCACGTCTTCAACACTGATATTCAGCTTAGAGAGAAATTCTACAGATGAAGCTAAATCAGAACTTGAGAAACCTTTCATTGCATGTATGCAAGCGCGACGCGCGCGCGGGCGCGAAATTTAAAAATGCCTGTCTCGGACCAATGCCGGCCGCACGCCTGTCTAAACCTTAAAATGCCTGTCAAATGCGGCAAACGCCTGTCATATGGTAACCCTAGTCACGGTGGCCAATCTCAACGGAGATTAGCCAGGTACGCAGAAGATACCATAGTGCGCAAGTGTGTGCGCAAACACAGGTGCACTGTCTGTTCCTTTACTCTCATAGTCCGATGGGACGGCAATCCGACACGACCCTCTCCCCGGTCGTGTCGGATTGCCGTCCCATCGGACTCAGGACCAACGGCTTTACGTGCTTTCAGAGGCACGGGGGTATCACACCACCAACTTCCAAACTCCGGGTTGCTACTGAGAAATTCGTAATGGAAAAATCCAATAACACATATCTCGACCTGGGAATCGAACCCAGGACCCCTTGCACAGCAGTCGTGCTTGCGACCACGAGACCAATGGGTACTTAATTAAAATATGACACCGTTATTAAAACGTTTGAATTCAATTTTTGGTTATTCATATTTAATACCAATATTAATAACCTAAAACGACTTTACGGCGCTTTCTCTGATTCACTAGATTCTTTATTAATTCTAACGTTTTACTAATAGTAGTGTATATTTTGTTTTTATCGGTGTTCCCTGTTTGTTATTTATTTATTTAATCTTATCTCATACAAAAAAGGCAACCAAAGGTGGTAAAGAGATTAGATGGCAGGTGCTTTGGTTGAGAGGAACAATGATAAAAACTATTGAATTTTATATAAAATAAATACCTAATTACCTACACAAATAAGTTATAAACCTATATTACACATACATATGTACTTACTTTTTACTATATAATATACTTATAATTGTAAACAAATTGAAGCGAGAGAGGTGTTGAGTCTGTTGCCTCTACGCTATTTGTTTTGAAAATAACTCTGCAGTTTCCGCTTAAATGCATACCAATTTGTGACCGTAGAGGAAGCGCATTCCTAAGAAGAATATTCCTTGTTCTATTTGTTGCATCAGTATCTATATAAGGTGATATTAAACCAAGTATCGATAGGTATGTAAACACGACCAAATAAAAATTAAGAAGATTTGTGTCTTATAAAGTTACTAGCTTCCGCCCGCGGCTTCGCCCGCGAATGTCGCTATAAACTATCCTATGTCCTTCCCCGGGATGTAATCTATCTCTCTGCCAAATTTTATCGAAATCCGGTCAGTGGTTTAGGCGTGAAAAGGTAACATACAGACAGACAGACAGAGTTACTTCCGAATTTATAATATTAGTATGGATATCCTTATGTCACCTTGTGTTGATATATTTTTACTACCTACGTCATGGCACTAAGCTATTGTCGTATTGTTAAATCTCGATACGTGAGAAAAATACATAATTCTTGATACATTTCTTTAACACAACTTTAGAATTTTCTTAGAATTTATTCTATAGCATTTACCACTTCCTACAGTAATGACTCTTTTAAAATAAATACATTAGAACGAACAATCGCATCAAATAAATATAAATAATCGTCATTATTAAAATAATGCCATCGTAATAAAAGCGTAGGTTTAGGTACTATTATTGTAGACACTGGACTGTGACACACATAACACACTATACTTTTCTGTGCATATACCTAATGTATTAAATGCATATATCACGGGGCAAAATTGAGCTGTTCCGTAGATAACAAAAAAAAACCTTTTTTTTTTCGGAAAAACTTTTTTCCGATAAAAAATTAATAACGTAACATCATGTCTATAATCCGCAATGGGTAAGGCAGAGGTGCTTAACTTATAGTCATAACTTCAGCCGAAAGACGTCCACTGCTAGACATAGGCCTCTCCCAACCTCTACTTCGACCGGTTCTGTGCATCCAACGGGTTCCTGCGGCCTTCACAAGGTCGTCGGTCCGGTACGCGGTCGCCACTCCAGAACCTTTCGGCCCCATGGGCCAACTGTCCTGCGAGCAATGTAGTGCCCTGCCCACTGCCACTTAAAGGCTCCTTCAAACAGGCGCGACAGGCGATGAAATCGCGCGCGACACAAAGGCAACGCAAGTCGGGCAACGAGCGGTGCCTTTGTGTCGCGCGCGATTATATCTTGGCAATTTTTCGGGCTATGTCGGTTACCGTGGTTCTCCTGCGTAACTTACAGTAACACCCACATTTAGACAGTTATGTTTAAGTCCCATGTAATTGGGGCGAGCCTATTGCTATCAACCGAGTACTAATCCAGGCTGCTACTGATAAATTCCTAATGGAAAACCCCAATAACACAGCCCGACCTGGGAATCGAACCCAGGACCTCACGCTCAGCGGTACATAGCGCTTGCGACCACTAGACCAACGAAGCAGGATGACGCGAACGAGGCGATGGGTTTTTGAATCTGACGTTTAAGGGACAGGACCTAACCTAACGCAAGTTTTAGAAACAATAAAAGTAATATCGACTACAGTAAACAAAATCAGAAAAATATATTATATTCTTCAGGATATAAGCTAGAGATAGTGTGTTGAAAACATAATACAACTAATTTGATACGATAGACAAAAATCATGAAGATACCTCTAGAAATTTTCTTTTTACAATAAAAACCATACTAATATACATACAATCATTCTGATTTTTTGTCAGATTATTCTACAAGCTACATACTAAAGTGCTAGTGTTTTAATTTTTTAGTCCAAACAATATATTTTTTGTAAATAGATAATTTAATTGTTTCATATTTTGCATTAAATTACCAGCGTTGTGTCATCGCGCTTCTCTTTCTTTTCTATGCAGCCCGACAAAGACCGCGCTTTAGGTCATGTAGTCGCCTTTTTCCTTACTTGTCACCAGCTACAGATCTCTAAAAATGTAATAACAATCTTTACACTATAATGTTACTGTAATTGCAGAAGAACTACAATAATAATAACATATAAACATAGTCATGATTCTGAATGTTCACTGTTGATCATAGGTTTTGTCGGGCAAAGGAAATTCTACCATTTCAAAATCATCACTCACTTAATCACTCAATTAATTTAAAAGACCTTTTGGGAACAGGGGGTCTACTCCGAAGCGGTTAACCACTGTATCGGCCGAATGTTCGGTCATTTTCTGATTCGAATATTGTTGTCCTACTACGAATTTAAAAAAAAAAGGTAAAAAAAGGGTTAAGGGTTCTAAAAAGGTGCGGATTGGCACAGTTTGGTCGGTACCAATAGTCAATATAGGAAATTAATGGTAGTAGAAAATGACCGAACATTCGGCCGATACAGTGGTTAACCGCTTCGGAGTAGACTCCCAGGTAGGTCATAGGTTCCTACCCAGACAGGCGCTTAGATTGCGCGCAGCCTGTAAATGGTATAAACGAAATAAATACTTTGAGTTTGTTGAGTTTGTTTGTCGGTATAGGAGAGGCTTGTGGCTGAGTAATAACAGCCGCACGGGTCGATTGATCAGGTTAAGCTATACGCTTGCCGCGGTTGGTCCGTGGATAGGTGACCATCTTTACATAAAAATACCTCTCCGTGCCTCGCGCTGTGCCCGGCTGTCATTCGTAGATCTTTTGCAGTCGATACGGGTCGTCAGAAGCCCGAAAATCTGACAACCAGGCTTATCAAAGGGTATCGTATTACCTAGTAAATGGGTTGTGGAGGTCAGCGGCCCAATTCTGTAAAATAACCAACTTGTCCATAGTGTGTCGGTAGTGTGTAAGTAGTGTCTCAATAGAATAGTCATTGACATTTGGTATTCTACAAATTATATATGGTCACTGTAGTGCCATTGAAACGCCATAGTAAGACTAATTGTAAGTATTGGTAGTCTGGTCCAATATAATGTGTCAATGGCACCGTGATGGCTAAAGTTACGGAAGTCTGTAAATATTTTAAGTGTATTTGACAGTTGTGTCTATCTTAGTTGAATAGTGTTTTGGCCGTCGAACCGCCATTGTGAAGCCATCGAACAACGATACCTCTTTTATTTAACTGTTGCTTTGGTTCAAATGTTTATTTTTATAATTTAAAATAAATTGTCCGTGTGTGTGTGCGTCTTACGTAGTGAAATTAATAAAGTGGACGTAGTTTTTCGCCAAAATTAGGCCTGAGGAGGTTCTTAGTTCGTCGGAATCTTTTTTTTATTATTTTATGTATGTTCCCCGATTACTCGAAGACGGCTAGACCGATATAATAACTTCAAGCTAAGTTTTTGTAAATCATTTCTTTTACTAATTAATTATTGGAATTGCCTCCTATTTTAATTATAATTATTTTTTACTAGCTTCTGCCCGCGACTTCGTACGCGGATCCTGTTGCTAATGCCAGCGACAACGGGGTCGTCAAAATCGAAGATCTGAAACGTCTGATGTCGAATTCTAAGAGCCCGGGGACGGGAAAACGGCGTGATGCGCGAGACGATTCGAGACGTTCTAGCTAGATCTTTCATATTTGTAAGTCAACAGGAAATGCCCATCAGACTAAACAACTTTTGCTAAGACGTCATTCCTATAATTATGTTATAGTGTCGCTGGGCTTTGGAGTTCCACAACAGGTGTTCCAGATCTTCAAATTTATTCTCACAGCAGAAAATGCTCTTCACGTGTAATATTTTTTGCTATGGCACCATTTTTATATCTCTTATTCGATATCCGTGCTTATACTTAAGCTGGTCTCAGGTCTGTTGCGGTTCTGCATCAGGTGTTCCATTTTCCAAAATAAATTATAGCCTATATGTTGCCCAGACTTAGTACCTCCTATACAACAAAAAACTTTTCTTCCCGTAATTCCGCAGTGGATCCCAAGGGTACACTGAATTAACAATAATATTGCAAATAACTTAAAAAAAAAAATCTTTATAAACTAAAGCTGTACCCGTGGCTTTGCCCACGTATCGCATAAGTATTATTTTAATTTTAATAATAGTTAGTGATAGTTTGCTGATTTACAGAAACACTCAAAAGATGCGTCTCATACTGTACTATAGCTTAGATCCCTCAAAAACTATTTGGCTTAGTAAACTCAAAATTAGAAAGTTATGTAGTTAATTTACTGGTAAGAGACGTCGGTTAATAAGAAAATTTAGGAGACGTCGAATAACAGAAGTGTTATAATTTACTGTAACACTTCTGTATAAACAACGTTCGTTGTTTTTCCCTCGGTCTTATTACCGACAGGACTGGTGACGCGGGAGCAAGCTACGTACAGTTGTCCGTGTGAGATGCAGCTCGTCCTGACGTCTGACAGTCCCTTCCGCTCCACCCAGAGCGGGAGGGGTCATTTGATGATTTCCCATCCGAAAAAAAAGAAAAAAAACGGGTAATTGTGGGGAATCAGTGGTATACGTGGTATAAAGACTGTCTCGCCGACACCACAACCCGTTAGAATTTCCGCCTCAATGATATTTCTCTGCAGCGAGACGACTTTGAGCCGGGTCCCATTGCACAGTTTCGGCGGAGTGAGATTCCGAAGAATCATATTTGGGACACCGACCTTTAGCTTAATGGTGTGCGCTGGTAGTCCACTTGCACTGAGAGCATTGAGAAATTCTACGGGGTAATGTGTGGCGTCATCTTGGTCGACAACAGTGTTTATTGAAGTGTAGATCATTTCATTTCCCTCAATTTCCGCGAGAATGCATTCATTGATCGCTGAAGGTTGGTCGTTTCTGGGTGTTAAAATGACTCGTTCACACACCCAAGAATTATCTTGGTGCGGTATCCTATTGATGTCCCCGTACCAGGCGAATCAAATCTTCTAAGGTGGACACCACTCTCCCAAGTATCTCAGGTAGAACCACCTGGCCACCGTCTACTGGTAGCGTTCCCTCACCCAATTTTAAGAAAAGATCAGAAAATTCTTGGGCGTGTACATTCCCGCCAAGCTGTGCTCTCATATTCATCGTTAAACGCAACCTATGAATATGTGGCCATAAGAAAGATCATTTCAACGAAGCATTCACCTCATCAGCCCTAGTTCCTCGCGTCACCACAGGCAGCGTTTGTCGGAAATCGCCGCTTAACAGACCTGTAACGCCACCCATCATTTGCTGGTTCCTGCGGATGTCCTACAAAGTCCTGTTTACCGCCTCTACTGCTTTTCTGTTCGCCATAGTGCATTCATCCCACTCGATTAAAGAGCAATCTTTAAACACGCGCTCTTTGTAACTGTTGCGTGACACTCCACAAACAACTAATGCGCTTGGTAAGATATAACTTAGAACCAAAAGTTTAACTTGACTTTATGATAGTGTAGCTTGTTGTACCACCAATCAATCTGTTTATTAATATTGGTGTGAAACTCCCCATACAATTAGATAGGACATGTAAAGTTCTCAGATTTCATAACAGTATCGTTCCTAATGCACATAAAAAATGCAAAAACTAAAAAAAAAGAATTTTAAGATTTTTTAAAACAGTAACAGTTTTTTTTTAATACGGGATTTGAACTCGCACCATTTAGTGCGGTAAACGGTCACCTGCCCTTACCGCTAAATTCCCTGTTGACATATTGTTGAAATAGCTGTTCCCTTGCAATTTATAATATTACTGCTCCGCTCCTTTATAAAAATAGCGTGATTGTTATGTTTCCAGGGTTAAATTTTTATTAACTAAAAAATAAACAACATGTCATTTTGGGCATTCAATTATTTTGTGCATTCAATTACGAACCAAAACCTTTTAAAATCAATATTGCTTACCTCCCATAACATACGGCGTGATAATATGTAGCCTAAAGCCTTCCTTGGTTAACAAAGAACATTTTTGCTGAATTTCAATTCAATCTATTCAGTAGTTTTGGCGTGAAGCCTTACCATACACACAGACAAACAGACAAACAGACAAACAGACAAAAATTCTAAAAAGTCACTTTTTGTCATCAGTTACGTTTTTCTAACAAAAGCCACTTATTTTTTCTCGAAAATTCTCAATGTACAGTTTTTCTTTCGTTACTGTTTTATTATATGTATAGATATGTGTGCACAGTGGGCCTAAATTACTATGGCCACTTGGCATGCCCTTTACTCATTACTTATGAACAAATAGTCAAGAAAACATTTTTTATTTAGTTTACAGTCAGTTATTCATACATTATAATTTTTACTAATGAGGGTAAAATAAAACAAAAAAATATGCCAATAAACAAAAAGCAGCTAAGTGCGAGTCAGACTTGCACACGAAGGGTTCCGTACTTCCGTATCAATGTAAAATATAAAGTTCGAGCAAAAAACGCCGAAAAAAACAAGTTTTTGTAAGGAGTTTTCAACTTTATTTTATTTGTAGTTCTAGCGTCCATAATAATCCATCCATAGTGTAATATTAGTATTGACTGCCCTAATATTAGTTTTGTCTCGTGGTTGCAAGCGCGTCTGCTGAGCTGAGCTGAGCTGTCCTGGGTTCGATTCTCAGGTCCGACAAACTGTAATTGGGTTTTCCATTAAGAATTTCTTAGTAACAGCCCGGAGTTCAGAAGTTGACGAATTTAATACCCACGTGTCTCGGAAACCACGTGAAGCCGTTGGTCCTGCGCCTGATCTTTCCCCGGTCGTGTCGGATTGCCGTCCCATCGGACTATGAGAGTAAAGGAACAGAGAGTGTACCTGTGTTTGCGCACACACATGTGCACTATAATATCTCCTGAGTACCTGGCTATTCTCCGTTGAGATTGGCCACATTGACCGAAATCGGCCGGACGGCTAATAATATTATAGTTTAATTTAATGTTCTGTGTCTCGTTTATTTATTTTTTTTACTGAACGTACAGCTGTGCTGCTGGGGAGTTTGTTGCGCCACTTCTTCCCAGCAAAAGCACTAGAAAGTGGTGAAGGGCGGGCGTTTTGGGGGAATGTCTTATGTAATTTTGACGTTCCAAAAGTACTGATCCTCAGTCTAATTTGAATAAATGACTTTTGATTTTGATTACTATTGACTAGAAGAACTGTCTAGATGGTGTAAGATGGGGAGCGGGCCCCAGAATATTATTATCAATTGTTAGAAGTCATTTTGATTGTAGTGCACTTGCATACATGATTGTAGAAAAAAAAAGAAAAAAAAAATGTAAATAACTTAGAATTGTGGAAACAAGTGTCCATTACGGTTCAAAAGATATAAGCCATGTGACAGAGGGACAGCGTCCCATTGACACTCTTTAGGTACGGAACCCTAAAAATAATACCTTAATATCGACAAAAAGTTTTGCAAAAGGAAGTCATGTGATTTAATATTTATTACCTTAATGACATCATTGAACTTTAGAGGAAATAAAAAATAGTATGTTCACCATTTTTTTAGGCAGCACTTAAAGAAACTCGTGTGAAAATAAATGAGTACTTATATTATCTATTATTATCTATATTTATATAAAATTCAAAGTCCTGACTGACTGATATATCAACGCACAGCCTAAAGACATGCAATTTAGAGGGTGTGTTCTTTGTGAAGAGTAGGTATCCACTAAGAAAGCGTTTTTACGCGGACGAAGTGGCGGGCAGAAGCTAGTAATGAGTATAATGAGTACCTATGTCCTCCAGTCAGCGTAAAGGCTCCTTCAAACAGGCGCGACACAAAGGCACCGCAAGTCACGCAACGGAGCAGTGCCTTTGTGTCGCGCGCGATTATATCGCGTGTCGCGCCTGTTTGTAGGAGCCTGAAGAATACAAACAAGATTTTTTCAGTATTTTGCTATGAGTTAGTGTTAACCTATTTTTGTGGCTGCCCGTACGGTACTTATTGAATGCTTACCACAGCATAATCAGTCTATCATGTTCCCACTGCGCTGGGACACAATGTTTTTCGAGAGGTTGTGGGATGTAATCTACCATGCGGTATTCGAATTTTTGGTTCTAGGACATGCCGGTTTTCTCACGATGTTTGCCTTCACCGTTTTAGGAGCAGTGGTGATAAAATAATTTACACAAAGTAAAGCGCTACTCTGGGTTCGAATCTACGACCTTCAACTCATAAGTCGCGGTCGTTTCCACTGGGCCAGTGATATCGGCCCCGACTTACGAGTTCGAAAAACTAAAATTCAAAGACATGTGACATCTACCAACCTGCACTGGGTCCGCCTGGTTGATTACGGCCCACTCCCTCTCACAGAGAAAAGGCCGGTATCCCAGCAGTGGGAACATTATAGGCTGATTAAGAAAGCGTGAGTTTGTGTATGTATGTAGGTATGTGTATAGTTTATAATTTTATTTTATAATTTAGTTAAGTCAGACACAGTGAACCATAATTATGATAGTATAGGTACTTAAAATTGTGTTAGTAACCAAAGAATAAAATGTGGGTTGCCACAACTCAAAATCATAAAATTTAATAAAATGTAAATGTTGCAACCTACAAATAATATTAGTTAAATAGTCGATTATTGTGTATGCTAAGTTATACATAATATTTTATGACTCAAAAGCATCAGGAAATTGTAGACGAAAATAGTAAATCTAATTATTTTTAACGAGTAGCGACTAGGCCGTAATTACTTTTAGCATGCGACCATTACCTACCTAAGTCACGGCCGGCGAGTCCAAGTTCATTACCAATAAACTAAACAGTATAATATGACTACAAATTACACTGACGCCTCTACAAATAAATGTCAATTATCTGTAAAGGGGCTTACAGGACCTTAACGCAAAAAACGCAAGTTTTAGAAACAATAAAAGTAAGTAAGTACCTATAAGATCGACTACAGTAAACAAAATCAGAAAAATATATGATATTTTTCAAGATATAATGCTAGTTCGATAGTGTGTTGAAAACCATAATACAACTAATTTGATACGATAGAAAAAAATCGTGAAGATACCTCTAAAAACTTTCTTTTTACAATAAAAACCATACTAATATACATACAATCTTCTGATTTTTTGTCAGATTATTCTACAAGCAACATACTAAAATACTAGTACTTATTTTTTTTTGTCCAAACAATAGATTTTTTGTAATTAAATAATTGCTTCATGTTTTGCAATAAATTTTCTATGCAGTCCAACAGTGACCGCGCTTTAGGTCATGTAAGCCCCTTACGTAATCAGCCTATAACGTTCCCACTGCTGGGACACAGGCCTCCTCTCAGTGAGAGGGAGTGGGCTGTAATCCACCACGCGGGCCCAGTGCGGGTTGGTAGATGTCACATGTCTTCGAATTTTTGGTTCTGGGACATGCCGGTTTCCTCACGGTGTTTTCCTTCACCGTGCTGAGAAAGCCCCTTAATTATAAAATATCTACCCGGGTTAGAATACGTAAAGGTGAACTTTCGGAGCGTTTTTTGAGGTTAACGAAGGTTGCTTTATTATTATTTTTCTCCTTTGCGGATCAGTGCACCGTGTGAATTTGTTATAATTAATTTTAAGTGAATACCTGTAAAATAATTACATGAAGCTAATTTTGGTATAAATATTCAAACTAATACAAATAATGCTTTTTATAACCACTGGCCTCGAAATAACTTTTACGCTACTTACCTACGTTTGGAATAAAATATTGCAACAAAAGCAGGTCTCTAACACCGGATGAAGAGAAACCAATTAGCATTCTTCTAATAAAAACATGCTGTTTCAAAAATTGCGTGTAATGTATGAAACAGGGATAGTTTTTTAGAGTTGGTTCCATATATAAATCAAAATATTTTATTTCACTTAACCTACACGGGTACCTACTTAAGAAAAGCCAGAAGCTAGGTGCACGGTTCCTATTGGTTGTTTCCTATGGAGAACCGCGGACAAGAAACTCCACGGATTTTACTCTTTTAAAAATAATTGGCTTTTACAATGTTTTTATATAATAGTGTTAGTAGGTATGAGAGGACAGTCTATATTTTACAACGTTCTCACATCCAGAAAACATAATAATTACACAAATAGTAAAAGTGGTTCAGGATTCATGAGCCCTCACGTCAAACGGACACCAATAACTCCGAAGTCAACCGGTATAAATTACCTATAGCAAGTTTCCACTACATGGGTCACATGACGGAAGTATTGAATTAAATGGTATTAAAAACTGGAAAACTGTTTTGAAATCATCATTATTTGAACTTGCAAACATCCAGTGTAGAACGTGGCTTTACTCTATAGTCTATATTATGAACAGTATTCCTAATTCCCGCGCTTAGTTGACCGATTGGTTATTATTTGTAGACAGGAGAAAGTTTACTGTCATTGTTGTTAAGTACAGACGCTAGCTGTACATCAAGCTACTACAATCTGTCAAATTTTCCCAATTAACTTTGAACCTTATGCTTTAGCGATAAAGTTGAAAATCTATTAAAGAAATTTGACAGATTGTAGAAGCTTGATGTGCTGGCGTCTGTACGTACTCACGTGTCACTCATAGGAGTAATTTGTTGGCAATCAATGTATCTTAGTCACGCCGTCAAATGCCTGGGATGACAAGGGGCGCCTCTTGCGTCGCTTTAGCGGTAATATCTTAAAATATGGTCTCTAAGTAGCTATTTCTGGTAATGTGCCATCTTCTCTTCCTAGGTTAGTGTCTTTTTATTTTATTAGCCTGCAGTCAGGGAAATCAATAAATAATTGTTTATCAAATTGACACACTACGTCAATTTGCCGTGTTATAGCCATTTCATACAACTGTCAAAGAATGATAGCTGTGATTTGAATATACGTATAATTTAAGTTGGTAGTCAATTAGCTAAACAATGAATTTCCCTACCTTTACCTATAGGTACTTTGGATGATGTTTACAAAATGTTTTGTGATTTTATCGTACATTCTCTTTATGAAAATCGGCTGATTGGAATGACTCATTTTAATTCGGTTTCATATTGTTTCAGTCATGGAATTTAGCAGGGTAATTATATGGAACTATATAGTTTCAATTTATAGATACTTGTTTCATAATCATACAGGGTGTCGGGACATCAACGCGCAAACTGTATCTAACCATGATTTCAGCCCATGATTCAAGACCCCTTGCGTAGAAATTATTCGTCGGTTATAAAAAAAAATAGCTGTTCCATACATTTTGACAGCGTAGGTTTTCACTTTTCTATGAAACAGCATATTTTTTACACATTTTTTTGGTACAATGCGTGGTGGCAATCCTCATGGACTTCCTCCATCGTGGGTGTAACAGAGGGGCATGCCGAACTCTTACCGGCTAAAACCACCAACCAACAACCGGTGGAACACCGTCCACCTTTGCCTATCGTACCTACCACTCCACTCTGTATTTATTCAAGTTTACCCGCGTTAGAGAAAAAAAGGGTTAATAAATATTGTTTTTATTCACTTCACGAACAATTTTATAGAGACTAAAACCTCAAGAAACAAAGTTTACCTTCTCCCAAAACTATTATCAATGGGTACCTATGTAACGACGTATATAGGCAATCGCGTCGTAAAGTAATTAAAACTATCTTTTGAGTACACATTCTAGGTACTTATTACATTTTTTACTATAGGTACATCCTTGTCAATGTATCCGCAATACACATTAATCCGTACCTAGTGTAAAATATATATGGGCTGTATTTGTTTGGCTTCGTGACGGTGCTAAGGAGGAAGCACCGACAGAGTACCTGTAAGAACCGCTGCGGCAAGGCTCCTACGGAGCCCAACGAAAAAAATGCGTGCTGCGAAGCCGAATCGGTGTATATTTCCCTCCTCCACTACACCACTGACGCAGAAGACATCGTGACGTACGTGCGCCAAAGTTTGAAGTACGCGCCGAGAGTAGCTGCTGGAGTCGCATCGCAACGTCAACTTTAAGGCGTTTGTGGTGCGCATACCAACATGCTACCTGCACCTGGTGATGGAAGAAAACTTTTGGCAGCAAGATGTGGTATTCCACCGCTTTCGCGGACAAGTGCCACCAGAACGCACAAAGACTTAGTGCAACTAAGTGATACTAACATAGTTATTAAGTTTCATTTACTAACAAAATTGTTACTATTTATTATTATGTAAGTATACTTAGTTGAAGTTATGTATCTATGGGTCTTTGTTACCTGAAAATAAATGGTTTATTATCATTATTAATGTAGGTGTACTTACCTAAATGTAATCATCATCAATTTCTTGCCCTTGTCCTAATTTATTTGAGGTCGGCGCAACATGTTTTCTTCTTCCACACTTCTCTATTAGTCATCATCTCGGTAGTCACCCCCTTTCTAGCTATATCATCTTTTACACAGTCCATCGATTGTTTAAAAAAAAAACTAGAATTGGCCTGGCCTTGTATAGGATCGTTTTAGTCTGGTAGTCGAAAGCGAGACTGCTGAACGAGATCTTAGGACCGATCTCCGGGTAACGCAAAGGGCAATGATGTTCTGTAGATTAATTAGGCTTCTTTTTACCATATAAATACAAAAAAAAACTGCTATTTCACACAAAAGTTCAATAGGAAACCGCTGATTTTTTTTTCGTGATTTCAGAGTTGATCCTGTAGTGAAAGTTGTTCATAGTCATAGGTAGAACACCCTGAAAAAAATTGGAACCGGTAAAAAACATCACCCTGTATATGCCTCGTTGGTCTGTTGGTCGCAAGCGCTACTGCTGCGGATAAGGTCCTGGGTTCGATTCTCAAGTCGGGCAAAGTATAATTGTGCTTTTCTATCTGGAATTTCTCAGTAACAGCCCGGAGTCCGGAACTTGTGTCCGATGATGGA
Source organism: Oligia strigilis (assembly GCA_951800025.1). Taxonomy (NCBI): domain Eukaryota; kingdom Metazoa; phylum Arthropoda; class Insecta; order Lepidoptera; family Noctuidae; genus Oligia; species Oligia strigilis. The sequence continues at coordinate 6,139,523 of OX637563.1, read as the reverse complement.
AATAGGCTCGCCCCTATTACATGGGACTTACACATAACTGGTGAAATGTGGGTGTACTATGGGTAGGTACCTACACCTCTGAATGCTTAGCCTTTGGAGAAACAAGGCGTGATATGCCCAGCGATGGACAGCGATAAGCCATTGACGATAAGTGACTCATCCTTACTGAAAAAAAAAAAAATTAAAAATAGACTTGACCGATACTTTTAAATGCAAATCGTGCGGGTAAGATAAAAAGTCTATAAAATAGTCAACAATTAGTCATTTAATAGCCTGAGATTAGCGCCAGGTTAAATTGGTCCACAATAAGTGACTGCTAATGTCACGATTAGTGATAACGTTATAGTAATTACGAAGTTCAAACTGCGATCTTTTGAACACGTGCTTTACTTTGTTTGGCTTCTATACCTTTGAACGATTAACCGTAGCTTAATTACGCACTTAATTACGCATTGTGGTGGCCAAGTGGTAACGGCCGCGACTTACGACTTGTAGGTCGTAGGTTCGAACCCAGACAGGCGCTTTACTTTGTGTGAATTATTTCATCACCACTGCTCTCAAAACGGTGAAGGAAAACATCGTGTCCGGTAAAAATAAAAAATAAAAAACAACTCCACGCGGGTAAACCCGTGGTTAATAGCTGGTTACTAATAAACCTTTTCCTCTATTCCAGGCTTTCCATCTGAGCTGGTGTACTATGGGTCTGCGATGTGGGAGACGCTATATGGTATCATCATCGCCTTCCCGCTGGTGTGCTGGATCTTTGTGCCTGTGTACTACAGGCTGCATACTAACTCAGTGTATGAGTATTTACAGGTTAGTTTTTTATGATTTTATTTAATGCAACAATATCACCTTTCGCCTTTGCTAGTCCAGTTTCATGATGAATATAAATGTAGTATGTCATTCTAATTATAATATGTCATTCTAATTATAATATGTCACTCGCCGATGGGGACCAACCAAACTTCAATTAAGTTAAGGAACATTGTTAGAGAGTCTTCAGCGAAAGAAACTCTCATAGAGATGAAAAGCAAACAATCTCATTTTTGCCATGGAAACAGTTGGTGCAACAATTCTCATATTTGGGTTGTTGCTTTGAAAATGTTAACTAGTTACCTAACTCAAGAAAATCACTAAAATTAAAGTGAAAACTAGAAAAGAACCTTTTGTAAAACTTTTAGTCACTGTATCCGACAGTCACCTATACTCCATTTGTAATAAGATAAGACATTTAAATAAACCTTTTATACAGGCCGTTCAACCGATTTTGAATTCTATTGCGTTGATGGCATGACTTAGGGCAGCTGCAGTAAACAGTTGGTATTGTAACTACTTTTTTGCTTTTATTACCATCTTTATGCCTACGGCGTAGAAGTTAAAATCGGTTAAAGGGACTGTAAAAAAGGTTTATTTCAATGTCTAATCTTATTCCGTATAGGTAATCATAAGGATAAACATACATACTAATCATGGTTTTTAATTCACCAACGATTAATTACAGTTGCGCTTCGGATCCCGCTCGGTGCGTCGCATGGCGGCCGCGACCTTCCTCCTGCGACAGGTCCTAAATTTGTCAGTAACAGTCTACACGCCTACTGTGGCCCTTCATGCTGTACTGGCATTGCCACATTGGGCATCGGCAGCAGCCCTGACTATTGTGGGAATAGTGTTCAATTTGCTTGGAGGGCTGGCAGCGGCTATCAGGTAAATATTGTTAATTTATATATTTACATAATTATCTATACTTTATTGTACACCAAAAAAGTACATCATCATCTGCCTAGCCTTTTCCCAACTATGTTGGGGATCGGCTTCCAGTCTAACCGGATGCAGCTGAATACCAGTATTTTACATAGAGCGACTGTCTATCTGACCTCCACAATCCAATTACTAGGTAATACGATACCCCTTGGTAAGACTGGTTGTCAGACTTTCAGGCTTGTGACTTACTCGTAACGACTGTCAAAGATCCACGAATGACAGCCGGGACCAACGGCTTAACGTGCTTTCCGAGGCAAGAAGGGGTCTCAGTATGGAAAGATGGTCACCCATCCACAGACCAACTGCGGCAAGCGTATCTTAACCTGATCGATCCACATGTGCGGCTGTTATTATTTAGCCACGGGACTCTCTAATTTATATGGTGTACTTAATAAAGAGTATTCTATTCTAAAACGTTATCTATATGCATTAGACACTACTAATGAAATGTATTGTCTTTTCCAGGGCTGACGTGATACAAACTCTAACGATGATATTAATAAGTGGCGCTTTCATCATTCAAGCAACCATCGTGGCGGGCGGGCCACACAAAGTAGTCAACGACAATATTGACGGAGGAAGGCTGAAATTCTTCCAGTAAGTATACATTGTCATTTTAATTTTGGTGAGGGAAAGACTCGAAAGTCGTCTGAAGGTGTAAATAAGTTTATCATTGACAGTGACGGAAACAACTTTACTGCATAATCGGCCTATAACGTTCCCACTGCTGGGATCCAGGACCCCTCTCTGTGAGGACGAATTTACTTATTTTACTGGGCAGCAGAATATAAACTACTTTAGGTTTATAATAACGCGTTTAAAAAGTCCAAGGTCATACCATATCCTATAGATGTGGACCCTATAAAGAATTGCAGGGTATAGAAACCATAAATACTTGCACAGCATTAAGTGTAAAACTTTTAGGAACATTCATGACCACGGATATAGATCAGATACACCTAGATAACGCAAGAGCAACTTCTTCGCGTGCCAAAAATCGCACCAGCTTACGTTCAAAAATCGTAAGCCGCGACTTTCGCGCTTAGTCCTGTGTACTGCTGGCTGGGTAAGCGTGAGCGAGAGCGCGAGCTTGTGACGTCATAGTAGGTCGTCAAAAAATGGCACGCTTGGTTTTCATACAGTTCGTGATACTTGCGTTATCTAGGTATATCTGTGTTCATGACATTCCAGCACCCTAATTGCGTAACACACTATCAATTTCAATCTGAATCATTTTGAAGGATATTGCTAAACCATTGCTTCATATGTTCGAAAAATGTGACTGCTGAACAACGTGAATAACGCAATGAATATTGTTGAACTGTCAAAATGAAACCATTTCTACTGATACTGCGTTAGTTACGCAATTACCCCGCAGGATAACCGTCAATGTGTTACACATAGATGACCATGCAAAAAAAAACTAACAAAAACCATTTCTACTTTCAGAATAACCGGAGACCCAACCGTACGCGTTGACACGCTCTCGGCCATCATCGGCCAACTCTTCATGTCGGTTTCCATCTACGGTTGCCAACAGACCTTCGTCCAACGCTACTGCTCCATGTCCAGTGAAGCCAGGGTCAGGAGGACCTTGCTAGCGAACGTTCCTGCAGTAGCTGTCCTGTTCAGTCTTTCCTGGGTCGTAGGAATGACCCTTTATGCCATGTACCAGTATTGTGACCCGTTGGAGTCGGGTCAAATTGCGGCTCCTGATGAGGTTTTGCCGTTCTATGTTCAAGATCAGTTCAGTTTTCTGCCTGGTATGCTTGGACTGTTTTTGGGGAGTCTGTTCAATGGGGCTTTGAGGTTAGTAGTAATACGCCTGTCTATTGCATATAAGTAGATATTGTAACACATTCACAAAGTAATCATCAATAGAATACTCCTAACATGTCTCGAAAACAGTCGTTAATATATTTGACGACATAACATTGAGCCATAATTGTGGTTTATGCTAATATTCTGGTAAACCCATTTCTCACTCATTCGCATGAATAATATTAGCTTCATTAGCATTATTAATTATTGTAGGAATGACAATTTCATTTTTAAAAGATTCCTTCAATACCGTAAAATGGGGTGACATTTGAATAGCGGGGTGTCTTTGATGATTACTAATGAGTGAATCGGGGGGCACGGCAGTGCCCCCGCCAAGTCGAGCGCGAAGCAAACACTGCCGTACCATCCTTTACAGGAATCATTTCGCCGCATTTTCAGGCCCCTATTTGAGAACCTCTGGATAAGACCAGAACGCAGAAATTTTCGTCATCCAGTAAGCTATAATCACAGACTTATAATCCAAAATTTCAAGTCTGTAGGTTATTTAGTTCCGAAGTTAAGCGAAAGCAAAGTTTCGCATTTACGACACTCACTCACTCATCATCAAAATAGAACTAGTACTTCCCATAAACTCAGAGTGCTGAAATTTGGTACAGAGTTAGGGTTTAATGGCCACATAAAGGGAAAACTATAAAAATTAAGATAATCGAAGATCTGGAGTACCTGGTGACCCTGATTAGAAAACACAAGAGCCCAACCAAACTATTAGAGATCGACATACCGCCTTTACAAACAATATTCAACTTGGTGGGCCGCTTCATTTGATGTAAAAAAACTGGCCAAGTGCGAGTCGGATTCGCACACAAAGGGTTCCGTACCATAAGGCAAAAACGCAGAAAAAAACACGTTTGTTGTATGGGAGCCCCCCTTAAATATTTATTTTATTTTGTTTTTAGTATTTGTTGTTATAGCGGCAACAGAAATACATAATTTGTGAAAATTTCAACTGTCTAGCTATCGCGGTTCTTGAGATACAGCCTGGTGACAGACAGACGGACGGACGGACAGCGAAGTCTTAGTAATAGGGTTCCGTTTTTACCCTTTGAGTACGGAACCCTAAAAATCGAAGGTCTGAAGTATCTGATGAAGAACCCTCAGCTGGTCTCAGCTGTATTAGAGATAAGGTAATGCCCCCTTCTACTATTGGTATTACAACGACGAATAAATAAAATCGACTGTCATTGCAAAAATCCAGCGTAGTGGCACACATCTTCTAATTTAATCTAGCCTATAGCGTCCCACTGCTGGGCGAATGCCTCCCCTTCTGCTTTTAATACGCATATAAATAAAATTAAAGGAAAACTCTGGATAAGACTAGACCGGCTTTTATACTTATACTTACAAGTTTACAAGAAGAAATAGTCGAACGATTAACTTTATTCTCCTCGAACATTACACAAATTAAATAAACAAAGGAGGATGGACATAAATGTATGGAAGCTGGTACCCGAAAAACATGGCAACCAAACAAAATAATTTATATACAATTTTAAAGATCTAATTAGATAGAGCAATAGTCGTTAGGGGGGATAGTGTCAGTTCGCTGTCCGTTCAGAGATATACAACCCTCAAAGGTTAGGTTAGGTTATCGTTAGGTTAGGTCATAAGTAACAATAATAGACTCTTGCTTTATCGTGACGTGACTGAATTTTATCTACCTTTTTTTTACCCCGTTTTTCCATTTACACTACGCTGGGGGTCGCGGGAACGTACAATCCTTCCGCAACGCCCTAACCTAACCTTAACCTAACCTACATAATGTTAAAGGTTGTATATCTCTGAACGGACAGCGAACTGCGACTATCCTCCTTAACAACTATTGTTCTACATAATTAGACCTTTCAATCTGTATATAAATTATTTTGATTGGATGTAATTAGTTTTCAACACCCTAACCTAACCTAACAAATGTATAGTGTTAAAGGTTGTCCAACTCTGAACGGACAGCGAACTGGGACTATCCACCATAATAACTATTGTTCCACATAATTAGACCTTTCAATCTGTATATAAATTATTTTGTTTAGATGTAATTAGTTTTCGGGTACCAAAACGCCCTAACCTAACCTAACATAAATGTATAGTGTTAAAGGTGTCATATCTCTGAACGGACAGCGAACTGGGACTATCCCCCATAACAACTATTGTTCTACATAATTAGATCTTTCAATCTGTATATAAATTATTTTGTTTAGATGTAATTAGTTTTCGGGTACCAAAACGCCCTAACCTAACCTAACATAAATGTACAGTGTTAAAGGTTGTATATCTCTGAACGGACAGCGAACTGGGACTATCCCCCATAACAACTATTGTTCTACATAATTAGACCTTTCAATCTGTATATAAATTATTTTGTTTGGATGTAATTAGTTTTCGGGTACCAAAACGCCCATCCTCCTTACACTAAAATATTAATTTCGCTCAAAATTTGGTCAAAACATAATGCATTGGACTAAGAGTGGCGGTGATACCCGCACACGTCGCTAGATGACGCTGACTGTATTTTAAAACGCGCTTACGTTTGTTTTTCCGATAACCTTTTAATAATAATTTGAGATCATACCCCGGGCATACGTGTACAGAGAATAATTCCCAATCTGTGTGGCGTATGCCCTAACAATTCACAAGAGTCAAGGTCTAAGTCTAAAAAATACCCTCATGGACATTGGCACCTCCATATTCTCTTGTGGCCAAGACTACGTGGCGCTTTCACGAGTAACCAATATTCATGGGGTGCACATCATAAATGCTGACTTCAAGAGTATAAAAGCTCAAGCTACAGCGATCACCGAATACAACCGGCTTAGCCGTAAATACCGCGCCGATCTTTCAGAAATTAAACCGTATAAAAGAATAAATAATGAACGCGAATGGGCAGTACGAAAAACTGTTGCTACTGTACAAGAATCAGAACCGGAAAAAAAGAAAATAAAGATTTGTAATAATAAAAAAACTACTCCTAAAAAGAAAAAAACTGTGTCTTATAAGAAAATCTAATAAAATAAATCAATATACGTACAAAAAAAAAGGTACGTACGTACGTATACGTTTCTACAAAAAGAAGTGAAATCCCACCAAAAACATTCTGTAAAAAACTAGCCAAGTCTCAATGGAGCTGCTTGTTTATCTCTAAAAAGTAATGAAATCTAGACAAAGTCGTACCAAGTCTAAGGTTCCTTACTGCGATTTCTTTATTATTATAGTTAATGTTGTGTGACTTGGCCGTTGAAGGGTACACTAGGGTACAAAACCAGGTGCTCCATGACACCATTGCACCAATCTGTCGCCAGAACCGCTACCCATTGACGATGGAAAATTGCCACTTGGAAAACGTTGATTCAATAACTAGTCAATTGTAGGCTTGATAAAGCTGCGTATTTCAATAAAACTTATGTATAGGCGAGCCCGAAACAAACAGTATTAAAAATTATTTCCAGTACAGACGGACTTATAATCATTGATAGAAGTCCGTCTGTACGTCTATTTTATGTTAGATCGGTGGTCGATTTGACGCTCCAAAAAGAAGAGAGCAGAAGTCAGCATTGTCAATGCTGAATGCATGTGTTGCACAATCAACAACAGCCTAAAATGAGACACTAGCGTCCAATTACCAATACCAGTATGGGCTGTTATCTCGCTTAACAAACATAGGTAGTTACAACAGATATAACATTACGCGTGTAAACAAAATTGACTTGTACCCACTAACGTATAAAGAATGTTCAACGGCCAAGTCACACAACATTAACTATAATAATAAAGAAATCGCAGTAAGGAACCTTAGACTTGGTACGACTTTGTCTAGATTTCATTACTTTTTAGAGATAAACAAGCAGCTCCATTGAGACTTGGCTAGTTTTTTACAGAATGTTTTTGGTGGGATACTAATTACAAAAACTAATGAGTGAACAATTTTTTTAATTTTTGTTTTTATTTCCTGTTAGGGGCTACTTTCTTATTACATACAAAAAACGGGGGCAATCAAAGCGACCCCATATCAAGTATAAAGATGATAAGCCACTTAATGTTTTTTTTCTCGGAACCTACAGGGCGTAAAAATTAAATAAATAATTTTATCAATAAAAAACCATGAGTCGCCATTACAGTATTTTTTTTGTATTTTTTTATAAATTACTGAAGAAGTTACAGTCAGTTTTATTTCAAAATTAATCAATGTAACCCCATTTTACCGGTACACAATTTCTTACTAACATCTGCAAAATTCTATACACTTAGTTCGCAATAAAGAATTTGAATTTGAATTTACACAATATTTTTCATGTCAATCTACATGGTACTCACATCTGACCACGATTTTGCCTGGACTTTAAAAGAGATTGTGACCTCTGGGGTTGGTTTCGGCCCCAGAGTAGGCCGACCTCATGTAGTTTTTAAAATATGCTTGACGTGTAAAAGTGTTTGTACAAACCTACTTACAGAAAATAGATCATTTAAGGCAAAAGCGCCAGGGTAGCCCGCGAAATTCAATTTTTTTAGGTTTTTTGAAATTTGCTGGTCAGTATTAAGTTGTACGTTGATTAAAATATGATTCGCGGTCGTAACAAATACGTATTTACATAATTATAATCATTAAAGTCATCAACACAACTCTCTAAGACCATGTAATCCCCAAATGTCAAGATTTCATGAAATAGTCATTCTTGGGGATTACATGGTCTTAGAGAGTTGTGTTGATGACTTAAGTGATTATAATTCTGTAAATACATATTTGTTACGACCGCGAATCATATTTTAATCAACGTACAACTTAATACTGACCAGCAAATTGCAAAAAACGTAAGAAAATTTGAATTTCGCGGGCCACCTTAGAGCTTCCCCCTTAACATTTTTTTTTTGCAGCTTCTTGGTATCAAACGTGAACTCTCTATCGACTGTGACATGGGAAGACTTCGTTTCCTTCGCTCCAGCCTTCAAGGACATCAGTGATAAGCAACAGCTGACTGTTATCAAGGTTATTGGAGTCATTTATGGTATGTTTTTCATAAAATGTCTGGCTTGAACCTTGAATTATTCCGTACTAGCGGCCCGTCCCAGCAATGGGACGGGTGCAATTATTTTTTCGAATTTCCTGAATTTTCTTTCATAGAAACCTTGTCCTGGCAATACCGAACACAGCAAAAAAAAGAATTATCCAATTTTGTGCAGTCATTCGGTAGTTATGCGCGTACAGACATTTCGGCGACTTTGTTTTATACTATGTACTAGCAGCACCTAGCGGTTTCACCCGCGTAAGTTTCGATCACGTGGGAATATCGGGATGAAAAGTATCCTATGTGTTAATCCAGGAAATGTTGTATCTATGTGCCAATTTTCATCCAAATCTTATCAACAGTTTATGCGTGATTGAGTAACAAACATCCAAACATCTTTACAAACTTTCACATTTATAATATTAATAGGATGATAATCATTATTCCTAAAATCATCTCCTGATTCGAACCGGATCTAATCTCCTGCTTACACAACCAATCTAATTTTAATCGGCGAAGTATTTACATCGTCATCTCCGTGTACACTTTAACTTTTCTTTGCTGTATCATCTTTGAAACAATAAACTCGTTTTTCTTTCTATGGTCCGAGACCCAAAAAAGCACCATTGCAATTCGTTGTAGTCTCAAGATTACATCAAAATCATGTGTCATTTCCTTCCCTTGTTATGTAGCTATGACGCACTACTAAACCATCTATACATATAATAAATCTGTAGACGAGGCGTTTCTGTACATTGAGAATATTAAAAAAAAAAATAGTTGGGGTGTTATAGGATAACCAACAGATGCCATTTCATCAATTTTTAGAATTTTTGTCTGTTTGTCTGTTTGTCGGTTTGTCGGTTTGTCGGTTTGTCTGTTTGTCTGTTTGGATGTGACAAAATTTGATTTGAACACGTTCAACGTAAAAAGTACCAAACCAATATGGTAAATTTTTATACTCAAATATAGTGTAGAACTCGGAGTAGTAGTTAGTTTTGGTTTCATCGCAATCGCTTCACTGTATCAAAAGATATAATCAATTTAATGTATTCTACAACAACTTTCATTACGTAAGTTGGATACACGTAATGACATCTATTGGCGCTTTATAGTACTAACGAAAACATAATTATTGTGTTTATAACAATATTATGTGAATAATCACGTCATGCAGGCTTACCTATAAGATGACTATCACAGTCACTTCTGCCTGTGTTATTTGAAAAAGTAATGATTACATAATATAATGTTAATCGCTTTCGATTGTTGGTTGATTAGTGGCGCTAAAAGAATTTCAAATAAAAAGTGAGGATAATGTAAGATAATATTATGTGATGTGGTGTTCTGAGTGATAAAGATTGCAATGATAAATGAATTTATTTTTGTAAGTAGGTTTGTACAAACACTTTTACACGTCAATCATGTTTTTATTTTTTAAATTAGATGAAGTCGTCGTTTCCTATCTGACTTAGAAGAAAGGCCGAAACAAACACACACACGGGCAGAGCTCTTTCGAGGGGCAAGCAACCTTTCTAACATTGTTAACAGAGAAGCATTTTCTTAGTGACATAAGGTTTTAAGATCATAATTATCATACTTTCATAGTTTTTTTGCCTTTTTTCTCGATTTTTTTTAAATTTCTTTACCATGATAACGCTTCAACGCACACCTCAAGACGGGCTGTTGATTTATTGAGTATAGGTTCGGCAGGTGCACACCCTTTTTTTTGTTTCCGGGGTGGAAAATCTTCATGGATGTCCGCCGCCCTGGGACGGGCGGCGAGGTCTGTCAGGCTCTTACTGACTAAAAATCAACCCAGTGTTCCGTCTCACACCTACGTCGGGGGTTGCGGGACCGTACGATCCTTCCGCAACCCCCGACTGGTGACGTCAAAGAGGGGCGCGCGTGGAACACTACGCGCCGCCAGCTCAAGTCCTGATGTGTTGGCGGTGACAGACGTCCCCGAATTCGTCGCCCCTGGACCCGTTTAGGGGGGCCGGAAGAGGGCGTTGTACGCCCTCCGCCGACGCCCGATGCGCCTACTGCGGGCCGGGTGAGTGGATGAGATCTCCCTCTCCCTTTCCACAGCCTCCTTCTGCGAGACGACCGTTTCGCAGAAGGAAACCACCGCGTCCCAGGACTCTTCGCTGCCGTCGACTCGACTACGGCCGGCAGCGATACGTCAAGGTGCACACCCAATACAAGTAGCACTGCCATGTCGTAAAAAAGTATTGTAAATTATGTTTTCGAGACAATAACTAAATTTTTAGCCATTGTCTTGGTTAAAACCATATCGATCATTTTTTTTTTCGGATGGGAAATCATCAAATGACCCCTCCCGCTCTGGGTGGAGCGGAAGGGAGTGTCAGACTCTTACTGACTAAAACCCAGCTACCCATTACTCTCCGTCTGCAGGCCCGCGCCTACGGTGGCCGGGAGTCGTCACGCGGCTCCCGACGCCCGGAGCGTCTCCCACGGTGGCTGGGACGGGAGGCTCTCTCCATGAGCCATCCCGCCACCTCCTTTGCTAGCATGACTGCTTCGCAGAAGGAGGTGACTGCCTCCCACTCCCTCTCGCCCTGGACCATGGCTTGCACCAGGGCCGGACGCGAGAGGTCGCCGCCGCTGCCAATCGCCTCTACGAGGACACGGCGGTGCTCCGCACAAGCGGGGCAGACCTCCACCGTGTGCGCCACCGTGTCCTCTGAGCGATCCTAGCAATGGTGACACCCGGGCGTTTCCTCCCGCCTGATGATGTGCAGGAACCTCCCGAAACTTCCGTGTCCGGTGAGGACCTGCGTCAGGCGGTAGGTGAGGGCGCCGTGGCGCCTCTCTAGCCACTCCTTAAAGAGGGGTCTTATCGCCGCTATCGCGGCGTGCCCTGCGCTGGGTAGCGACAGTCGCTCTTTCCATGCCGCCATGAGATCGCGCCGGAGATCTGTCCGCTCCGCACCGATTTGCCGCGGAAGCGGATCTTCCCCCCGGCGTAGTGCCTCCGCGCGCCACTCATACAGGCGCGCGAGGACTATCGCCTCCAGATCCCATGGCGGCCCCGACACGTTCCAGTTTGGGGGCCAAACGTCGAAAATGCACCATATCGACCCTCAAGGTATCTTAAGGTAAATGGACATAATATGGCTATTTGGTCAGACAATCAGCCTCGAGCAGGCGCTTTCATTTTTATTTATCCTCAAAAATCAAAGTGACACTTCGTCGCATTGTCATTATGAACCCTGAAGACGCAGTGACTGCTGTGCAGTCGAAAGGGCTATGGTTGAGAACCCCAGGCAAGGAAAGCGTTACCAGACAAGATCGGAAGATTTTTCCTTTTACACCTTTCCTAAGCGACACATTATTGTGTTCCGACATCCACGCGAACGAAGTCGCGGGCACAGCTAGTATTGAATAAACTAATTATTCAAGGTATTAGCACAGTCTATACATTATACTGTGGTATTAGTATGACTCAAGTAGTTGCTCAATTCCTAATGAATTCTGTAATTGTGGTTTGGTAATTAATGCCCTGTATACTAACATTTTATTTTTATTAAAAAAAAAAAAAACTTTTTTTCATTTTCATTTGTTATGTAAGGAATCGAATAAAAGCTATTTTATTTATTTTAATTAATGCCCTGTAAATTATTACTACTGATTGGCATCATAGAACCAAAACCGACCGCGTGGTGGTTTACGGCCCACTCCCTTTCTCACAGAGGAGGCCTGTGACCTAGCAGTTGGAACATTATTGGTTGATATGTGGTAGACAGAAATAGCATAGTTCACGATTACTAGAAATACCAATCTCTCTACTAAAAGAAAGATAGGGTTGAAATGATTGCAATCAAGGCTCCTCCCAATTTGTTTGGGGACGGGGCGTAACACATGTAACACTTGACGACACGGTTGGCGCAGTGGTTAAGCGATTGACTGCTGCGCTGCGTGTCGCGGGTTCGATTCCTGCACGGAACAAATATTTGTATGACCTACAAGAAGTTGTTCCGGGTCTGGCTGTTTGTGTACGTGAATTTAAATGTTTGTAAACGCACCCACAATACAGGAGAAATTCCTAGTGTGGGGCAACGTTTTTAAAAAAAAAAAAAACCTGTGTTTTTTTCTTCTATGCTTCTCTATTAGGGGTCACTATCGGAAAGACCTTTTCGCTGAAAGACAATTCACGTTGGATGACATGAAAGCAAGTTACCTAGATAGCTGAAAGACAATTCAGCTACATGACATAAAAGCAGAGTGCTCAGTCAGCAGAGAGTCAATTCAGCTGGACGACATAAAAGCAGAATGAGCTAGTAGCAAAACGTCTGGAATTGCAAATAGTCCGTATGTTAGAATACCTATACCTACTGTTATACTAAATATCCAAATTTCTTTGCAGCTCTCATCATTATGTGCCTTTCACTCTGCGTGGGCATTGTGGGTGGAGTCGTCGAAGGCTCCTTACTGGTCACTTCAGCAACATCAGGCGCTTTACTTGGTGTCTTCATCTTAGCAGCGTTGTGTCCTATTGCCAATGGAAAAGGGGCCTTATGGGGAATGATTGCGTCACACGTGGTCACAACGTGGATGGCTGCTGGCAGTCTTATGTATGTGAAAAGGGATGGTGCTAGGCTGCCTATGTCTACTGAGGTTAGCATCCAGTTTTTCAGCTATCTTCTTTGCTACTTAGACCGAATTAAAAATGTGACACCGACAGACACTTTTTTTTTTTAAGATTTACGTTTCATAAAATGGCAAGGCCAAAAAGGTTGATGACAACTCGACATTGGTCAAAGGTGTTATGCTATTTCGATCTTTGTTAACAAGTTATTAAACATAATTTTCTATACAATAGTCTTCTCAGTGCCATAGCTTAAAAATGTATTATTTGTTTAGGCGTAATGGAAAGAATTTTAAAACTGACGTTCAAAAAAATAAACTGGCCAAGTGCGAGTCGGACTCGCACACGAAGGGTTCCGTAACTGTCTAGCTATCGCGGTTCTTGAGATACAGCCTGGTGACAGACAGACGGACAGACAGCGAAGTCTTAGTAATAGGGTTCCGTTTTTACCCTTTGGGATGGAACCCTAAAAAGACTTGACTACACTTGATAATTTATTTTGTGATAAGCTTTAACAAGAGTGTAACATTTTCAGCAATGTCCCAACGCGACTCTGTCGGCGATGACCCACAAAGCTCTGCCAGTGGAAGTGAACGTGACGCTGGCGCACCTTGCACCATTGCTACAGTCCATCAATATTACCGTTCCTGCACCGACCATGTCTCCCGTGTAAGTATTAAGAACTCACACGCACCCCCCCCACACACACATTTTCTCTCTTTCTGAGTTTATCTTGGACTAATATTGGTGAAGGAAAGAACCGTGAGAAAACGTGGACTTATAGTCGATATAAGTCGGTAATCGCCAGCCAGTCTTGAGCAAGCGTGTTGGCCTTTGCCCAGCAGTGGGGCAATAATAGGTATATATATTACACTAGCTTTTCGTAAATACTGAAGTAACTTGATAGTTAGTTCGTATTTAACGTTCGCTACGATAACGCTCGGTACGATTAATAAATCTTGAAAACCGACTGCTCAAAATGGATTCCTTGGAGACCTTCTTTAAAAAATGGTTTGAAATAAGATATTGTCTGTATAGACAGACTCAGAACCAGAACGACTCAGAAGCCTACATAATCCATCTAAAATACAAGCAGGTTGCTGTAATGACGACAATTAAAACAAATAGCCTTGGCTTCTTTTTTTGTCCAAAACCAGATGTTCTTTAAATGTAATATTTACGCTAAAACGATCCATTTCCTTTTACAGAATGTCGGAACTCCACAAATTCTACTCAATATCTTACATGTGGTACGCAGTCATTGGCACCATAATCTGCGTGACCCTGGGTAACATCATCGGCCTCATAACGAGCAGCAAAAGTGACGCTTTCGACGAAAGGCTCCTACATCCCTTAGTAGCGAAAATTGCAAGAAAGCTGCCAGGACCTAAACGGTTTTTCACTGCTGAGAAACCACCCCCTGCTGAAGAGAAAGAAGCTGAAAAAGATTCTTCAGAGAAAACTGAAGAAACGGTTACTGATACAACGCCTAATGAGACTTTAGACCCAAAACCAAAAGTTTTTGTAACTACTGGTAGTCGGTTATTTGATGCCTATGACGTCAGACAATCACCAACGCCTTCACTTGGTAGAAGTAGAACACGGTTGTGATTCCTTGCTTAAGATTTTAGAGCCTTATTCCTAGTGCACTTAAGTGCCATTTTAGCATATACATGGATTTGTTTGACTGCAATTAAAGTTTTGTTTAATGCAATCAAGGGATATCAGCCTCTAAATGTGTGATTGAAAGGCGTATATTATAGTAGACAATTTTGATAACTTGAATAAAATGGAGGCTCATCAAATCATCATTAAAGTAAGTGTAGGTGTGATTGACTTACAAATGGATTAAGCAAATAGTAGGTATATAAAATTGTATGTAAATATAGATGGGATCAATTATATCGAAGAAAGGGTGTTAGATATAGTATATCGATTTACTAATATTGAAAAACATTTTTGTAATATAAAATTGTTGTTAAGTTTCGTAGCTTACCTAATATTATTAATGAAACAAATGGGCTGTTTATTAATATTGACTTCTTGAAACAATTGAAGACTAGACCTTACATTTGTTTTTGGTCAAAAACGTCTTCATTATAAAGAAATAAAGAAAGAAATATAAGGGTATAGGGCTTAGGCGTTAGGCATTTAATAGTTTTAGTAGGCGATCAAAAAATGTTCAGATAATTTTAATAATTTACCGTTATTTGTCCCAAACTTTAAGTTTTTGTTACAATTTTACTTTTCGTTTCTTGGGCCACATTTTTCAATAGTCAGATACCTTCTAGCTGAGGAATAAATATTGCGGTTTGACAGCTTTTGTATAGAAAATAATTCAAGCTGTGTCCTATCTATGTTCTATGTTTTGGGATTGGTTTCCGCACTGGACCATTGTACGTGGGCCATGGCGGCTGTCGTTGTTCATTCCAACCAGCCCTGCTCCTTCCAGAAGCAGATCAGGTCTCTTAATCTGTTCAAAACATCTGCTTAAGACCTGGGTGAGCCTTTTTTTTTTAAGGGCCATGAAATGGCCCTTCTCGCTCTGGGTGGAGCGGAAGGGAGTGTCAGACTTACTGACTAAAACCCACCCGTGTTTCTTCTTTAGCCCTTTATGTTCCGTGGCAGCGGTAATCCTTTCGGACAATCCCACTGACCCGGCAGGCTTCGGCCCTAACGGGCCCCTTCAATTGATTCTGATATCTCTTTGAGGCGCGCGTGGAACACGTACGCGCCCCCCGGCACGGGCCTGGTCCTGATCGGACGGTGAGCTACCCATTACTCTCCGCCCGCCGGCCCGCGCCTACGGTTGCCGGGAGTGGTCACGCGGCTCCCGACGCCCGGAGGTGATCCGAGGGCTTCTGTTCTAATTTGGCTGACACCTGTTACAACGGCAAGCTGTCCTATGTATTCTTCAGATAAAAGTAATTTGACAATTGAAAAATCAACCCTTAAAGCCATAATTTATTTGGGATTGATTTGGATTGAATTACTAAAATTGTCGAATGAGAACTCGTTGTGTAAATTGAAGTTGTGATGAATGGTCAGATTTCGAACTAGTATTTTATGCTCTTCTGTAAAGCTTTAGTTTCCTATGAAAGAGGTGAACGGTAATACAATAACCGCTATCCAAATACGTTTTCGACACCTTAATGTCAAATACTGGTGAAAATGACAGATTTGCATGACGCCCCTAGAATATGACGGAACCGCTTTCTTAGGCGCATTGGTAACGACCGCGACTTACGAGTTGAATGTCGTAGGTTCGAACCAAGACAGGCACGTTACTTTCTGTAAATTATTTAATCACCATTGCTCTCAAAATGGTGAAGTAAAACATCGACATGTCTTAGAACCAAAAATTGTAAGACATGTGTCATCTATCAATCCGCCCTGTGCCCGCGTCGTGGATCACAGCCCACTACCTCTCACAGAGAAGAGGCCTGTGTCCCAGCAGTGGGAACAGTATAGGCTGATTATGCTGTCTTGGGAAACTAAAGCTTCAGTTAGGTTATTGGACACAGTACTTATGAAGAAGCTGTTTTAGGCCTAAGATGAAAATATAAATTAATTTTATGATTGACTCTCCAAATATTTAATCTTTGAAATGCTTGTCTTGCCTTTAAAGTAATATTATATTTTTATTTCAATGATGAAATAAATAAATAAAAGTATAAACTAATGTCAATTATTCGGTTCAGACAAGATTAAGAACGTAAGAGTAATGTTACCGTTTCTTAGAAGAGCGGTCGTCGCCACATAGCGTCCGCAATTTACCGGCGAATGTCGTCACTGAAATGTTATTTATGATAGTAAGTTGGTGTCAGACAGCGATTTTTGACACCGTAAAATTCAACCCAACTGCCATAGTTTTCATGATAGCCGTCATGTGGCGGCCGCCACCACCTTCCTTCTAATCACCGCACGCTAAGATAACGTTTTTTTAAAATGTTGGAAAATCGATAAAACGTAACAATGTTGGAAAATCGAGAAGAAGAAGAAGAATCGTTATACAGGATGATTGGAAGATGGGTGCAAAGCTTTAAGGCGAAGATAGTACAGACAATTTATGGTTGTCTTAGACGAAGTCTTACCAATTTTTTTTTTACTTACCTAATTTTTGTTTGTTTTTTCGAAATATCCCAAAATTTTAAGTAAACTGCTTATTTATGGCGAAATTGAATGATAAATGAATTCATTTTTATTTTATTTAATTAAAGTATTGTGTAAGAAATCTAGCAAAACATGTTTTAGGCCTCTGTGTCATTAGACATAAAAAACTAAAAATTAAGTAAAAAAAATTAGATAAGACTTCGTCTAAGACAACTATGGCTTAAATTGTTCAAAATTGTCTGTACTATCTTCGCCTTAAAGCTTTGCACCCATCTTCCAATCACCCTGTATATTTTACGAATTTTTATCCTTGTGATAATAGCATGTATATTGTAAATATAAATTAATTTAGATTTATATTAATTATAAAAATATTAATAAGAGTGGTTAAATTAATCGCTCTGGTATTTTAAGGATATTATCGTTGATTTATACTTTTAGGTAGTTATACAGTTAGAAAAATGTTTGATACTTTTTATAAGGTATTGGGCCGCTTCCTAACCAAATTAAATATAATGTCACTTTTTGTTCGAAAAACCGGAAGGCGTCCTCTGTCGGTGCGACCACGCGTTCTGGTTCACCGAACAAAAAGTGAAATTATGTACGCGTCGATCGGATATTCGCGCGACGATCGTTTTCGGTTAGGACGCGGGGTCACGTGCGTCCTACAATGGTTTTTATATTATTAAGTACTTAATTATATTTGTATAAGAGGACTGAACATTGGATGTTAGAACAAAATTATTATGACGACATGTCAGTGTGTAGTCCCTAATTTATATTCATGTTATTTTTAATATATTTGCTATTTTTAATCGTCAGTTAACTTTTAACTGGGGAATAGTTAGGGCGGTTTGACAGCTTCTGTATAGAAAAATATATTATAAATGTCAAACCACAGTAGGTATTCTTACGAAAAAAAATTTATCTGAGGATAGCAAAATTGGGCCTTAGTATTTATTTCTCTTGTATAAATACCTTGACATCTATGCCGAATTCTAGCCAGCAATATGGATACTTTTATACTTTATTTTTGCCCAGTGTACAGTCAAGGAAATTAATTGTTAAGCAAATTGACACCCTACGTCAATTTGCCGTATTATAGCTATTTCATACGACTGTCAAAGAATGACAGCTGTGATTTGAATATACGGACACTTTAAATTGGTAGTAGAATTAATTTGGTTAACAATTAATTTCTCTGACTTTACAAAAGTCTGAGTTTACTTGCTCAGTCTTCAAGTCAAACTTTTTCTTCCTGTTGTTCAAATCTAAAGGTGAAAGTTAGCCTATTTTCTTTCTCATACCTACAGCCCGGCCGTCAAGAGAACGCATTCCTGACACCTGACAAAGCGACAATTCTAGTAGCTAATAAAGATCAAATTCGCAAAACACGTATTCGTTTGTATAGAACTGACAGGTGTCAAGAATGCACTCTCTCGTCGGCTGCACTATAAAGGCCGCAACACACTTGTAACACCCGACGCCATCCCACGCTTACTTATTGGCCAAATGACGAAAATAGCTCAACAAGATGAAAAATGTGGCCAATGAGTAAGCGTGTGATGGCGTCGGGTGTTACAAGTGTGGGTGTTGCTTAATTGTTTTATTTCATTAGGTACTATTTAATTATTGCGGTTATTAACCATCAAATCTAGCCTAATTGAAGGGACAAGCAGGAATATTAGTAATGCATCACACATTGCTAGTCTTCTAATAAATTAAATTATAATAATAATATAATATCGTGATGTTTGACAGTATTATATTTTGTAAACTATTGAATGTGGACTGCGTTAGGTTTTATGTAATTTAAGTTATCGTCATCAAATTATAGAAAATCAAATATAAAGATTATGAAATAGGGTTCTCTTGTTTTTTTTTAAACCTAGCCCTAAACTTTTATTAAGAAAAATAAATATAAAGGGTGGGAATGAGGTTGTACGCTGCTCTCAAAATGGTGAAGGAAAACATCGTGTGTCACTGACTCTGGCAGGGCCACCATCAGGAATTTTTATTTTGATACACCAAACCAAAAATTAGTCGCTAATTAGTCGAAATTTGTCGCCAAATATCAGAATTTGTCGGTCACTGGTTCAAAATATATAACGGTTTATAGGTGGCCGATCTGGAGAGAGTCTCCCCAGCAGGGCCACATTTTTATCTCAAAAACTAGGGCACTTAGCAAAGATCTGTTTTCTCCCATATTTTGTCGCCAATTAGTCGGAATCAGTCGCTAAATATCAGAATTTGTCGGTTACTGGTTCAAAAGATATAAGGGTTTACAGGTGGAAATATTTTTTCTTGGCAATTTTTCGTGAACTCTTCGATCTAGCTCTTGGACTATACCTTACTAATTGAACTCATTATATCTCCTAAACTAAGATCCGATTAAATCTGTGACTTGGCGACTGATTCCGACTAATTGGCGACAAAATATGCAGGTTGCCTCTGCCAAAACGCATATCACTCGTGTGTACCAGAACGCGTGAACGCGCAGCCAGAGGGCGCCTACTGGTTTTCCGAACACAAAAGTGACATGAACGTATACAATTACAATCATTAATACAACTTGTTAAGGTAGTATATAGGCTCCTTCAAACAGGCGCGACACGCGATCTTATCGCGCGTCGCGCCTTAATCCAAAATGTGCAGATTTCATGAATTAATAGTCATTCAAAAGAATTACGTATTTGTAAGGTCGCAAATCATATTTTAATCAACGTACAACTTAATACTGACCAGCAAATTGCAAAAAACGTAAGAAAATTTGAATTGAAAAAATTTAAGCGGTATCCGTCAATGCATGAATTTCTAAATAATTTCTTTTTTACAAATTGGAGTGCTGTTTCACGCTGTATAGTTGATCATCATTCATAAAAAGTTACAGGCTCTGTGATTCAATGCTATACGATAAAAATAATTACGCAGAGGAGTGGTAGCCTAATGGAAACAGCCGCGACTTAAGACTTCGAACTCAGACACGCAGAGATGAAATAATTTTGTATAAATTATTTCATCACCTCTGCAACTCTCTCAAATGGTACACCGCAGACTACCTACAGTACATGTCTCTCCTTCCCCCTTTTTAATCCATCCAAAGGCTGTCTTTTAAAGATCGCACTCAGCGATAAGACCGCTCATTGTGTCATCCTTTGTAAAATTTCTTTAATTACGTCTGTAATTTATATGGTGAACATAATAAAGAGCAATGGCGAAGGTTCCATATAACTCAATTCCTACAGGCTTCCCTTTGAAAAATGGCACAGTCAGTATTCTATAGACAAATAATATAATCATATTAAAGATATTAAATCTACTCCGGCTTACCTCTTACAAAAATTTACCCTTCGCTACTGATAAAGAGTATTCTATTCTCTCTCACTCACTTTTAATTAGGCATGCATTTAGGTACCTCCCCCCATAGTCAAGTCTGAACAAACCACATATTGGCTTCTCAAGGAAAACTATAGATATTTATCAAATCGTAACGAAATAAACTATTTCGATTGATCAAATCGTTGGCGTCCTCTGGGACGCAATCCAAGAGAATATGTGCACGCATTTTCTTTCAAACTTAGACCCAAATCAAAGGTTCTCAGCAACGTCTCGAACAGCCTTTACATTCGTTTAGCTCAGTGGATCTCAATGTTTCTTTACTCGAAAAGTGAAATTTTTTTTCCATTAAATTGATGAAAACTAAGTTTCCAGTTTTATCGTATGATCATAGGCACACATCCTCTGTTTTATTTCCTCTGTACCTATGTACCGTACCCAGTAAAAACTGAAAATATACCAACTAAAAACAACAGGCGTTCAACGAAATGCCTTACCCAAAACCAAAATCGTCGCAACATCACACCCCGTTGCAAATTCCATTGATCGTAAAACTGGGCGTCCATACTATCGTGGCAGTAGGCGTGTCGCTTGAGGAACACTGTTCTAGGGATGGCATTGATGGAGCTGAGCCGATGACGTCACAACACGAGTTTCTTATGCAAATCTCAGGAAAAGGGACACTTGCTCCGGCGTCGGATCCAATTTGCGTTTCAATGAGACGCTATATAGTCTTGCGGACTTATTCTGGTGCTTTCCAGGCGATTGACAGGTCGTTAGGGATTTGAAGGAGCTTGAAATTTTTTTTGGATAATGTCCTTCTATATAATTGTTAGTACCTAAATTTTAGGCAATGTTCATGTTGCTAAGGGGCTTGGCAATAGTCTTCTATTGAACCAGCGTTCGGTAGTCTTCTATATTTAAATGTTTTAATTGAATTTCAAATCATCTGTCCTTTTTGAGTGCATCTTGAACATTACTGACTTTGGTGAAGGAAAAATATCGTGAAGAAACCTAGACTGGACTGAACTGAATGTACTTATATTTATTTGTGCTTATATTTATACGTAATTAAGTATATATAATATTTATAGTTTTAATAGGTTTATGCGTATCTTTATATTTAAAATATTTATTCCTCAATTTTCGTGATTGCACCTACCACTGTTTGTCTCTGCATCACCCAAAGGTTGACTGGTAGAAAATGCCTATGGCATTAAGTCCGCCTCTGTATCTCCCGCTTCCGCTTTTGCTTCTGTGTCTCCGTTCTCTGTGTGTGTGTATGTGTGTGTGTGTCTGTGCTGGAAGTATTAAATAAATAAATAAACTGAACTGGACCTGGAGTTTATCACACTAATATGTGCTAATATTATAAAGGCGAAAGTTTGTGAATGTGTATGCGTGTGTGTATGTTTGTTACTTCTTCACGCTCAAACGGCTGGACCAATTTTGATAAAATTTTGTGTGGAGGTACCTGATACCCTGGATTAACATAAAGGCTACTTTTTATCCCAATATTCCCACGGGATCGACACTTATGCGGGTGAAACCGCGAGGTGCAGCTAACATAACAATACTTCTACAGGTACCTATTAGATATTAGGATGGAGTCTTACTATCCAAAGCCTCACTATTCTTGTGGCCCGATCCGATCAATTTTCTACATGTTCGAACTCTCTTTGTAGACGAAAGTTATAAAGGTGGAAATGAGGACCATTACCAATCGTATCGGTATTAAAAAGTATTTTACATGGAGCGACTGTATATCTATGACTATCTGACCTCCACAATCTAGTTACTGAGTAATACGATACTCCTTGGTAAGACTGATTGTCAGACTTTCGGGCTTCTGACTACCCGTAACGACTGTCAAAGATCCACGAATGACAGCCGGGACCAACGGCTTAACGTGCTTTCCGAGGCACGGAGGGGTCTCGGTATATAAAGATGGTCGCCCATCCACAGACCAACCGCGGCAAGCGTAGCTTAACCTGATCGATCGACCTATGCGGCTATTGCTGGACAAATCCAGACACACTACAAAAAAAAACAGATAGCTATGTATTATTTTAGGTGTTTATGATGCCAGTGGTCGGAGGGGTTTTTATAAAAAAGTGGTCTTTAATTCCCAAAATTGCCTACCAATCTTATTCCTCTAAGCATCAAGTTCCTACCCCCTAAGCAAAAGGAGCAAATACACTTTTTCTTAGTCAAATTCTCAGACAAACTTCTACGGTTATGTCTATAAAATTTCAAGTGCCAGCAGTTTTGTTACACAAGTCAATTTAATGCAATCTCGGGAGCATAAGGTTTTATGGCTCCAAATCTTTTTCCAATAATGTTCTTTAGAATGTGAGCTTCTGTCAGCTTCATCAATATTGCCTCAACCGACTCGAGAACGTTGGCTTGAAACTATGTTGGTGCGCTGTAAGTGCTATGAGACTTAAGGAGCTTATCAGTAAGTGGGTTTACTTCTTCAATGGTGTTATACAGCTTCGTTTAATCTTTCGTCTCTAGAGGATATGATACATCCTTGCTTTATATCCCATGGAATAAGCTTATACAGGGCCAATCAAATTAGCATCACGTGATGAATCTGTTTTTTTTTTTCTTTTATCGTATTTAGATATGGATACCCATCACATCGGTTACCTTGGTCCTCCAGCGGATCTCCTCATTCCTGATTGGATCACGCAGGGAAACTCCAAGCATAGCCCTCTCCATTGCCCTTTGAAAGGTTCTGGTTGCGACCGCGTACCGGAAGACGTAGCGTTGGAAGGCCTCCCACAAGGTGGTCCGACAACCTTGTGAAGGCTGCAGGAACCCGTTGGATGCGAGAAGCACAGAACCGGTCGAAGTGGAGGTGCTTGGGGGAGGCCTATGTCCAGCAGTGGACGTCTTTCGGCTGAAATGATGATGATGATGATGACCCATCACATCCGCGGTTGCGGGATGCGTATGTGTAGCGCCTAAACTACTTAACCGATTTAGATGAATGAGGTGTCAATCGGTTTGCTATTATGGTCCACGTGACATATGCTACATTATATACAAACAAAATCAATATGACTGATGTTACACCCAAAAAGTGTTTTCTACCAAAAAAGAAATTAAGATGGCAGGGTGGCAGGGACTGGGTGACCCTCTTTATATACCGAGACCCCTCCATGCCTCGGAAAGCACGTTAAGCCGTTGGTCCCGGCGGTCATTCGTGGATCTTTGATAATCGTTACTGGTAGTCAGAAGCCCGAAAGTCTAACACCTAGTCTTACCAAGGTGTATCGTATTACCCAGTAACTGGGTTTTGGAGGTCAGATAGGCAGTCGCTCCATGTAAAATACTGGTATTCAGCTGCATTCAGTTAGACTGGAAGCCGCCCCCAACATAGTTGGGAAAAGGCTAGGCAGATGATGACAGCCTGGTAGGGACATCGAAGTGCCAACTGTAACTACATTGATTCAGCACATGATTCTAGACTTCATAGTGTAGAAATTTTAAGTCGTTAAAAAAAAACCTGATGTTTCATAGAAAAGTGTAAAATCTACACGGTCAAAATGTATGAAACAGCAAAAGTCGGTGTCTCTGCAATGTATATCGTGTTTGCTTGGAATTTGTATTGAGCGTAGTTTGAAAACCTTAATAGTGTAGAACACAGTTTTGGTTAAAGAACAAACATCGTTTGCGTTCATGAAAGCATGACCTTTCGGTTTTTAAAAGCTGATTGGATAGGATGGCATAAAAATCTGCAGCCAGTACGGATTTTCCTCGGAGTTCTGAATGCAAAAACCAAACATTAGTGGTGTGTGACCTTTCACTGCAAAACGATTTCTTGTTTCGAGCAAAAACTACGAATCGATACCTCTTTTGATATAAAAAAATAATAAAACCAACTTCCTCATATCATCATAATCAGCCTATAGAAGTCCACTGCTGGACATAGGCCCCTCCTATTGCACGCCATTCAACTCGATTTTCGGCAACTCTCATCCAGCTGCTACCGCGACGGATCAGATGAGATATAAGATATAAATCAACTTATACACTAAAAATACACAGCGCCATAAGAACACATAGGCTCCAATAGATGCACGCCGTTCAAAGAACGTAAAAATACCGATGCGAGTAGGACACAGCAGCTTGCTGGCTACAAAATTATTATTTAAAAATAAGCATATCAGACATTTAATAAGTAAGTAAAGTTCTGAGTTGACCTACACGATTACAGACAAATGCGTACACTGACTGGACAGGTCCGCTCCATCTGTGTGGTTCTTTCCTCAAAAGACCATTTCAGACACCAATCTACATGGTCTTCACATGATCTGACCAAGATTTTGTCTGGATTTTAAAGAGACCTCTGAGTTTGTTTCGGCCTTTCCTCTCAGAATAGTCAGATAGGAAACACCGAACTCATTTAGTTTTTTTTTAGCCGTTAGTTTCTCACTGCTTTCTCTTTCCATCTCTCTCTATCCAGAGCTGGCAAGGACCAATCATTATCAAAGGAGTCCAGCTCATCCCGCCATCTCTGTCTGGTCCTGCTGCGATGTCAATTGCCACTAAGCGGGACCCACTGGGTCGTAAGTTGGCCCACTGATCGTCTGACATGCGGCGGATGTGTCCAGCCCAATTCCATTTAAGCGTGGCAGCTTTCCGAGTGACCTCAGTTATTTTAGTGATGGAACGGATTGTTGTATTCTTAACCCGGTCCACAAGTTTAATACCCAGAATACTCCGTTCCATAGCTCTCTGGCAAACCTCGAGCGTGGATCTAGTTTTAAAACATAATTTATTTTTGACGTGTAAAAGTGATTTTACAATCCTACTTAGGGCTGATTTTTCCATTGCCAGATAACTTTTCGAGGAATAAAATTGACGTTTGACAGTTTTGATATGACATAACTGTCAAAATTTCAAAATTATTCCTCGAATAAAGTTAGATGATTTTATCGAGGAGGGGCCCCATAGGGCCGAAGCCTGCCGGGTCATCGGGATTGTCCGAAAGGGTTACCGCTGGCCCGGAACATAAAGGGCTAAGGAAGGAACACGGGTGGGTTTTAGTCAGTAAGAGTCTGACACTCCCTTCCGCTCCACCCAGAGCGGGAGGGGTCATTAGATGATTTCCCATCCGCAAAAAAAAAAAAAAGTTAGATAATTTTATCTGAGGAATAATTTTGAATGTTTGACAGTTCTTCCATACAAAATCTGTCAGACGTCAATTTTATTCCACAAATTATTTTTTTTTGTAGATTGAAAAATCAACCCTTACAGAAATAAAATAATTTAGAGCAGTGGTGGCCCAGTGGTCACGGACACGACTTACGAGTTGTAGGTCGTAGGTTCGAACCCAGACAGGCGCTTTACTTTGTGTAAATTATTTCATTACCACTGCTCTACAAACGGTGAAGGAAATCATCGTGAGGAACATGTCCTAGAACCAAAAATTCGAAGACATGTGACATCCACCAACCCGCACTGGGCCGGCATGGTGGATTACGGGCCCCCTCCCTCTCACAGAGAGGAGGCCTGTGTCCCAGCAGTGGGAACATTATAGGCTGGAATTTACCTTCACACGATTTCCCACATTCTGACACCACAAATATCTATCAGAATAACTCCTTCGTTCCCCTTATAAGATATTTAAGACATGCAAATTGTGTAATATACTTACGCGTCACGGTTTTGGAAACTGTGGGATGCCTAAACGATGTTCATTAAACGACATATTATATTCAATGATTACCTTTTGAGAGTAAAGTGTCAAAATGTTATGTGGGACTATTTTCTTTGGTTAATCGCGTTTGAAACTTCATTTAGGAAGAATTTCTTAAGATGTTTCTCAGAGAAACAGAAAATAATTATGGCTTGGTAATAATAATTCTGCCTATAATGTTCCCACTGCTGGGACACAGGCCTCCTTCCTGTGAAAGATTGGTTATAAGATTGCTAATTAAGGTTAGTAAGCTTGGTAATAAGTTTTTTGTAATGTTTTTTATTGCTGAATTGGCCCACTCTTGACTTCGATTACGTCTGACAGAAAGCAAAGGATGAGGTCTATGATGGAACGAGCGTGCCCAGAAGACGCCTGTTCACTCTTGCTTTGAAGGCAGACCGGTTGATAGTTAGCGCTGTGGCTCTATCTCGCATAGGGCCCCAGCATTATGCTGAGCGATGGCCGTTTCAATGCATATTTTCCCCAACTAGTTCTCTTTTGTGCTTGTGTTTTTTCTTTGCATCATGTTTTACCGCTAATATACGTATTTTCTTTTTTACAGGCGACCTACGCGTTCAATATAATAATGCACTGTATAATAGTACTGCTGCAGCTACTGTGGCGTTGTAGTGTGTCAGGGATGTTTGTGTCTAATAATATTGATGGTTTTTCCGGAATTATTAGGAAAAGATGTGCATCCCTGATGTCGCGTGTTCGTGGCATGCGGCAGTGCCAACAATATTCTCAGTGTATTCGCAGATCGGTAGGATTCCCCGGTGTTGCGGAAGTGGATGCAGCTGCACGCTGAATTTTAATTGTATTATGTTAATCTGTGTCTGTAACCTACTAACACCAGAAGTTAATTAAAATTGTTACTAACTCTATTCAATGGACTCCAGGGTCATAATAATAATAATTCACTATGACCACTCAATGATTCCTTACTTCGAAACCAGGTCAGTTCCTTAGCTAATCCCGCCAATGGCGCGTTCATTTCCCGCGGTTTCGTTCATTGTGAGATACGGCCCCGTCTGAGTATACAGTTGAAATAAAGTTTCCTTTAAATGATAAATGATTCGTTTTCTGTAAGTAGGTTTATACAAACACTTCTACATGACTTATTCCGGTCTGATTCCACTTCAATCATATTTTTTTTAAACTAGATGAGGTCGGCGTTTCTTAGCTGACTATTCTGAGAAGAAAGGGCGAAACAAACTCAGAGGTCACAGTCTCTTTTAAAGTCCAGACAAAATCTTGGTCAGATCATATGAAGATCATGTTGATTGGTGTCTGAAATGGTCTTTTGAGGAAAGAACCACACAGATTGAGCGGACCTGTCCAGTCAGTGCACGCATTTGTCAAAAATCGTGCAGCTCTACTCAGAACTTGAGGAGCTCAACGATTCGACGAACAATACCAAAGAAAGGACATTTGGGTAGGCCGCGAAAATTACTCAAACTGCCAGATCATGATTAAAACTAACTAAGAAGGAAAACAGAAAAAAGAAATGACCCACATAGTCCTCATATTCACAATAATTAAATAAAAAATAATACTTTACAAAGTAAATATTCATGTCATTGTATATATAAATTCATCAATGTCAATGTGTATATAAAAATCCGGACATAATCTTTGAGGACCATGTAGATTGGTGTCTTTCCTATTCTATTCTTAATAATATTTATACCTAACCCTTGTAAGCCTTCAAAGATTTAACCAAAAATTTTACCAAACCAATTATGCCGCACGAACAATTTCCAATAGTTCTATACACTTGTTCTTTGTAATCCTTAACATCAAAGATTTCTAATTACGACATCAGTAGAATAACTAGGACAAAGTTGTGATATCTCGTCTCAATGTAATAATTAATCTCTCGGTAAGTTTTAATTATTATTTTCTCTGTAACTACTACTCCTCTGAAGTTTGTTCGAGTCGTTATTACTAACTTTGCTCGATTAATCACGATCGCTTTGGTTTCGTGATTCGATTCGTTTCTTTATAATAGATACTAGCTGACCCGGCGAACTTCGTACCCCCTGAGGTTTTTGTTGTTATTTTTTCCCCTGTTTTAATAATTAGGAAACCCTCACGGGCGTCCTCAGAACACGCTACCAAAGTTTAAACATAAATAAACTTTGGTTTCGGTACGCATAGAGGACAAACATACAAACATTGATTTTTATTTATATAGATAGATAGATGTTGAACTGATAATTATTGGGAATATTAATAAAGTGTTGGTTTTTGAATAAACTGTCACCTGGTGTATTACAATATCCTCACGGACGATACTCAAATACAGGGTGGTAGGAACATTGACGTGCAACCCGTTACCATGGATTTGTCACATGATTCTTAACCCCCTAGTGTAAAACGTTATAAAAACAAAAAAATTGTTGTTCCAAAAATTTTGACCGCGTAGGTATTGCTCTTTTCTATGAAGCAGCTGTTTTTTTTTTGATAGTCGACGATAAATTTCTACGCTAGAATCATATACTGAATTCATGGTTACATGGTTAGTTATTTTTTTTCGACTTGTGTTTATAGCATTACGTTCATCAACATTATAGTTGTCTACAGTTTGCTGACGTCAAACATACCTATTGTTTTTTAGATTGTGTGGTTGAAGCATCTTTTTTCTCATAACAGTAGACAGGACTTGCACAATAATAACCAGACGTCTCAAGGGTCGGAAAATCATAATATCTTTCAATAAAAATGATTACAGTATTATAATATAATCTTCTAAAGTAACCAAAAAGACATATCTTTTCCCAGAATTACATTCTGGGAAAAGATATGTCTTTTTGTCAATAAATACTGAGAAACGACTCCTGAAGATATTAAAATAATATGAATTTTCTTTTGTGCCTTAAGAAATACTTCATAACCAAAAGGACAAAATTCGAGGAAATTGATGCCCTGGCAATGTTTGATGTCTATCCTATTGCTTTTGAGTGACGATTGCTGTCTCTAATTTTGATTCATTATTTAGTAACTCAACGGTTAAACAAGAAAATTCACTTTAAAGTAAATTGAAACTAATATCATAATCAAATTCTCTCTCTGTTCAAATAATCTTGATCTCATTAACGCCCAATGGTCCTTATTTCTCTAGAATGTTCCTTTCTCCGTTTAAGTGGCCCAGGACAATGGAATATTATCTGACAGGTTTAATATTAGTAGGTATTTGATTAATACATAATCGTCCTGCCCTTTTACCGAACACTACGAACTGCCCAGCCTTCAAGATCTTTACACACTAAATGCAAACATTCCCTAAAGCTATGGGAAAATTCATAAAAAAAAAGCCTTTGAAGCAATTCTTGTCTAACCGAGTTGTAGCAGCATGGAATAGGCTCCCGGAAAATGTTGTGATGGCTCCCACACTGAACTGCTTCAAGAATCGACTGGACAGACTAAATATCTCCAAGCTATACGATAGTGTGTCTAACCAAATTTTCACTCCTCGAAGAGTGGAGGCCTGTGTCCCAGCAGTGGAACCGTCATAGGCTGATTATATGTAATGTCTTCTTCTTGCATACATCTCTATCAGTCGTCATCACAGTATTTACACCCTGTCTCAGCAATTCACTCATTCATCATTATCCTAATATATAGCATTATCATCAGCCTATTATATAGCAGGCCACTGACATAGGCCTCTCCTATTGCACGCCATTCAACTCGTTTTTCAGCAACTCTCATCCAGCTGCTACCAGCCATCCTGCGAAGATCGTCGCTCCACCTAGCCTGAAAGCGTCAACTCATTGATTTATCAAAATTCTCGCTAAGACTAAATCCCAAAAATATTTAATTTTCTTTTGTCACAGTTGATTAATTTTTCGTCATTCATTTCCCAGGTTTCAGTAAGTAATCTTTGTGCCATTGTTTGGTTTTGTATCAAGTTTGTTGGACGGCGAACCAACTCATTATTCTTCGGTCCCTTGAGGTAGGACGCTTGTTATCTTTATTTTACTTTTGCGATGATATAGGTATCAGTAGGTAGGCTTATTGATCGACGGCACCGTTTGTTAAGCTTTCGTTTGTTATATTCTTCGATTTTCGTCTTTGTCTTGATATTTTGGTTCTGTATTGTTACATTTTCTAACACACTGACATCACGCCTATATTCCGCGATAGGTTAAGCAGATATAATGTGATAAATGTGGTGTGTACACCCACATTTTGCCTTATAAGCACATGTTATGTTCCACTGCCACATGTTCTACAAAATATTTCTACTCGATGAAAAGTTCCCCTTACGACATTTTCAGGCCAGCCTTGCACACGTGCAGGTGGACTTTCAGGAGCAGTCGTGGCTCAGTCGCCGGTTCGAAACCAGACAGGTACTTTACTCTGTGTAAATTATTTCATAACTACTGCTCTCAAAACGGTGAAGGAAAATATCGTGACGAAACCTAGAAGATATGTGCTATCTACCAACCCACAATGGGCCTACGTACGGACCACTCCTTCTCACCGAGAGGAAGCCTGTGTCCCAACAGTGGGAAAATTACAGGCTAATTATGTTTATACTATTGCAGACGTAAGCACGAATTTCCCTCACGCAATTTCGGCTAGAATGCTAGATTTTCATCCATAGGCTCACAAACATGTACAATATACTATAGTAAAACCTTTATTTTCAGGCTACTTTGGCCCATAGATTACCTTTACCTTACAGACTAATATATATATTATAATAGTACAATGTGTGTTAGTGTATAAACTTAAAACTATATTAGTAAAACTCACTTCACTCGAGCACTGTCTTCAATATATTATGATACAAATTGTTGACATCGCCATCATGATCGTCATCGACTCAATATATTTATTATATTGAGGCAGGTCCTGTAGGGTGTTGTATTCATTAAAATACGTCATCCGACGGCGTCACGTATCAATAAATCAGCAAATTTTATTCACGTGTAAATTTTAATTGATCACCGAATGTTTTGTAATGAATTAATGTAAAAGTATGTTTCAGTGTTTTCTTTCCGCTGCATTCTTTTTGATTTTTGTTGTGTTTTGATATCAATATCTCACCATAGCGGTGCTATTCTGTAAAAATCTCACCGTGAAAACTTAGATGAAGTGAGCGTGGACTGGGCTGTCAATAGTGTCAATTCCTAGCAAAACCACCACCACCACACCACCACCCACCACTAACCACCCACCACTTCACCTAATTTTCACGGAGAGATTTTTACAGAACCGACCGGCTGATATATAGTGGTCCGTGAGCACTTCACTAACTCTGTACTGTGCTGTCGTTCATGGTGCGTGTTCCGACACATTATCTTGAGAAGTTCAAGGAAGAGTTCTGGCCGAAGGGTGTTGTGTACCGACGCCGACGGTTTCGTGGCCGGCTACATGACGCACAGCGAAACACGACGCAGACACTTCGTGTGCGTTAGTTTTTTTGTGTAATTATAATGTTGTATGTATTTATAGTATTTTTATGTTATATTAATATTGTATTGTATGTGTTTTATATGGGCCTTGATGCCTGAAATAAATAAATAGATGGTCTCGTGATTGCAAGCGCGCCTACTGAGCGTGGGGAGGTCCTGGATTCGGTTCCATGGTCGGGCAAAGTGATTAGGTTTTTCCATTAGATTTTTTCTTCCTTCCCGGGTTCAAATTCCAAGTTTCAGTATAAAACAAGATTTTTAAACAACCGTTTACTGTCGATGCCATAACAACCAAGAATTTGTGTCTATATTTCTAAATAGCCTCTCATGCTGACAAGATACTCCTTAAGGGAATACCTACTTAATTTGAATTGCGATACTTCATTGAGTATTGTCCTCAACGGAATTTTCGGTTACAGATTTATTGTTCTCAAGGGATTTGATTGTTTTATTAAAAATCCTCGGTTCGGTTTATTATTAATCGTTTTACTTTAGGATGGTAATACAATATTGTTTGTATAAAATTCTGTTGGATAAAATCAGGAATGAAGTTATTCGGAGAAGAACCGGAGTAACCGACATAGCTTGCAGAGTCAGCAAACTGAAGTGGCAATTGGTTGACCATGTTTGTCGAAGAACCGATGGCCGGTGAAGCACACGAGTCCTGGAGTGGACCGCGTATCGGCAAGTGTAGTGTGGGACGCCCCCAGCTAGATGGACCGACGACCCAGGCCTCCTCTCTGTGAGAGGGAATGGGCCGTAATCCACCACGCGGGCCCAGTGCGGGTTGATAGATGTCTTCGAATTTTTGGTTTTAGGATATGCCGGTTTCCTTACGATGTTTTCCTTTACCGTTTTGAGAGCAGTGGTGATGACATTTTTTTCAGTTCGAATGAAATTTCTTTGATTTACTCGATTTTGCTTGGTACTAAAACTAGTTTGATATTCAATGGGACCATTCACAACCAACATTTAGTTTTCTAATAGTAGGTCTAATTCACTTAGGTATCTACTTAAATTTTAACATCGTTATTTTTATTAATGATATAATAATTTTGATCATTAAATAATTAGAAAATAATTTACCGCTGAATCTAATTAGCACACGACCTGATTCACCAAAAGACCTCTATCGTATCTTTAAAACTTAATTACGGTTAATTTAATAACAACAAAATCTGAGTTTTGATAGCATAACGTAGACAGGCACCAACTTATTTAGGCACCTGTCCTACCACCGGCGATTAACAAGAAGCGACTAGAGCTGACAACAGTGTTGCTATCGTAAAAATCTGAGCTGCCGTATGTCACAGTCTGGTGTACCGTATTTTAAGGGAAACAATACCAAATTGCCGTATTCAATAAAACATGTCTATTCCTCATTTGTTTCTCGTTTCTATTACCTCAGATTCATGTTTAGCTAGAGCATACTTGTCCTTGCTTCTCATTTTGTCGCACTCGTAGGCACAGATTGCTAATAATTATG
Organism: Oligia strigilis; assembly: GCA_951800025.1. Taxonomy (NCBI): domain Eukaryota; kingdom Metazoa; phylum Arthropoda; class Insecta; order Lepidoptera; family Noctuidae; genus Oligia; species Oligia strigilis. The sequence goes on along the minus strand of OX637563.1, from coordinate 6,106,240 downwards.
TAGGTGGTACTAGTAGGTGAAACTACATACGCGCACGTGGTGTAATTTGCAATCTTTTCATTCATATTTAACCAAGGCGCAAGAGATAGTCGGGATTTTCCCGGCTGTGCACATACAATTACCTGTGTACGTTTCGTTTCACCTATAGCCAATTGCTGTATTTTGTGATACGGCAATGAGAGGACTGTCGGATGCTGTAGTTTCTGAAAAAAAATCGTGGATTGCCGTATAATACAGCAATTGCCGTATCAATAACAACGTTGGCTAACAACTAAAAACGAGTTGGCGAGCATCGAGTAGCGAGTACGCGACAGTGACGAGCGATTACTCGCTGGTATACCTACAGTATTTTTATATCACTTATGGTAACTAAGTGTGCAAACACGGTGTGTGTCTGAATGTGTGAAGATGAGTAGCGTCAGCACATAACACACACACACACACACATACACACACTTCCGACTTCGCCATTGTTTCGGACGGTACCGAGAGCTCCTGCGCTTAAACACACATTCACAGCTTGTTTGTACGCTTGGTAAACACAAGTAAAACATACTTTAAGCGTATTTACCCGCCCGTGCCGGACAGAGCGTACATGTTCCACGCGCTCCTTAGAGATGTCAGCATCAGAGAAGGGGCCCCTTAGGGCCGAAGCCTGCCGGGTCAGCGGGATTGTCCGAAAGGGTTACCGCTGGCCCGGAACATAAACATGGGTGGGTTTTAGTCAATAAGAGTCTGACACTCCCTTCCGCTCCACCCAGAGCGGGAGGGGAAATTTTTTCATGATTTCCAATCCACAAAAAAAAAAAGCGTCGCTGAGCGAGTAGGTACTCTCTTTGATAGCTCTTGTTAGCTAGTCATGTCTCGCTGGTTGTAGGACAGGTGTCTTAAGATGATTCCACTCCAATTAATAATTAACAAAGATTACCCATAAAAGGATTAAATGGAGATTGTTTAAAGTAATACAGTTAAAGGCATCAAAGAGAAATTAGTGTCTGAAACGTCCTTTATAGAAGTTGCGAGAAAATTGTAATTGAAGTTGTCGAACATCTAAAGTTTGTGAATTAATTTATAACTAGCTTTATCCTGTAACATCGCCTGTGTGTTTTATATTTCATAATTTTTTATACAAATATCCATTATGGAAAGTAACCTAGATGCTATAATCTCCAGCACGCTAATTTCGGAACACACTGTCAAACACAATCACTAATATCCTAAATTGATAATTTTATTTATCCATTCCATATAAAACACATACATTATATTATTAATATAATTTAGAAATACTATAAATACATACAACATTATAATTACACTAACAAACTAACGCCCACGAAGTGTCTGCGTCGTGTTTCGCTGACTGGTGTCATGTATTCGGCCACGAAACCGGCGGTACACAACACCCTTCGGCCAGAACTCTTCCTTGAGGAACTTCTCGAAAGATAAGATGGATGTCATGTCATGTGGATGGATGTGATGGATGAATGGATAAGATAAGATGGATGTTTATTTTGAGATAGTCACTTTACTGACGGTGTTTGACGTGCTTTGAAAACAAGAGAAAAGTAGTCGGGAGAAACGGCAAACGGCCCCTACCATAACCAGAAGCAGGCCAAGCAAGGGCAGTCTAAGCGGAAGGTAGCGGGGTAATTGCGTAGCACACTAACAGTAGGAATGGCTCTTATTCTGACAGTTCAACAACATTCATTGCGTTATTTACGTTGTTGAGCGGACAAATTTTTCGAACAAGTGAAGCAATGGATTAGCAATAATCCTTCAAAATGGTTCAGATTGTGTAGTGTGTCCCGGAATTAGGGTATTAGTCAACGTGACAGATAGTATTGCACAGGACAAGGTTCAAAATCGCTTGACACTTTTCTTTTGCACACTTTTTGTCAAATATTGACCCAGATCAACCTACACGAAGTGCTGCATGTAGTAGAAACGAGGTAACACCAAATCCCATGTCTGGATACATCAAAAGGGTAAGGGAAATATCCACAAAAAAAAGGCTAGGTTATGTAAATTTATGTGGCTGTCGACCGTTGACACTGATGTTTCATTGTATAGTCAGGGATAATAATTGCTTGGCAAATTGACACCCTACGTCATTTTTCCGTGTTATCGCCATTTCTTACAACCGTAGAAGAATTACAGTTGTAAATTGCATATCACCATCATTCTCCAGCCCTTAAACCAATTTATTTAGGTCTGCGGAATGTCTTTGGTTTCCGTACTTCTCTGGTAGTCGTCATATATTAGTCATCCTTTTTTTTTTTTTTTTTTTTAATTTGCAGTGGTGACCACTAGGCCACCACTGCAAATTGTTCATAACATTATACAAATACACTTTACTTTGTGTAAATTATTACATCACCACTACTCTTAAAACGGTGAAGGAAAACATCGTGAGGTAACCGGCATGTCCTAGAACCAACAATTTCTTCGCCATTGATCCGCTTAGTGGTTTATGGCCCCTCTTACAGAGCGGAGGCCTGTGTCCCAGCATTGGGGGACATTAATAGGCTGATTATTATGAACAAAGTTATTTGGGGAATACCTACTTGAGTGCGAAAGCCGTATCATCGAATTTTGTTTCTTCGAAAACCTTTCAACGACATCTCTCTACTGCGACGCCTTTTTAAATCGACGCCTTGTTACTGCGATATTTCGTTACATCGAAAAACTGTACTGCGAACGATTTTACTGCGTAAATATCATATCGATGTTCTTGGTTATCGCCGTAAGGTCGTCCGAAGTAAGTTTTCCTAAGTAACATCACAGTAACGTGACATCGATTGAACAAGGCTTCGCAGTATTCCTTTCAGTAGTCAAATTGCTTAACAAATAATTTCCCTGACATTTCATTCATGTCACAACCAGTACTGCGTTGCCTTTCCTCTTTTACGTTTTGCATAAATTCTCCGTTAATTTGTTTCGTTTGGCAATTTATCAAATTGCCGACGCCGGATGGACGAACAGTGCCTATAATGAAAATAAACTCCGGCCCTTTGAACTTCTGAAGTGATTGAAAGATTCATATTATTATAGCATTTTCACATCGTTATGGCGACAAGAAAAAGCTTTTAATGCCCTTACTAGAAAGTAAAATTGCTAATTTTATTCGAGAAGTTGCATAAAATTATATTCTACTTTTTCGTTGTGTCGATGGCATGTCAGTATATATGGTGGGGAGCCCAGAGGGTTTTTGAGCATATTCAGGGCGAAAAGTTGATAGCTGAGTAGGTGTGTGGCATGAGGAGAGAACACCGAAAATATATTTAAAAAGTCTCTGATAGGAGTCCCGTGGTCAGGAGTCCACTTTCAGATTTCAAAAAAGGGCCAATAATAAAGTGACCTTCAGAGGCGTTGATTTGGCTATGATCGGGTGCGGCCTAACCTTTAATGACTTTTTAAATATTGATTTCAGATCAGAAAATTTTTAAAAATATTTTCGGTGTTCTCTCATCATGCCACTACACTACCTACCTATTTAGATTTCTTTTATACATTTTATATTTGAATTATATTTACCAAAAATTATACGTTTTATCTTAAATGCAGTTATTCTTTTTTTTTAGGCTACGTACCAAGGAATTAAAAGCACTTTAACATTACGGAGGATCATGAAGATATCGAAGGTATGCGCAGGGCTCTTCGTAAGAAGAAGCAATATGCAGTTTGCAGGTTTGCGTGTTGTGTTGAGGTTAAAATTACGTTCTGTAAGGCCTACTGCCAGGCTTGTCTAGATCACAAGCAGCCAGTTGGGCAGCATATACACACGGGAAACAATGGACGCCCGGAGGGTCCAATACAGAAACAGCTTTAGAATGCTTTTGGGGCTGCCACGCTTTTGTAGTGCCTCTGGCATGTTCGCTCAGGCACGTATTCACGATTTTCACGCAATGGTGAGAAGAAAAACGGTGTCGCTATTGGAGAGAACGCGGTTAAGTCCTAATAGCATTCTGAAGATGTTAGTGGACAAATTTAGTTCGCCGTTATTGATTTCATTACATTCATTACATTCGGTGAAATGTGGAATTATTCCGGTCTGATCCCCTGAACCGGACCCCCCTGCTAGTTATTCTTCTGTTTTAATCTCTGTCTGATGCACTATAAACTTTTTCATTCCGGTCTGATCACCTTTTTCTTTTGTTTTTATTCCTGATGGATCGTCAGCAACAAAATGTGAATTTAAGTATGTAAATATTGTTTTTCTGTGAGCTTAGTACCTACCTAGTTATAATATCACACTAACATAGCTTTTATGTACCTAACTAATTAACATAATATGGATCATTATAAAATTGTCTCGACAAATAAATATAAACATTTAATGTAAGGTTATTTTTTTCTTGCATTTTATTATTTTTACGACTTCGACTTGCAAATGGGAAATGCAGCTCGAAAAGGCCGCTATGTGGGAAAGGAATTTTATTGAAGCACTTTTCTTACCATTATTACTTGTGCGTCTTCTAGATATCATGTAGGTAGATATTACGGACCCGGCGAGTTTGAACTAGGGATGACTATCAACGAAGTCACATTTTCACTCCTTGACGCGTAAGTACATGACGCGAGTTGTCCGTATTTCCAACAGAAGGGTAGGGTATACACGTCAGTGGGTACCTAATGGTTAACAAACCGCACTTTGGCGTTACTTTGTGTAAGCGTCGGATACAAATGTGAACATTATTGGTATACAATTAATGTTCATATTCTAATGAAAGTTTTGCTCACATTCGCTTACACGAATATAAACGTTATTTATATAAGAATATGGTTCATATTCGTATCGAACGCTGACACTCAAAAAATGCTTTATTTTTTATTAATGAAAAGTTCAACAATAAAACCCAAATAGCTTAATAAAACTCTCTCACAATCGGAATTAAATTCTTCCAGATCCATTAGTAGCGTTTCATTCTAAACTGAGATAATGGCGGGCTGATTAATTCCGTCCATTATTTACTCAGATTAAAATCTCCCCGAATTACCCATCAAGAGAAGATGGCTTCGCAACTTAGTGGATGGTACACGACCGACTGCGACCGAAAATATGCCTTAATGATCATCCTCATTTTTATCGGCCCTGAAAACGTCAACTGCTTTCGTTCCTATTATCAAGTAGATATTACTCAGTTGTTTTTTTTTTTGGGAATTGGGGATTGATAGGTTTAGGTCTAAAACGGATAGGGCAAAATAAATAGGGTAATCCGTTTTGAAGTTATTAGGGATTTTCGATAGTAAAAATTGACAAATGTAAAATTTTATATGTTTTTGTTCTGTAAACATTTTGTATTGTAATACCTACTAGGTTTATTGTTTTGTTTTAATATTGTAGAATAAGCTCAACAATAAATCAAACAACTAGATACGAGTGCCACTACCACAATAGTTTTTGACGTGACAACGTCTTAAATTAGGTTGCGGCTGGGAGTCACTTATGAAAAAGTGTAACGCTCGGTAACGTTACGTTCTTATTTTCATTTAATTCCTTGTTCCTATTGTGCAATTTAATTATATTCATATCAATAAATATTCTACCGAGAAAAAGACGTTGTCACGTAAAATCTTCGCCCGTAAAACCGACTTTACAGGCAACCATTTTTTTGTGCATAAGCAAAGTTGACAACCCAAACCTAGCGCGACAATTTTACAATATACACTATACGTACTTAACATGAATTATTACCGCATCAATTATGTACAGTCAACAAAACAGATAAGTATGCAGGAATGTCGTGTGTAGAGGAAAACCGCGAGGTAATTGCGTAACACATAAAATCGCTCGCAATGCCTTTCATTGTGACAGTTCAGCTACGTTCATGGCGTTATTTACCTTGTTGACCAGACAATTTTTCAAACCTATGAAGCAATGGATTAGTAAATTCCTTCAAAATCTTTCAGTTAGCGATTGAAAGTGTGTTACGTAACTCAAAGGTAAGTACTTAACAACTTTTATTTTATAATTAAGTCAATCAAAGCCAAGTTTGATGTTGAGGCGATAAAACGTTAATTAATCGGGAAACTTTAATTCGTTTTGAGGTTAATTCGGCAAGGTTTGATGTAAATCTGTGTGTAAAGTGTATACTTCCGTGTTGGTTGATGAAAGATAAACTAATACTGGTTGATTTAAGCAAACTATAGATAATATGTAATTCGTCAGTTTGTTAATTACATCTATACTTAAAATAAATCTGAAGATTTTTTTTTCGGATTTTAGTCGGTTCGATTCCCGGGTATTTTCAAAAATCCTTAAATGCAGTTTTTCTTCTTTTTAAAAATAAAGGAATATTTCCTTTAAGTTAAATCTGCTGCCTGCAGTATTTAGAGTACCTACTTTTCCTCCAGGTACGCTTCGAAAATTCCACCCTGTAGATAGATAGATTAATTTCTTTGACTTACTACTTACTTACTTACTTTCTACCTTATTGGTGATGTTCTTCAGAGGGTCAGGTGCGTAGTACCTACTCGTAAGTAGGTATGTAAGGATCGTAGCAGGTGGCGTTCAGTATAGATTCTGCCTACTCTTACATGGGAAGAAGGCGAGTTTACGTATCTACCTACTATAAAGTTTAAGGTTTTAAGAGTAAACTAGTCGCGAGCTCGAACTCACTGGTGGTCATGGCCAAAAAGCTCGCTGTCTCACTTGGCTTCGTGTCCGACAGCGCTAGTATCAGTGATGAGCAGTTAGACGCTAGTCTACACGCACAACGTCTAGTTCTCACACACAGAAACACCGTTCCGAACAGATAGGCGCGTAAAAAAATTCGAAGAGTGCTTTGGAAAATCGAGTTTTATGAAAAAACCACTGCATAAATCAATTACAAATAAAATTTATTAAACTCTTCGATAACTGAACTTTGTTGGTACGGACTTGGTTTTGAAGATTTTACAGTTCTTATAATAGTTATTTACACCCAAATTTACGTTAAAAATAGAAAGAAAAACGAATCTTTGTTGGATCATAACTTTTTAATGGCTTTTTATTTTACTGTTCGGTTTCCATACAGACAAAACTAATAATAAGACAAAACTATATCATGTTTAACTATGGATATACAATGTGAAACAGTGGATTAATACTCTCCCGAAATTTGTATGGAAAAAATATCGACTAGTGGCACCTTAAGGGGATACGTTCTAGTATTTTACAACCCTCTCGATCTAAGTTAATCAGTATTGAAATTAAAGTGGGCTTACGTCAACATTGTAGCGAATACGGTTCGAAATCTCTACCTCTTGCTTACCTCGTCTCTTATTTACCTACATTTGAAGCTTCCTATTTGTTACAACTAAGTGCACATTGTATGCACGTACAGGCTCCAAAGTTTGAAGAGCTTACAGTTTGTGTTTTGGTGGCTTTATTTTAAATTCATTAGCTATTCGACGAAACAACGAATTAATGTAATTCCCTAATTTCTACACATACGCAATACTATGTTTACAAATATTTCGCACACAACCAAATCACACACACATAAATCTCAGGGCAGATATTCGTTCGCCCACTAGCAATAAGCTCCCGTAGGCATAGACACTCAAACACGCATAAATGCAATAAAAATTTTCATACACGCTAGTGCTTGACAAAGCCGATATTCTTTGTCGATAAATTATCTGATGAATTTATGGGGAAAAATTAAACATTAAATAAATATTAAGAAATTATTTTATTTTATTTTGATTAATTACAAATAATCACTGACCTTGGAATAAAACATATTTATTAAGTAATTGGCGCTTGCTATTAATTGCGAACGAATTTAGTACTCGTCTTTGTCGGCATTCAGTTTCCTCTACCTGTCACGTTAATCCATTGTTCCCTGGCGTTAGGTTCTTTAGGAAACCTAAAATTTATAATAGAAACAGTAACAACAATACGTACGTAAATATTTAAATATAACAAAATAATACACATAATGCATAAACTTAAATAAAAAATCAGAGATTAGTCCCTTTATAACATTCGGTAGGATTCATTCAATGATTAATATAATATTTAATTTACCTACTCAAAATACGTCTAAATAAAAATACCTATACAATCATTAATTAAATATAAAGTAAACCAAAAATTATCTTTGTCAAACGTAAATATAGTCGAGAATTCTATCGATGATTTTATTTAACCACATGGTTACCTCACTATCGATAAACATGCGCCGTGCATCACAGCCAATCAGAGCAAAGGACGAAACGTCAACGGTTGAAGCGTAGAGGACGCATTGCATGCAGTTCATTGTACGCGTACTTGGTCATTGTGTTGATTGAGCGAGTACACAGCGGGCAATGTATATTTTTTGTAAATTGTTGCAATAATGTTGTTAATGTTTGGTATTTCATAATGATCAGTATATTTTTATGTTTTTGACACATAATACTGTAATTAAATGTTATTTTGCACTTACCGATGGAAAGATATACCTCCTCGCTTTATACCTGAGGTCTGACTTTTTGTCTTACATGTTATAATTGCACAACACGGCATTATTAAGCAGAGTTCTGTTCTCCGAAGTATTCCGGCGCGCACTGAACGCGGTGAATGTATGAATCGGTCGAGTTATGATTGTCGAATCATAACTGTGGCGCGCTTGCCCCGCCCACATTACCATTCCAACCTTATTTATCTCTTCCGTGGAAAAAACCATTGAACTCGCGCCACAACAATGGCGCGAGTTCAATGGTTTTTTCCCATCTGTTTCACGTGTTTTGTTTTTATGACGATCGAAAAAAATACCAGCTTTGGAAGTGTTCGGTTGTCCTCGGGATGTACCCGGTTTTAATGTATATCCAGTTTGTGTATAGGTTGTCTTTAAAAGATCGCTTTTAGCGATAAGACCGCCCATTGTGTCACTCTTTGTATTGTTTCTATTATTATGTCTGTAATTTATATGGTGTACATAATAAAGAGTATTCTATTCTATTCTATTCCATCCGATATGTCTGTGAGTGATGGCAAAGTATTCTGTTTGTGTTTTGTTTTCACTTCTGTCGGCACTCCCGGAGTGCCACTGTTTTTTTATTGTCATCGAATCGTAAGCTAACTGAACATGCGATAGCTACTTCCAGGGAGGGTGCAAAGCCCCGAGGTCTTTGCTTCATTATTGGTAAAGATACAAGAGTCTCAAATTTAACCAATAGTGGTCCGTAAATTATAGGAATCGCCCCAAAGGCCGATTCTCGAACATCTTGTATGTGATGTGTTGTCCAATGTTAAGGTATGATTCCACCAAAATAGTGTGCAGCACTTGTTCACAAACATTTTGTGCAGAACTCCAACAGTGCACGTACTGAGCTGCAGATCCGATAGTCTCTGTTTCCACCGGCAAAGCTGTGCGTAACTTTTGTACGCGCACAGTGTAGCACACTTGTGCGCGAACATGATGAAACAGGACAAATAAATGTTTTTACTCCGTTAAGACTGAGACCCTGAGTTCGCGAACAACAAGTGTGTACGCGTCGACGCGAGTCCACTGCTTGCATATGTGCCCGCACAAAAGTATGCAGAAGTGCGCGAACATTTTCAATGTGCCCACGCCCACGTAGCATTGCCAAAATAAAATGGTAGTTTCATAGTTGAGCATATTCTTGATCCCTTTTATGCGTTAAAAGCACTCACAGGCCAAACAGAATTCATACTTTCAAAGGATCAATCATGGACTTTAAGAATTGGCGTTCCTTTGAAAATTAAGAGCCTGTCCGGCCCTTTCTGTCTGATTTGAATTCAGATGTTAGGAAGCAGGTAAAAGCAGAACTTCATTTATTTAAACTTTACTTTGTACTGTGAGCGCTGCACGCACTTTTAGTACCGGGACATTATAAGGCGTAGGCGTAGGCCCGGAACATAAAGGGCTAAGGAAGGAACACGGGTGGGTTTTAGTCAGTAAGAGTCTGACACTCCCTTCCGCTCCACCCAGAGCGGGAGGGGTCATTTAATGATTTCCCATCCGAAAAAAAAAATGCGTAGTTTTAGTTAATAGTATGATAAATATATATAGAATTGCATCTACTCACTACTACCCTACACTCCACTACTCTACTACTCCACACTCCCTCTCCACTCTCTCTCTACTCTTGCTTCACGACGCGCAGTAGGCGGCAGTATGACACCCTATGACAGTAGGGTGTGATTGTGGAGCTATGTCGCAAACCATGCTCCACCTCCTATTCTGCCCTCAGTGACCCAAAACAGGCGGTCAAAGTGGCCTCTTCACTGCCACCGACGACGCCGTGGAAGTGGCGAAGTTGTGGGCCAACAAAATTTAAAATACAGTCGTGCCAGTGACACGAAGAAGAAGAAGATTATGACGCGCGCTGTCAGCTCTTCGAGCTGATTCTATATTTTTTTTTTCTATGCTTCAAAATATTATGAAGTGTTTATCTTAACAAACTTGCCATCATCTGCATCATCTGCCTAACCATTTCCCAACTATGTTCAGGTCGGCTTTCCGTCTAACCTGATGCAGCTGAATATCAGTGTTTTACATGGAACGACTACCTTTCTGACCTTCACAACTCAGTTACTGGATAATACGATATACCCTGGTAAGACAGGTTGTCAGATTTCGGGCTTCTGACTGTCACAGATCCACGAATGACAGCCGGGACCAACCGCTTAACGTGCATTCCGTGACACGTAGGGGTCTCGGTATGTAACGATGCATCCATGGACCAAATCGATCGACCCGTGCGGCTGGTATTTCTTAGCAAGCCCCTGCCATCATGTCCAAGCCCTTCGACCCATTGACATAAAATATTCGTGGAGGTTGCATGGGAAGACATGCAGGCTTAAAACCTCTACCTTATCTAAAAGTGGTTTTAATATTCTTAATTATTTTTCCTTTACTATTAGGTAGCTCTTTAGTTATCTATAACCATCTGACTCCATAAATATATTTCCATCCGCCCCGATTATAGGCTCCGAAGGCTGAATGGGTGTAATTTTGAAAAAAATATGTCCGCCCCAAAATAAATCACATAAAGTTATGGGCAGGGGTTGCTCTGCCCTTGAGGGTAGGCAATTATCGGACCACTGGGGTGTGTATTTTTACACCGCATTTCAAATGGATTTTTTGTTCATTAAAATTGAGAGGTAAAAAGTGTTTGGCGATTCAAGGATGAATGTTTTATGAAAGCTGGGTTTCGTAGATGGGATCTAGGTATAGTCAATTTGGTTAGTTAAACCATCAATCCTTAACTAACCGGTTGAATGCCTAGAATCAATAATAATAAAGAAACGATTAATAATTTGTAATTACAGAAATAATAAAAAAAAAATGTGTCTCGCGTGGACCCACGAAAGGTTCAACACGGCACGCTCGTTCCATCATAGACCTCATCCATCGCTTCTCATCAGGCGTGATGGAGATCAAGAGCCGGGCCCACTCAGCAAAAAAAAAAAGTTTAATATTATAAATGCAAAATAACTCTGTATGTTCCTTTTTTTCGTCTTAATTACCGGTTGGTCGGGTTTCGATAATAAGTTATTGGCAAACAGGTAGACAAAGACCGGGTTAGGACATAAGATACTCTTAAACCCGGTAGATCGTTCCCATGGGATAATTTTCGACCACTAAGCGAGCGAAAACCTTGTTGGTCTAGAGCTCGCAAGCGCGACTACTGAACGTAAGGTCTTGGGTTAGTTCCTCAGGTTGGGCAAAGTGTTATTGGATTTTGCATAACGAATTTTCCCAGTAGCAGCCCAGAGTTTCAATGTATGCCCGTGTGACTGTTCCTAAATGACCCTAGGCTGATAAAATTTTCGTTTTTCCTAATTATGTTACTTATTAGTGTTTGGGTCGGTTCCCCCTAATGGGGAAGAGCCGCACCCCGCCACCGTGCGGCTCTGTAGAGCTCGTCTCCAGACTGGACACTCTCCCACCGATTGTAATGAATTCCCAAGAAGTGTTTTGCCTTGTCCCGACTAAGGAAGCTGGGGAACAAGGGGGGATACAAGAAAACAATTTCAATACAAAATGAGGTTGGGAATTCATTGGCAAGGTGATTAAGGAAAGGAAATCTACTTTTCTTTTGCTTATGAAAGTTACAAGACATGAGAGGAATACAAAAGGGTAATTGACACGTAACGCTTGCGTTCGAGGATACATTGTTTTGAGTTACGTTACTGAAAGTGCTTACAATAATCTGGTAACCCACCCCAGCGACGTAGGGACATGGCCACTTTATAACAGCGGTTACGTCGTACGCGTGCTGCCAGTCCTACTTCTAAAGTGCATAGGCCCTAGAGAGGGCCTGCTACGGTTCCAGCAGGACACGTTCCCTATACTCAAGCATGCCTTACTCAATCCTAAGGTAAAGGGACTGCGAAGTGCCTCTACCATTGAGCGAGACAGGTTTCCAGAAGTGCTGGACGCGTACTGTAATAATAATAACCCCTTTTAACGGCCTACTCACCCTTTAATAAAACAATACAAAACTAGCGCAAGCGTACCGCATCGTCAGTCGGTTGCAGAATTCCTTACGAATTGCCTTGCTATACGCCGAAGTGGTTATTTTAAATCGTCACTTCACACTTCCTTTAATCTACCCAAGTTGGGGATGCTTGCAGTGTAATCGGCAGCCGTGCAATCATTTTTGTCTACCTATCTAGCAACGGAGCGTTTCTACTGGGCATCCAAAGTATGTGTCTCGCTAAATATTATTTTTTTTGTATCAGTAAGAGGCCACGGGGGCCGGGTGTGATTTAACGAGACACAATTTCTAACGTTCCTTAGAACGGCTATCAAACCAGTTAGGGGTACTTGGTGAAGCCTACCCCCGCTCCCGGGAAGTGTGCGTACATCAAGTACAATGTAAGATATCCTGCAGTTAGTCAGTCCATAGGGGAAAAGTAGCCCTCACTAACGTTTGGTTGGTTTGTGTTCGTAAATAAGAACAACAGACTACAAGGTAGCACTATAATTCAAATTGGCCCTAACGAGTTGTAAGTTCGGTTCTGCCTTCCATCAGCGGTGTGACTGCGTCAGTGTCAAGGTCTTGGTTGTCTACAGTCGGTTGGTAAAATGTCAAACCCCATAGAAGGCTTTCTCCGAGTCCCTAGAACCAAACGCATGTGTAGGATACCTCGATTTAGTCATTAAAAGGAACAAGGAGGGATAAAATATTCAACACTCACCCAATCCAATCGTTCACCAACACTCACTGAGATTCACGCGCCTTACACGCTACTTACATTATAGTAGACTAATATAACCTAGTCTAAAACTACAAGTTATTATTTAACGTATTAATTAATACTCTCGCCCTCACGATCTCTCAATCAGGCACACAGTTTCATTGCTATTGCCTAAGATCTAACTCAGCTCGTCTAGCCTACGTCAACCACTCACTCTCGTGGTATCTTAGTGTTCACTCAATCTCCTAACTTATCTAGCCTGGACTCGCAAGTCCGTCTCCTAAAGCGGGTCGACCCCAACTGTCCCTCCGTATTCCTTATAATTTCTCACATTCTATACCACCATGCTCACAGCCCAAATTCCCATACTTTCGCAACATCTGTTTATCGTCCTTTTTTTATACAATTGCTCAATTGTTTCAAGGGTCCGTTCTGGGCTTGGGTCCTTCTTAGAATTCGTACAACAAAATACTGCATCTTTAGTGACGTAAAATATCGGTTTCGACTGATGGCTGGCATATGTGCCAGTCTGTTGCCCATAAAATATAGAATTTATGTAACTCCAAGTGACGGCGCCAAGTGCCGGTTTTAAAATAAATATAATATTTTGTTATTAAATAGGTGTAAGTGACAGACAGTCACATTCCCCCCTCTGAAAATCAGACGCGTGACGCAGTACAGCGGATGAGCTTTCACAACAGGATGAACTATGCCTCTCCTTGAAAGTGTTACAGAAGATATACCCATTCCTATCTGCTATATTTACCTAATAATTATAAGTATTCTAATTGAATACATCAATCCAATAAGATCCCAATAGGATGCAATATCTGCTAAAATGTAATTCTGTTTCGCAGAAGTATCCTCAATCAATACACAACAATTAATTGCTTTATAATATTCAACCTATTATCCTTCTTGCAAATACTCTTTTCATGATAATTTAAATAACATTACTGTACCTCAGCTCAGTTCAGAAAACCTGTGCATGCTTATAATGTAGTTTTACATACCAGGGTCTCTTTAAAGAGTATTTATGCTATTGAGCCACGCTACCTACGTGGCTCCCTCGTTCTAAACTCAGCCTGTCGCAGTTGCCGCTGGCAAAGGCCTCTCCTAATGCACCTCAATGCTGAGTCAGCTTAATCAGCTGCCCGCGGTCGTACCCAGGAGTGGCTGAAATAGTCCGCACATAAACATATTAGAATTGCTTCCAAATAGTCGCCCCCCTCTGATTCTAAGAGGTTAGAATAGTTTTGAATTCTATTATGAGTTGGGAAGTTACACTGATTACAAAATACAGCATCCTAGACTGTGCAATCAATTATTTGGCTTACTAGCACACAATGCTGTTAATTATCCCGTCAGATTATAATAGTGTTGATAAGAACATTCTCCGGTATATTTGAACCGATAACTATAAAGTCTATTCAGACTATGTTGTTTCAAGTTAAGCAAACAACAACTTTAACTTAATGGTGATTAAGTTGATTTCAGAGTAACTAGCATCACTGAAAAAGTCAGCTGCAGCGCAAACCGGACCCCACCGTGCAGGGTTCAAAGTCACTCTTAAGCTCACACTTGTCCACACTTCTGGCAAATAAATCGCCTATGCAGACTAATACCATTGCCCTAAGACATGGACCTATAATATTTCATGAGATAACAAAAATCATACCACGTAGCTACGGATAACTGAAGTATCTAATAAAAGTGAAACTTAGCTTCGTATGCGCTACAGCTACTGCTGTTGGAGTCAGCCGATGACAGCTGTTTTTGAAGGAACTTCAAACCAAGCGCAACTCACAAACCAATGGTTAAGACATAGCGTAGTGGCAGCCGAGTGAAGACTTAGATATCCTGGAATTTGAAATAAGGCCAAACGAGTATCTATTCAATTATACGACATACGTCGCCAACTTCAGAGATGGAAAGATTTATGTTTACTTCATATGATGGTAATTAATGTACCTTCTTGGTAAATTAATTGTCATTTTGTAACTTCACGCTTCGTAAGACTTACTCACTAATAATATTAGATTTACCCTTAATAAGGGCGTGTCTTATACCTAAGCTCATTCCACAGTCCACACACACGCAACATATCAATCTCAAACACACAACCTCATTTCATATCACATACTGTCAGATACTAAACTTGCATTTACAGGGAGTCGAACCCGTTATTGCAGTAACACAGGAACCCAAACAACAATCATACCATTACCTACTTAAAATACGTCAAGCCGTGACACAGGAATTACAAGCAATCATAAAACAATACATCTGGCGGGAATCGAACCCAATATCCATGGCAATGGAATTCAAATGCTTATAAACCAATAACATCAGGTGGGCATCGAACCCACTATGAGTGCCTACTTACACAATTCAACCATCATTACCAAACCGTAACTTAATTAAACATAAGTTATTGTATCAACCAATAATATCAGGCGGGAATCGAACCCAAGATTCATGACAGTAGACTCTGAGCACATCAGCAATTAGGAATTCCAAGCAATCGTAACACAATACATCTAGCGGGAATCGAACCCAATATCCATGGCAATGGAATTCAAATGCTTATAAACCAATAACATCAGGTGGGCATCGAACCCACTATGAGTGCCTACTTACACAATTCAACCATCATTACCAAACCGTAACTTAATTAAACATAAGTTATTGTATCAACCAATAATATCAGGCGGGAATCGAACCCAAGATTCATGACAGTAGACTCTGAGCACATCAGCAATTAGGAATTCCAAGCAATCGTAACACAATACATCTAGCGGGAATCGAACCCAATATCCATGGCAATGGAATTCAAATGCTTATAAACCAATAACATCAGGTGGGCATCGAACCCACTATGAGTGCCTACTTACACAATTCAACCATCATTACCAAACCGTAACTTAATTAAATATAAGTTATTATATCAACCACTGACATCAGGCGGGAATCGAACCCGCTACCAGTAGTTGAATACTTCAACCACCATTGTTAAATAGTAACTTAAGCGTCCACGTGTACCGGACGTCGCATGGAATGTCCCAGACCATTTTTTTTTTTCAGGCGCCCTGTGGGGCGGCTTGCTAAAAGATTTCTATGAACCTATAATAAACTAAACCGTTGTAGCTCGTTTCTAAAAGTTAATAAAACTTTCGACAATTATTTATTGATCGAAGAATATAACCATAAAATTACGTTATGTTATTTTGTGTACGTTGTGTTATTTTCGTAGTAACCCATACTTTGATCTTTCTCGTTGCACTGAAGTGAATCAGTACATTTAATGACGAGAATCCTGGTCACGGCACCACATGTGACTGTTCCTAAATGACCCTAGGCTGATAAAATTTTCGTTTTTCCTAATTATGTTACTTATTAGTGTTTGGGTCGGTTCCCCCTAATGGGGAAGAGCCGCACCCCGCCACCGTGCGGCTCTGTAGAGCTCGTCTCCAGACTGGACACTCTCCCACCGATTGTAATGAATTCCCAAGAAGTGTTTTGCCTTGTCCCGACTAAGGAAGCTGGGGAACAAGGGGGGATACAAGAAAACAATTTCAATACAAAATGAGGTTGGGAATTCATTGGCAAGGTGATTAAGGAAAGGAAATCTACTTTTCTTTTGCTTATGAAAGTTACAAGACATGAGAGGAATACAAAAGGGTAATTGACACGTAACGCTTGCGTTCGAGGATACATTGTTTTGAGTTACGTTACTGAAAGTGCTTACAATAATCTGGTAACCCACCCCAGCGACGTAGGGACATGGCCACTTTATAACAGCGGTTACGTCGTACGCGTGCTGCCAGTCCTACTTCTAAAGTGCATAGGCCCTAGAGAGGGCCTGCTACGGTTCCAGCAGGACACGTTCCCTATACTCAAGCATGCCTTACTCAATCCTAAGGTAAAGGGACTGCGAAGTGCCTCTACCATTGAGCGAGACAGGTTTCCAGAAGTGCTGGACGCGTACTGTAATAATAATAACCCCTTTTAACGGCCTACTCACCCTTTAATAAAACAATACAAAACTAGCGCAAGCGTACCGCATCGTCAGTCGGTTGCAGAATTCCTTACGAATTGCCTTGCTATACGCCGAAGTGGTTATTTTAAATCGTCACTTCACACTTCCTTTAATCTACCCAAGTTGGGGATGCTTGCAGTGTAATCGGCAGCCGTGCAATCATTTTTGTCTACCTATCTAGCAACGGAGCGTTTCTACTGGGCATCCAAAGTATGTGTCTCGCTAAATATTATTTTTTTTGTATCAGTAAGAGGCCACGGGGGCCGGGTGTGATTTAACGAGACACAATTTCTAACGTTCCTTAGAACGGCTATCAAACCAGTTAGGGGTACTTGGTGAAGCCTACCCCCGCTCCCGGGAAGTGTGCGTACATCAAGTACAATGTAAGATATCCTGCAGTTAGTCAGTCCATAGGGGAAAAGTAGCCCTCACTAACGTTTGGTTGGTTTGTGTTCGTAAATAAGAACAACAGACTACAAGGTAGCACTATAATTCAAATTGGCCCTAACGAGTTGTAAGTTCGGTTCTGCCTTCCATCAGCGGTGTGACTGCGTCAGTGTCAAGGTCTTGGTTGTCTACAGTCGGTTGGTAAAATGTCAAACCCCATAGAAGGCTTTCTCCGAGTCCCTAGAACCAAACGCATGTGTAGGATACCTCGATTTAGTCATTAAAAGGAACAAGGAGGGATAAAATATTCAACACTCACCCAATCCAATCGTTCACCAACACTCACTGAGATTCACGCGCCTTACACGCTACTTACATTATAGTAGACTAATATAACCTAGTCTAAAACTACAAGTTATTATTTAACGTATTAATTAATACTCTCGCCCTCACGATCTCTCAATCAGGCACACAGTTTCATTGCTATTGCCTAAGATCTAACTCAGCTCGTCTAGCCTACGTCAACCACTCACTCTCGTGGTATCTTAGTGTTCACTCAATCTCCTAACTTATCTAGCCTGGACTCGCAAGTCCGTCTCCTAAAGCGGGTCGACCCCAACTGTCCCTCCGTATTCCTTATAATTTCTCACATTCTATACCACCATGCTCACAGCCCAAATTCCCATACTTTCGCAACATCTGTTTATCGTCCTTTTTTTATACAATTGCTCAATTGTTTCAAGGGTCCGTTCTGGGCTTGGGTCCTTCTTAGAATTCGTACAACAAAATACTGCATCTTTAGTGACGTAAAATATCGGTTTCGACTGATGGCTGGCATATGTGCCAGTCTGTTGCCCATAAAATATAGAATTTATGTAACTCCAAGTGACGGCGCCAAGTGCCGGTTTTAAAATAAATATAATATTTTGTTATTAAATAGGTGTAAGTGACAGACAGTCACACCCGGTTGATGGTAATATGACATGAGACACACAACACCAACATACAACTGTCCAAATGTGGGTGTTACTGGGCACAACTATGCCTATGGTTAACCATAACCATCTGGTCAGTCGGGGCCGGTATGTACTCGAACATTCTAGATGTTTCTACAGTAGAAGGTTCTAGAACTATCTGAGGCACTATAGGTTTAGCCCACCTCTCGAGTCATATTGGTTAAAGCGATACAAGCGAATACAACGGAAGCGATCTTCAAGTGCTACTTAGAGCGATCAGTAGTGCAGTTTTGTTTTATAATTAGTGTGTTTGAGTTGTTCTTAATGTTGTTTAATTAGTGTCATTTTTTGGGGTATAGCTACAGGCTGTTAGTATGAACTTGTTATTAGGTTCTAGACTGATGTAAGGGGCTCCAATATCTGTAGTAATTATGCCAGTTCACCAACAGATTCAGTGTTCTGTGGTCAGAGCAAACGACACGGTTCGACGGAGATTGCGGTATCAAGTACAGCCCGTCATTTAAGTGGTGATTTTGCATCATTGTCCAAATCACAATGATCTTTATTCTCATTCCAATAAGATTGCTGTTGGGTTGCTGCCACTGACAAGTCTGTTAAAATCATTGTGATCTTTATTCTCGTTACAATAAGGTGGCTGTTAGGTTGATGCTATCAGAGGTAAAACAAGCTAAATAAAAGCTTGTAATAACTGTAAACAGACTGACTTCACTCTCTTCACTCGTTTTAGCTGTTTAATAAATACCTTTGAAAAGTATCTGTGTTAAAAAAAGTAGAATTGTTGAATGACTGGCCAAAACCTTTAACAATTTGGTCCGCAAGATACAGGCGCCGCGCAGCGCCTAGTTTGGGGACCGCCTAAAGATCCAAATGATGATCGCTAACAGTTACAGACCGACGTTAAGTTAATTACAAGGTAATAATTGTAACATTGGTGCAACTTTTTTTTTTTTTTTTTTCGGATGGGAAATCATCAAATGACCCCTCCCGCTCTGGGTGGAGCGGAAAGGAGTGTCAATAAATTTATTATTATTTATTGATTTATTATTATTTGAAAGTTTTTGACATATCTCGGGTCCCTGGGGTCCGGACCTTTGGAAGGCGTGCCAGAGGCCGAACCCAATTCGCAGAGGCCCCTTAGACCTTATTACTGGGGGGTTAGACTAAAAGGAAACACAAAAAAGAATCAGGTGTAAAAAAATATCAGAAAACAAGAAAAACGTATTACAAAGGCATTAAACGTAAAGGTCTTAATGCTAAGGCCTAATAGGGAACTATAAACGGGAGAAAAAACCCAGTCTATTCCAATGCTGTCTGTGAGAGGTAGAGATTTCATTCGCAGCCGTTTTTTTATTACAGTCATTAGCCACGAAGCCTTTCACGGCTCGGATAAAATAAAATGCTATTTAAGAATAATATGCTATCTGTTATCAAAGATCACATCTTTGATATTTGTGTTAATTTATTTCATCACCATTGCTCTCAAAAACGGTGAAGGAAAACATATTGAGGAAACCGGCATGTCCTAGAACCAAACATTCGAAGACATGTGACATCTGCCAACCCGCACTAGGCTCGCGTGGTGGATTACGGCCCATTCTTTCTCACAGAGAGGAGGCCTGTGTCCCAGCAGTGGGAACAGTATAGGCTGATTATGGCTGATTATCACGTAACATATCATAATAATATACGTCCTCCTTTTTGAAGTCGGTTAAACAAAAATTATTTTTGGCTAACGGTTAACGGGTAGGTAAGTACGAAAGAATCAACTGATATGCTAATTATCATCTTAAAACGTGTTAATTTCTCTTGACTTGAAGAAAATTATCTTTTCTTACAGACAAAGATAAGATAAAATTATAGGGAAAAGAACCGGTGTTATCGATATAGCTTGCAGAGTAAGCAAGCTAGAGTGGCTGTGGGTACTTAATTGTGTGTGTGGGATAATTGCATCTTATCTTACCGGCCATCGGGCCGGCGCGGGCGGCGGTGGAGCAGGCGAGGCCTGCGTATCGGCAAGCGTAGTGTGGGTCTGAGACGCCCCCCAGCTACATGGACCGACGACCTTAAAAAGGTGGCTGGGAGGGACTGGATGCGGAAGGCGGAGGACAGGGTGTTATGGAGGCCTTTATCCAACAGTGGACTGCGATAGACCGAGTTGATTAATAGACAAAGATCAAATTCTATTATTATTTGGCACACATTGGCGCCGATTCGTCCTGTCAAATTAGTCAGCGCCAGACGTAAATTGACGCATTTTTAGTGGGTAGGCAATTTTTTAATCACATCTAAACTTGTCTATAGAGTATCTTAATTTGACAGGACTAAACTAATATTTATTTTCTGTCCTTTTCTTATTAAAATAGCAAGAAAAAGATGCACTGAACTTAAATTTTGTTTAGTTTGTGAACAAAGGGGATCGGCACCTATACCTGTTTTTTTAATATAGCATTCGTTTCTCCCATTCTGCCATGCAAGAACATCTTTTCCTAATGTACCTACCTAATTTTCATTAATATCCCCAAAAACAACCCCACACGTTTCCTACTGTTATTATCTTTAGCAGCGTATCTAACCCAAACAAAATTTATAACTCTATCCTCTGTTATTTCAATAGCAACTTTATTACAATCATATAGGGTAGGAAATGGTTTAAGGAGAAAATTAGGCTTATTTTCGCCAATTGCGTGTGGGTTCTCATTTGGCGTGTTCATTACATTTGCGGTAGAATTTTAATTTTTGTTCATGCACCTCGCTTTTCGCTTGCTTTTAAAAATGAGTAAAAAACGGAGGATGTGGTTATACCTTTTTTTTCTGTTTTTTTTTTTCATATTCCTAATTATGATTCGACTCGATTTTGTCAGCTAATGTTAACTTTAAAACCTTTATCTTTTGATAAAATATTATATATTACATTCTTTGATATAAAAAAACCCATCATATCTAAGTTATAACGTAGATAGTACTTAAGTAATCAATTTTTTTTTTTTAAGATAAATCCAGGAATCCGCTGGATTCAAGAAGCCCAGAAAGGGTCAAAGTGGCGATGCTTGGAGGCCCATGTTCAGCAGTGGACGTCATTCGGCTGAAATGATAAATATTAGATGTTTATATACACTTTTGGATGCAATTTATTTTGCTAGTACGCTAAATAAAAGTGCCGTATTTTCCTTTAATTTATATACCTAAATGCGAGATCTATATATACAGGGCGTCCCACGACTATGCCACATGGAGGGAAAGTACCTTGAATATTGTAGATGGAACATTTTATAAATCATCATCATCATCCGCCTAGACTTTTCCCAACTATGTTGGAGTCGGCTTCCAGTCTAACCGAATGCAGCTGAATACCAGTATTTTACATGGAGCGACTGCCTATCTGACCTCCACAACCCAGTTACTGGGTAATACGATACACCTTGGTAAGACTGGTTGTCAGGCTTTCGGACTTCTGACTACCCATAAGGACTGTCAAACAGTCGGGACCAACGGCTTAACGTGCTTTCCGAGGCACGGAGGGGTCTCGGTATGTCAAGATGGTCACCCATCCACAGACCAACCGCGGCAAGCGTAGCTTAACCTGATCGATCGACCTGTGCGGCTGTTATTATTTAGCCAAATTGTAATATTGTCTCACTTTATGACAAAGGCCTCTTCTCATATAAATAGTCTTCCAGACCGCATTTCGGCCATGGCGACACACCTGTGTCTGCGCACACACTTGTGAGAGTAGAGCGAGTGCACCTGCACTCACTCTTCCGTCACTCTCATAGTTCGATGGGACGGCAATCCGACAAGACCGGAGAGAGATCAGGCGCAGGACTAACGGCTAAACGTGCTTTCCTAAACACGGGGCCACACCGCCAACTTCCAACTCCGGGTCGTTACTAAAAAACCCAAATGGAAAAATTCAATAACACTTTGCCCGACCCGGGAATCGAACCTAGGGCTCCACCCTCAGCAGTAGCGCTTGCGACCACGAGACCAAACGGGGCTCTTCTCATAAAATAACAGTCGAAAAAATCATTGATAAATCAAAGTGTGTGTGAGATATTATGAACGTTATGGTAGTAGATATAAGTTTCTTGCCAATGCTTTTTTTTGCCGTCTGACAAAAGTTTATAAAAAAACTAACATAGACGTTAAGGAAATCACGTTGGTACACATGAAAGAAAGAAAAAAAACATGACGCAATAAAGAACTACACAAAAAAAAAATAAGAAAATTTTGGGGGAAACATGCGTCACATCCACGCAACGCGGCTATCGCTCAGCATTATGCTGCGACCCTATGCAAGACAGAGCCCCAGCGCTGGTTTTCAGCGACATAATAAAATTATAAAGCTATTATATCTCAGTAATTGGGTTGTGGCGGTCCGATAGGCAGTCGCTCCATGTAAAATACTCTGCCGCCATACGGTGACGGTGAAAAGCCGCAACTAAAATTTCTATCAAAAATTACTTCTTAAATATGGGTTCGGACTTGCCAAGTAATTGTCTACCTTTCTATGTATGTGATATACCTGTAATTCGTATGTAACCAAAGTTACAAGTAGTCAAAAAGGCATTACTTAGCCCCGAGAACTCTACTCTTTAAAATGAAATGAAAAGCCATAATTTCCACGTCAAGCCAACATGATCTACGAAACAGCTGTAGAAGCTTACAGTGAAGACAGTAATAATAATAAATTTTTACCTGAATTATCAAATAATTCAGGTAAATGCAGTACTTTCGTGGCATAAGGAAAAAGCCTGTCATAGCCTAGCAAGGAGAGCAGCACGTCACCCACTTGATTGCCAGAAATTTAAAACTACCCACTTTGTTAAAACTGTTACATGTACTACATTCTGTTTTATATAAATAAAGATATTATTATTATAGTTTTATAAAGTGATATAGGGAAGAAGAATAAAAAAAATACTAATAAGGAAAAAGGGGGTGAAAACCGACTCAATAGATCTTTTGTCAGGAAAAAACAAAGATTTGTAAAACTTTTGTATTATCTTAGGGTTACGGGAGAAAGATTTTCCTCGTTGTGTCCTTCTGCTGCATTTTCAAGGCGAACTGTTTTCGTTATCCTGTTATTGCAGCCAGTGCCACAAAATCTAAATTTAAATATTCTGTTTATTTGAAGTTTGTTGTAAGAAAATCACCGCAACGTCCTTCCAAATTGTATTTGAGGGACGTTGGAAACCAGAAAAGTGATAATGAGATTGTTAGAACTAAACGCGACCATATTTTCCAAGGCCAAGTCCAGCCGTATGCGAGGAATCATCGGTAGACGTCTTAAGGCAGTTAGAATAGACTGCTTGGGGATAACAACTGCGACACAGCTTCGACAGAATGATAATAATATGACTGCCCACTAATCTCTGTCCTTCTCTTTCGGTCCATCCAAAGGAAGGCATCAGACACCTAATGAACATAAGTAATTACACACCTATACTTACTCCTTCAAATTGCCACTAAGTTGTCGCATCGTGTATGAATGAAATCGAGTAAAAATCACTTATTCTTTGCTGAGAATCAAGATTTTTTTTAACGTCAAAGTTACATAAGATAGTCCCCAAAACCCCTGTTTTTCGTCACTTCTTCGTGTTTCAGTTGGGAAGAAGAAGTGGCCCAACAAACTCCCCAGCAACACACCTGTCTTATGCGGGTTGCAGATCAAGAGCTAAGCTAAGTTAGTCTAGCTTAGCTCGCACAGCTGTGGTAATTTTTTATTCTTCTACATCATAGATATCCGTGTTCTACATAGTTTGCGGTCTGCACGCAAGTATGAAAAACTGCGTCAGCTATGCGAGCTAAGCTAAACTAACATTAGCTTAGCTCTTGATCTTGTTTCCTAAGACTGCGGAGGCGCCACATAGTGTCCGCAATTTTACCGTCGAATGACGTCACTTAAACGTCATTAATGAAAGTAAGTTGGTGTGTTTCCTTAGAGAGCATTTTTGACCGCGTAAAGTTAAACCCTGCTCGGTGGATGCCCCATACCGTCCCTGTGGTCGTTTTGTGATGACCGCTGTATTCGGAACCCGTTTAATTAAATTAAGATTTTGATAAAAAAAAACCAGGCTATTACGTCCTTTATTGAAACAGTAAACTCGTTAAGCTGATTTCAGTGTAAACTAGACATACCACATCAAAATGCAATGCATTATAAACTTAGTCCGGCAGCCCGGTTGACGAATAGTTTTAATTACAAACTACCCTCCACAAGTTTGCGGAGCTTTGGACATGTTACATTGAATAACGCAGTTTAGAGGATTTACATAGATTTAGTACTTACCACTAACTCCGTAAAAGGTGTTATTCTATCTTCTAAATGAGTAATAAACGTCTTTATGAAGTAATTTTGAGGTGAGTTGTGTAGGCTCATGCTTAAAGCTAAGGCTTTGCATTTGACAAATTAATGTTGAGGTGTTATTTAAGCCTGTCGTAAATCCATCTTTGTGTAGCTTTACAAAGAATTTGTCTTTTATTCATCACTTTGTTTTGAATGATGAATGAAATGAATTTGAATTTGTGGATGGAGGAAAATGTCGTAAATTCGACTCTCCACTTAAAAACTGAGGATGAATAATGCGATGGTCTGAAGATCAATTCACATAATTTACAACGTTCAAAATCTAGTCGCAGTCTCAACTCGGCGACAAACAAATGTCAAAAACTTGTCAAAAATGTTAGAAAAGACAAAATGTAAGTACCTAATCATATTTATCGTATTCGGGGTTCTCCGGGACGGGGGCCTCGGGGATCGGGGTACTCAGGGAATAACCTGAAAATTTGAGGTATTTTTGACAGATTGAGACTGAGATCAGACTGTGAACGTTCTTAAAATTACGAGAACTGCCCCTCTGGTGGAAATCTACATCATATTATGTTTAGTTAAGTTTAATTTTATCCAAATAATCTGTCTAACCTTTTTCCAACGATGTTAGGCACCTTTATTGCGTAACACACGATCAATCACAATCTGAATGATTTTGAAGGATATTGCTAATCCATTACTTCATAATTATGTTCAAAAAAATGGTCTGCTCAATAACGTAAATAACGCAATGAATGTAAAAATTGTTACTGTTAGTGTGTTACGCAACTACCCCGCGGGTCGGCTTCCAATCGAACCGGATGCAGCTGAATATGAATATGTTGAATATGTTATGTAAGCCCCTTAAATACTGGTGTATTTAAGGGGCTTACATAACCTAAAGCGCGATCACTGTCGGACTGCGTAGAAAAGAAAGAGAAGCGCGATGACACAACGCTGGTAATTTATTGCAAAATATGAAGCATATACTTTAATTAATTACAAAAAATCTTTTGTTTGGAATAAAAAATTAAAACACTACTAGTGTTTTAGTATGTTGCTTTTAGAATAATGTGACAAAAATCAGAATGATTATATGTGTAGTAAGTTTTTAGAGATATCTTCATGATTTTTTTCTATCGTATCAAATTAGTTGTAGTATGTTTTCAATGGGGGAGGCCTATGTCCAGTAGTGGACGTCTTTTGGCTGAAATGATGATGATGATGATGATGTTTTCAATACACTGTCTACCTAGCAATCATATATCCTGAAGAATATCATATATTTTTCTGATTTTGTTTACTGTAGTCGACCACATACTTTTATTGTTTCTAAAACTTGCGTTTTTTGTGTTTAGGGTCCTGTAAGCCCCTTAAACATGGAGCGACTGCCCATCTAACCTTCACAACCTAGCGAGTGAGGAATGCGATACCCCTTGTTATGACTGGTTGTCAAACTGTTGGGGGTTACCTATCATCATCTTCCTGCCCTTATCCCATATTACTTGGGGTCGGCGCAACACGTTTTCTTCTTCCATTCTCCCCTGTCAACCGTCACGCTATCATTCACTCCCTTCTCTTTCATATCATTCCTCACACAATCCATCCATCTTTTCTTCGGCCTTCCTCTCCCTCTCCATCCATCAACATGTATATCCATCACTCTTTTAGTCACAGGGGGTTACCTATAAAAAGCTTAATTTTATCCAAAAATAATCTTATAATTTTTTTATAAAGAATTAATTTCATAGGCATTCTAAAGATTTACGGAGAATGTATTTATTAATAAAAAAAATAATTTGATATCCAATAGAAGTTGGAAGCTCATTAAAATATTTTGCTCGTTAAAAACCGTTCACTAATAATTTGGAAGTTATTCACCGTTAATGAAGCACGTACCCACTCAGTTCAATTCTTTGAATAGCTTTTCTCAAATTGTTATTAGAGTATTTACTTTGAATTTCAAAGATCAGATATTTGGTTACCACTTCTTAATAAAATTCGTCGTTTAGTACCTATTGTAATTTGACTTTGAATTATGGTATATATTAAAGTTAAGACCGAAGGTTAAGCTACGCTTGCCGAGGTTAGTCCGTGGATGGGTGACCATCCATTTCATACCCAGACTCCTCCGTGCCTCTGAAACGGTTCGTTTCACGTTATGCGGTTGGTCCCGGCTGTCATTCTAGATCTTTGACAGTCGTTACGGGTTGTCAGAAGCCCGAAGGTCTGACTTCCAGTCATACCAAAGGGTGTTGCCCAGTATCTGGGTTGTAGATGTCAGACAGGCAGTCGTTCCATGTAAAATTCAGTTATTTAGCTGCATCCGGTTAGACAGGAATCCGAACCCAACATAGTTGGGAAAGGAATCCAAACATACGTTAGTGAAATATTTATGCATTTATGATAAAAGGCCCAAAATATATTTTATTTTAAATCAGAAATATTTCGACAAAAGAAACTTAGGATCAGCGAAATTGTTTAAATGGAACCAATTCATCAAACTTTCTTCGCCATTAAATTAAATTCGGCCGTATTTTCACAAAGGAAAGGGTAAAGGGTACTGCAAGATTGCTTTTTTGTTTTTCTAGAACATTTTTATTAGGGTTCCGTACCCAAAGTGTAAAAACGGGACCCTATTACTAAGACTTCACTGTCCGTCTGTCTGTCACCAGGCTGCATCTCATGAACCGTGATAGCTACACAGTTGAAATTTTCACTGAACTACTAAAAAACAGAATAAAATAAATATTTAGTTATTTGATAATTTTCCCCCCTAAAAACAAGCCCCACGAGCACCAATATGTCAACACTTGGCAACTTTAAATTGCGATTTTTTCACGAAATAACGAATAAAACGTTGAAATAAATACGACACTTTACATATACCAATGGGTTCGAGCAGTGGTGGCCAAGTGGTAACGGCCACGACTTACGAGTTGTAGGTCGTTGGTTCGAACCCAGGCAGGCGCTTTACTTTGTGTAAATTATTTCATCACCACTGCTCTCAAAACGGTGAAGGAAAACATCGTGAGGAAAACGGCATGTCCTAGAACCAAAAATTTGAAGACATGTGACATCTGCCAACCCGCACTGGGCCCGCGTGGTGGATTACGGCCCACTCCCTCTCACCAAGAGGAGGCCTGTGTCCCAGCAGTGGGAACATTATAGGCTGATTATGTATGTATGTATGTATGGGTTCGAAAATACTATGTTCCTACTAATATAAAATTTCATTCAAAAATAAAGGAGAAAATCGACTTTGAATAAAGCGAAGTGATATTTTTGCTCGTGACTGTACAGAACCATTCGTGTGCGAGTCCGACTCGCACTTGGCCAGTTTTATTAAAAACACCACGGTTCTATGAACAAGATTGAAGTGATTGTATTTTCTGATCCAACTCTTTTGATTCGAGCCTTTGTTGGAGATTAAAGATGCCATAAAATATTTTATTTTAATCCAGATATTATTCATGGTAGGTCTGGAAACAGCTAGATGAGAGGGTCGAGGATCGAATAAAATACATTTGTCTGGCCTTGCCTATCTAGGTACTAGGTTTGTTTTGTTTTGCTAGCTCAATGTAGGCTGATATATACCTGCATGATTATGATGCAAACAATATACTGTGTATGGCTCTAACCCCCCAGGGGTTAAACATGGAAACATTTAAGGGTTAAACATGGAAACATTTAAGGGTTAAACATGGAAACATGGTCGGGGGTAAAGATTGTGGTGGTTGAACATGGACTAAACCCTAACATCATTTGATACGTATATATGGTATGTTAGGAAGTTGAAAATTTTTGACGTTCTCACCTTTACCGTTTTTCGGTTTCATTACCAAGCAGAGTCTTTTGCTAAAGGTTAATTGTTTTTGTAAAATGTTCATCCTGAAGAATTGGGCTATCAAATGCGAAAAGAGCCCGAGATTAGCGCGTTCACACAAACAAAAAGTAGCTTCAGCTATTTTATTAATATTATAGGAAACAGACAGATCATAAAATCCAGTCTTACCAAGGGGTATCGTATTACCCAGTAACTGGGTTGTGGAGGTCAGACAGGCAGTCACTTCATGTAAAATACTGGTATTCAGCTGCATTCGGTTAGATTGGAAGCCGACCCCAACATAATTGGGAAAAAGCTAGGCAGATGCAGTCAGAAATTTTCGCGCACTTATTGATAGATTTAGCTAAATGAGGTTTAGACTAAAGACATACATTCTAGCTAACAACACAACAATGTCTACTCTTGATCAAATATTCGTTTACCCAACACAGTAGCACGGTGTGCAAAATAAATATCGTCGTTGGCGAAGTCTATAAAGATGTCTTCGAGTTGGCACCGGGATGTATAGGCCTTCTGAGACACGCTATAAAATCGCGGGAACTCCTTTGGGTTTGTGACATACGACTGGCTATATGGAATAACGGACGAGTAGGTGTGTATGTAGCTAAAATTATTATTCATTCAATAGCAAATCTAGTAGGCAAATTGCAAGTTGTTTCTTTATGAATATAGCATTATAATGTTCCCACTGCTGGGACACAGATCTCCTTTCTGTGGGAGGGAGTGGTTCTAGGACAAGCCAGTTTCCTCACGATGTTTTACTTCATCGTTTTGAGAGCAGTAGTGATGAAATTAAATCATCATCATCATCATCTTAGGCAGATGATGCCTTTTCCCAACTATGTTGGGGTCGGCTAAATTAAGTACACCATAGTAAAACCGGCCTACGACTCGTAAGTCAGGGCCACTACCACTTGGCCACCTTTAAATATAACACCTTTATGAATATATTTTGTAAGGATAATTGCAGTTTTACTACTTTTTTATTATCATCTTAGATGACTTTGCTTTATACGGACTTTGGTCAGGGTGTGGCGATTCTTATAGGCAGTCTTTGTTCAGCAGTACACGGATTGTTCGTTTTTTCAAAAGAGAAGATTTTAGCTTTTTTTTATTATACAAGATTGACAATTTTTCTATTAACAAAGAAGTAATTCAAAAGCAGGGGGCCTAGACAAAGTGACATTCTATCAGCGGTAACGATGATGGAAAAGTAAAAAAATGCATGGGACTGATATAAGCTACATCAAGCCTTATCAATCCTGTTGAAACACAGATAGATACACAAAGATAACGCTAGAGCAACTACTTCGGGTGCCAAAAATCGCATCAGCTTACGTACAAAAATTGTAAGCCGCCACATTCTCGCTCAGTCCTGTGTACTGCTGGCTGGGTGAGCGTGAGCGCTGGCGCTAGGCCCCGGGGGTGGGGCGAGACGGGGGTCGCATGCGACAGCGTCTTTGAGTCGATTTGATTTTTCCATCACTAAATAGTGCTTGTGACGTCATAGTAGGTACTCAAAAAATGGCACGCTTGATTATCATACAGATCGTGATACTTGCGTTATCTAGGTCTATCTATATCTGTGCGTTGTCTAGGCCCTCATTGGGGTCATTGTGTAACAGACTCATAATCCAAATGCCATTCATTTAATTATTTACGTTGTTGAGCAGACAAAGGACATTATTCATATCGTACCCAAAAATTCAAGTAAAAAAAAAGTACTGTTTTCATAAGGGAAATAACATCTTGATATTTTTTTACTATTTCAGCGAAAGTTTACAATTAACCCCCGGCTGCTATTTGAGATTGAAAATGCCAAAAATCATATTTAGTGTTTTAAGCTTAACATTTATAATAAGTATAACAACTTTTAATTGAATATAACATCCCGAACATGTTTTAACTATTACAACATAGCTGACTGCTACTTGCGTTTGAAAGTACCAAAAATTATATTTTTGCCAACAATAATTTGGACTTTTTTTTTTCGTTTAAAGACGCAAATAGTTATTGATTCGCTGGTTTTCAGTCCTAAGTGTATTACTCTGGCTGGCATTATAATTTTTGGGTATTTTTTTTTTCCTTTTTTTTTTGTTTTTTTTTTCAGTAAATATTATGTTCAATCATTAAAAGTTACTGTTTTGACTTTTACTGTTTTACAAACATTTCTTCTTACTGTATAAAGACTCGCTTTAATGTGGTGTAGTAAGCAATAGTTTTTTTTTATTTATTCTCAGTGAAATTACCAAAATTGTGTCAATAATTATTAAATTTTATTGTTCCAAGTAATTGTCTAACAATGCTGTGAATGTGATCCAGTAAAAGCTTGAGATTTGCATGCCTCAACGCGTAATATGGCTGAGCTATGGTCTATTTTTTAACAACTCTAGTAATTACCCATATTAGCAAATAAATTATTTTGAATTTGAATTTGCTAGTAAGAAATTATTTTTTTCAGTGTAAACTTGGTAAACAAGTCAGCTAAGCTTAACAGCATTATGTATCAGTAACTAAGCAGCAAGAATTTTATTTATTCACCCGCCACGAAGTCGTTAAGAGGTTTAACGGCCTTCTTCTCTCCCAGCGTTAACCCGTATAAGGGGCTTACAGCACCCAAACACAAAAAACGCAAGTTTTAGAAACAATAAAAGTACATTATATGATCGACTACAGTAAACAAAATCAGAAAAATATATGATATACGTCAGGATATATGCTAGGTAGATAGTGCGTTGAAAACATAATACAACTAATTTGATACGATAGAAAAAAATCATGAAGATACCTCTAAAAACTTTCTTTTTTACAATAAAAACCATACTACTCGTAATATACATACACTCATTATGATTTTTTGTCGGATTATTCTACAAGCAACATACTAAAGTACTAGTTTTATTTTTTTGGTCCAAACAATAGATTTTTTGTAAATAGATAATTGCTTCATATTTTGCAATAAATTACCAGCGATGTGTCATCGCGCTTCTCTTTCTTTTCTATGCAGTCCGACAAAGACCGCTCTTTAGGTCATGTAGTCGCCTTAACAGGGGAGGTTGCATTTCCCATCGCTCACATAAGAATGGTTTTTCTAAGACATTATTGATGAGGTCTGACAACATTGTATGGCATTACTCACACGTTTGCGCAGGGAATATGGGATGGTGTTGATGAAGAGTTATTGCAATGTTTGTGTGCATGTGGTTCAGTTTTTTTGCCATAATATTATTATTTTTATACCAAAGCGAAATTGGTCAACACGCTGGTCTTTTAAATTTTTGGATACGGAGCAGAAACTTGGACCTTGAGAAAGGCCGACAGAGCTCGTATGTGGTGTTGGAGGAAGTTGCTTCAGATACCATGGACTGCATTCCGCACCAACGAGTCTATCCTACGCGAGCTCAGAATAAAGACCAGACTCTCTACGACCTGTCTCCGCAGAGTTTGGAATTTTTCGGCCATATAGCGAGAAAAGATGGCAATAACCTTGAACAACTAATGGTTACCGGCAAGGTGGACGGTAAACGAACAAGAGGTCGCAGCCCTTTGCGATGGTCCGATCAGATAAGCTCTTCTCTTGACACGAAATTTCACGATGCGCTTCACCTGGCCAAGGATATACAGACATGGCAAAACATCGTCAGGGAAAAGATGTTTTCAAGGGAGGATTACGACCCTCAGTTATGAGGAGTACGACTTGAGGAGGATTATTATTTTTACCGACTTTACAAAAAGGAGGAGGTACTATGTTCGGGTGTTTGTATGTTTTTTTTTTTTTTTTTTTTTTTTTTTTTTTTTTTTTTTTGTATGTTTGTTCATCGAATACGCCGCCAATTATCGACGAATTTTCAAAATTCTTTTTTTGTTCGAAAGTAGATAGTTCTGAGGTGGTCCCATTGTCACCAAGTTAGGATCTGATGATGGAATCTTAGAGAAATCGAGGGCAACCCTCAAATTTTATAGGCTCACTTATTGTTTTTCGCATATTTTATGAAGTATTTTGTGTATTTGTGTATGGTTGTCACCATCTCAGGTAGCTGGGCTGATGATGGAAGGTACAACTCCTTAACAGTAAGAAGTTACTCGAACAGGCAAGGACTGTTTTAGTAAATTGTTTTGATGTTTGATAGGGCATTTGCCACATTTGGTCTCATGATCATCAAGTCATGACCTGATGCTGCAGTCAGGATAGTCTGCAGAGTACCTAACTCCTCGACAACTAACAGCAGATATATCGTGTTTAGGCTCATTGAAAAGGGCTCGATGTGTGGATAAACGTACTGTTACTGAGGAACACCGAAGACCTTATGCTGAAGCCAGGAGCATCAGAAAAAGTACAAACCTTTAAATTACAGCACCGTAGTCGTGTTTGGGCTCATTTTAAACAGGACTAATTTTAAGTTCAATGCAATGTTGACATAAGTCTGGCCTGATGCTGCAGCCAGGATTATCAGCATCTAATCTAAAAACTAATAAAAGGAGAACTCCTCAACAATTAACGTCCCTGCATCGAGAAAAGGAATATTTTATAAAAAGGCGATGGGCGATGAATTATAAATAGACCCACTAAAAAGCGAGAAATAAAAACTTTTTAACAAAAAAAAAACCGACTTCAAAAAAAACACTACAAACTGAAAAAAAAAACACTACAAACTGAAAAATAACTTTAATTTCGGAAGTCGGTGGCAAAAACTAAAATACTGATCCCTAAGACACCGACTTCCGAAATTAAAGTTATTTTTCAGTTTGTAGTGTTTTTTTTTTCAATTTGTAGTGTTTTTTTTGTTGGATATTATGAAACCGGTAGTTTTGAACACTGTAGAGTAGACGTGTTTTTTAAGAGGACCGCCAGTAAGCAAATACAGGGTCGAATGACCGGGTCCTAGACAAACTGACATGCTATCAGCGTAAAGTAAGTAATACTGGTAGTCAGCTGCATCCGGTTAGACTGGAAGCTGACCCCAGCATAGTTGGGAAAAGGCTCAAAGTTCAGGTTTCCTCACGATGTTTTCCTTCACCTCAGAAAGTATATGAATTGAAATAGTCACATTGATACTTGCCCGAATTGGAACCCTGGTTATAGACCGTTCTTCGTTCGTTTAAAGAAGTTCATTTACGGGGTTGCCCTCGTACATGAGAGGCGAGTACTTTAAGAACTGGGCCATCACGACCCATATACTCCTAGTTATAACATCAAAATTACTCACATTTGATGAGTAGTTAAATGTGTTTAATTATGTATTAGTGCATAAATTATTATCTACGTATCACGGTGCTGTTATAATATTTAAGTGGCTAAAGGAGATCTTTGACAGCATGATTTTCAGTTATGATATTACCTGAAGTGTATTTGATTGAGATATTATACCTTTGTTGTGCTATAAAGTCTGGGTCTGAATATTAAGACACTTAATTTGACACTTGAATTTGCTTAGATATTGTATGAGATGCGTTTATTTTTTACTAGCTGCGCCCTACGGTTTCACCCGCGTAAATGTCGATCCCTTGGGACTATCGGGATAAAAAGTAGCCTATATGGGTCAGATACCCCTGCCGGGTCAGCGGGATTGTCCGAAAGGGTTACCGCTGGCCCGGAACATAAAGGGCTAAGGTTTAGTCAGTAAGAGTCTGACACTCCCTTCCGCTCCACCCAGAGCGGGAGGGGGTCATTTGATGATTTCCCATCCGCAAAAAAAAGGGTGTCAGATACCTCCATACAAAATTTTATCAAAATTGGTCATGTCGTTTGAGCGTGAGGAAGTATCAAACATATAACACACACACACACTCACAAACTTTCGCTTTATAATATTAGTGTGATTTCATCAGTGTTTACCTTTAGTTAAATGGGGGCTGTTTGTGAACTGCGTGTATCAATGTGAAAGAAAAATGGCTAGGTATATAATTGTGATTTATCGATTTTTTAAGTGTTTTTAAGAAGTTCTCTTTCGGATAATTCAAATAATCTCACACTATTGTAGTTAATAGTCATAAGCCCCTTTATTTATAAAACGTAATCATCGTGCTGTGCATTACACGGCTTGTTCCCCAGACAGGCGTCAGGCTTCCCCATCGCTGTTCAGGTTCGGGCAAAAGCTTCTTTCACTAGTAAAGAAACATCGTCGAATCTTATAAAACTAGGTGAGCTGGTATAGCATAATCGGCCTATAATGTCCCACTGCTGGGACACAGGCCTCCTCTCAGTAAAGGTAGTGAGCCGTAATTCAACATGGGGGCCCAGTGCGGGTTGGTAGATGTCACATGATGTGTTCGATTTTTTCTGAAAAACGTAAAAAACTGTACCCGTACATTTTTGTTGTATTTTAGGTTGATACTTTACATAGATAGTGTTTATACATTTTCTTATACGTTCAATAAATTAACTATTTTTCTTTCATACAAAGTGACACAGAAACAAAGATAATTATTATCATCCCAAATCCAGTTATAGGTTGCCAGGCCAACGCCTTCGAGCCCATAACCCGTTCCAGTCAAGCCTTAGAATTTACGCGGCAGATAACCAGCTGATACATTGTTTTTCTCATTTCAACACACCACCCAAATCTCCTCCTTATCCCTTATAAGATAAAGTTCAAACTTCCTTCTCTATTATCAACAGTACACTATCGATCTGCAAGCCTGGTAAATGAAATCCAGATGTAGCTAAGTACGTAGGTATTTGATATTGAAGCAGTATAATCCGAGACAAGTGAACGTTACGACAAAAAGTGATTGACCTCATTTCGACTGGACTGCTCCGTTTTGCCCGTTTTGCCCCTAAGCGGGGGAGATTGGGAAACAATAGGGTAAATCTTTGGACGTACTGTTTCAGTTCCTATTGTGCTATTTTGGATGCTGTGCAACGTAAGTCTATCGGAGTCTGCCAGTTTCAACTGACCTAATGAGTTTCGATTTTAAGGGGGAAACATCAGGGTAGCCCACGAAACTTATTTTTTTTACGTTTTTATGCAATTTGCAAGTCAGTGTCAGCTTGTATTTTGAACAAAATATGATTCGCGACCTTAACAAGTTGGTTTTTTACAGAATTATCCTCATTAAAATTATCAATAGAACCCTCCTAGTTCATATTATCCTATTGATTGATATTTCACATTTTCGGGCTTTTGACGACACGGAATGACTGTAAAAAATCCACGAATAACAGCCGGGACCAACCGGCTTAACGTGCTTTCCGAGGCACAAAGGGGTCTTGGTATTTAAAGATAGAGAAGATAGAGAAAGATGGTCACCCAGCCACGGACCAACCGCGGCAAGCGTAGCTTAACCTTACTGATCGACCCGTGCGGCTGATATTACTTAGCCACAAGCCCCTCACAATGATAAACATACAATGAACCTAAGTACAGAAACAGTTTTGTAATAATGGGGAGATCCATGCTCATACGTTAGAAAATAAAGGTACACAGTTGTTGTAAATTCTGGGAATTAATTGTTTATTGTTGTTATCAATTCGACTACCAACTTAAGGTGATATATGAAAAAAAAATTGGTTTTTCTATTTCGTGTAACTTGTTAAGTATTGGAATAGGGATTTAACATTTTGGTATACGGTTTTTGACTCTTTGGTCTAGTATCATGTAATAGGAACACACGATTCAATGATTTTTTTCTCGATACAAAAAAAAATACAAAGCAGGTACTTTTTTCGACATCATGGCGTAATGCTTAAGAGTTATTCAATGGAATTTACTTTAAAACATAGAGAATTATCATATCAAAGTTTACTCAAAGTATTTTTCAATTTAATTCATTTATTTTGTTGAAAAAGTAGTAAATTCGTTTTGGCACATACGTCGTTTTATTCCAAGCGCACGCACGTTATAGCCATCTCTCTTCTTTTGTATTTCTAAAGTAATTGCATCACTTTCTCTCGCTTATTAGATCAGTAGCTACGATTAATTTTCGAACGCGTAGCGCCTTAAATTTTCCATATAGTGTGTAACTGAATTGAGGCGCATTATGAAAATAGTTTGTTCTGAATCGATTTCTGTCATTTTTAATATAGGTAATTATTTATCCTAAAAATAATTAACACTCCGTAAATTACAGTCACAGTAGGAGTAGTGGTGGCCCAGTGGTAACGACCGCGACTTACGAGATATAGGTCGTAGGTTCGAACCCTGATAGGCGCTTTACTTTGTGTAAAGTATTTCATCACCACTGCTCTCAAAACGGTGAAGGAAAACATCGTGAGGAAACCGGCGTGTCCTAGAACCAAAAAATCGAAGACATGTGACATCTACCAACCCGCACTGGGCCCGCGTGGTGGATTACGGCCCACTCCCTCTCACAGAGAGGAGGCCTGTGTCCCAGCAGTGGGAACGTTATAGGCTGATTATGTAAATTACAGTCACACTTCCGCTGTAGTCAAAACAAACCAAAATGGACGAAGTACCTACTACGCTAGACCCTTATACAGGTGCGACTGTGTGCGTGCATATATTTGTAATGTGACCACAATTTTCTCCCTCAATCAGTTTAACTAATTTAATAAAATATAAACAATGAAATATTATACGTAATAACAAAAATTCAGTAGATGTATTTATTATGATTATGACATCACACTAATATTATAGAGGCGAAAGTTTGTGTGTATGTGTTTATAATATATGGTTGTTACATCTTTACTTCTTCACGTTCAAACGGCTGGACCAATTTTGCTTTAATTTTTATCCCGATATTCCCACGGGATCGACATTTACGCGGGTGAAACCGCGGGGCGCAGCTAGTAATATGCTAATTGGGGTGTTCATGTTGTATAAAAATAACAACTGTACATTGTATGAAATTACTGTAACACGTCCAAATGACGTAAGTGTCAATTTGATAAATAAATAACCTTCCTTGACCTTGACTTTACAAACTGACTATAGCGGTATGAGGAATGCGCGGTCGCTGCATGCTGGTGGTCAGGATACCCGTTGAAGCCGTGGAAGCTGGCTGGCTGGGTGATTCGCCGCTCTAAAGCTTGCGGGAGTGACGATGATGACGTCACGCCGGAGTAGGTGCACGAAGGCTGCGCTGACGTTCATTCTCGGGGTCACCAGTATAGAGGTATGAGGAACAGGGTGTAAAGTTCACTCATACTCTATAGAAAAGGGAGGATCCTCCGACCAGACGGGTGTTATGTCTGGCGGGCAACTGCCCAATGATTCATGTCGGGCCGTTGTATCTATGCAAATTGTGCGGTAAACTCTGCTTGCGCGATGTAGGATTTACGTGACGTAGTATGACGCGTTGTTCTCATGTGGCGTTGTAGATACCGCTACACTGACCATCTACAGTATCAAAGCGATCAGGCTTTATTAATCACAAATACGGAAGGTATTGACTATTAAGAACAGATGGCTTGGCTGCAAGTGAACGTTCGTTCAATTATACTAGTAGAACAGACGTATCTATAACCGTCTAACCTAGCTTTGTATTGTTAAAGTGATCTGCAGTAGATTTGGCTGGCTGGGTATGGCTTTGAGAAATACACCTGAGCAATCAACCCAAATCAACAAATTAATAATGGTTGATAGCTTTTTGATATCGATAGAACTGGGGGCTAAAAAGGCCACTTTGACAGAATCATAAAAGGATAACATAATGGACAGTTAACTGTTAAGTTAATCGTATCAAATCCTATTGGTGAACCATTATTCAGTTTTTTTTTGTCTGTGCTAAAATACCAATCAATCCAATCCAAATCCAATCCCAATCTCTTTGATTGTACCTACGTAGTACAGCGAAAAAAAGAAAAACACGGACTGTCTTCGCCATATTAATTCATAATGTTTTATGATTCTCCAAAGTGGCCTTTTTGGGCCCCCTGAGGGCCAATTCCCATGATGACAGATTGAGACTGAGATCTGATTGCAATTCTCGTAATTTTAAGAACTATCACAGTCTGATCTCAATCTAAATCTGTCAAAAACACCTCTAATTTTCCTACATTTCTGACAAGTTGTTTACATTAATTTATCGCTGAGATGAGATTGCGACTAGATTTTGAACGTTTTTAATTACGGGATTTGTATTTCTGATGGCTAACAGCACCTTAATTGCGTAACACACTATCAGTCGGAATCTGAATCATTTTGAAGCAAATTGCAAATTCATTGCTTCATAAGTTCGAAAAATTTGTCTGCTCAACACGTAAATAACGCAATGAATGTTGTTGAACTGTCAAAATGAAACCGATTCCGATTGCTAATGTGTTACTCAATTGCCCCGCTGATCGAGCGTGATTTTACAATCGGTTTACCTACATAATATACAATGTGGAGATAAAAGAAAATAAAAGAAAACAATGGCAATACTAATGCTGAAGAGTATTTTGAACTATCAAATATATACTAACATTGAAATTAAAAAAGTACCAACCAGTACCAACTAAATTGTACCGGCGGACTATGGATTTTGCCAATATTTGACCAACAGCCTGATCGATCGACTCGTGCGGCTTGTAGCGGTATCTACAACGCCACATGCGAACAACGCGTCATACTACGTCACGCAAATCCTACATCGCGCAAGCAGAGTTTACCGCGCAATTAACATAGATACAACGGCCCGACATGAATCATTGGGCAGTTGCCCGCCAGACATAACACCCGTCTGGTCGGAGGATCCTCCCTTTTCTATGGAGATTGAGTGAACTTTACACCCTGTTCCTCATACCTCTATAGGCTGTTATTACTTAGCCACAAGTCCCCCCAATCATTTTAAAAGATTATGCTTCTTAGAAGTACTATTTGGAACCG
This sequence comes from Oligia strigilis, assembly GCA_951800025.1. Classification (NCBI taxonomy): domain Eukaryota; kingdom Metazoa; phylum Arthropoda; class Insecta; order Lepidoptera; family Noctuidae; genus Oligia; species Oligia strigilis. Next base: position 6,066,764 of record OX637563.1, on the reverse strand, counting down.
AGCTGCCAACTGCAACTGCCGACAGCACGTGGAGCCACTGCATGCTGACACGAGCCACTGCACGAGCCAGACACGAGAGAAGCATGATCCGCTGCACGTGCTGTCAGTTGCAATTGGCAGCTCGGTTCCAAATAGTACCTTAGTTAGTAGTCTAGAGCCTAGCGAGTCTCCTTGCGAGTAGCGAAGTGAATCGAACGCTAGAAGTTTCGCAACCGGCCGCACTTGCTTGACGCCTTCGCTAGTCGCCTAGCGCGTATCGAAGGATGCTAAGTCACTAAGCTCTAGGCGCTAAGCAAGTCACCTGTCAGCGTACGTAGCCTTACGCAATTACCCCGCGGATTACCAAAATACGAACAATATTTTTAATGGAGTGTCTGTCGGTGGCAAGCCATCTTTTAACCATCATGACATTTTCAATTAGGAGATTACCAAAACTGTTAAAATAAACAGTGAGGGGATTTTCTTTTCTTTTTTTTAACTCTTCCCTAGTAGCTGGATAGATGGCGCTGAACGTGGTAAGTTACTACAATGAACGGAACATCACATAATTTTTTGATTATTTCACTTGGATGTAACTTTGAGATCGTAAAACGAAAGCAAACGAAAGTGTCAGTCAACGAGCGTATGTGGCGTGACGCAATGTTTTTTTATTCCAAACGTTTTGGCTTTGGCACCTAGTAACGTAGTTTTTTTTTAATACTCAAAAAGAAAACCTCTCAAGGTCGTTCTACGTCATATTATTTGTAATTCTAAAGATGAATTAAAGATTTCATACCAAAACGTTTGTCAAGCAAGATTACAATACCCCACCACAATAATAATTAAACACAATACCTTTCGACCGTTGTTTCTTAGCCTAAAAAAAAAAAAGTGGAGCAGCAGACGCTCTGAATCCCACGTATTGACATTTTAAAGCTACTTAAATAGTTTTCTATCAAAGTTCATACCGTCGTCGTCTTTGTAACAAAATATCTTTTCCTTTTCAACTCCAACTTGAAAGTTTCCTTTGATAAAGTAACTTGCTTCTTTTTACTTGTTTCTAAGTTATTGAAGTTTACAACCACAGAGTACGGAGACGCTGCGGCGATCGCTGCTAGAGGCGGCATTATCAACACTTTCCTTACAAACCAAGCGTGTCACCATTTATGACCTAAAGTGCGGTCACTGTCGGATTGCATAGAAAAGAAAGAGAAGCGCGATGACACAACGCTGGTAATTTATTGCAAAATATGAAGCAATTCTCTATTTACAAAAAACTATTGTTTGGACTAATAAATTAAAACACTAGTGCTTTAATATGTTGCTCGTAAAATAATCTGACAAAAAATCAGAATGATTGTATGTATATTAGTATGGTCGATCATATTGATATCGTAACTTCCGTTTTTGCGTTTAGGTCCATGTTTGGCCCTTGCTCGTGCCAGCCTGCGCAGCTGTGCCTATAGCTTTAAATTTATCTATCCGATCCAGCATGTCCATTACTGCCTTACCCTAATGACGCCCCACAGGGGTGTTCATAGCGAATAATTGATTAGTTTTTAAGTTTTATGCCCCAGCTGGAGGCCAATCACAAGGACAGCCCGGTTAAGCAGCCTTCTACCACAGCTTCTACCTCGACCCCCTCCTGATTAACCTGCGAGATGCCGTACACGAAACAAAACAACGTTTACTCACACTATGACACAAATGACGTTTTTTTTTTTTTATTTTTTTTTTTTTTTTTTGCGGATGAGAAATCCTCAAATGACCCCTCCCGCTCTGGGTGGAGCGGAAGGGAGTGTCAGACTCTTACTGACTAAAACCCACCCGTGTTCCTTCCTTAGCCCTTTATGTTCCGGGCCAGCGGTAACCCTGATTGGATACTTTTAATGGCGGTCTGTGACAGAAGTTGATGTGTTCAATGCACTTTCGATGCCATGAATTTTATTAGCACAGAATAAAGATGTCAAGAATTAGTTTGACTGGCTACAATTTATGCTCAATGATACTTACTGTATTCATGTGTAGCTACAGCCCAGCCAGCCCAGCCAGTGTGTAAAATATGTTTTGTTTGAGTAACGTTCATACAACATTATAGAACACACATTGTAAACAATTAAATATTTTTTTTGTAACTGTAGGTACTGGCGGCGGCGCGGCGCGGCGGCGGGCGTGGCGATTCCGTAGTCTGTAGTTTACACTTAACCAGTTATAAAGCTATGATCTAGTTTTTCTTTACCGACGCCTTGATTGCATTCAATGGAGATTCCCTGGGATTGACTCTCTTAAATTGCTTCAGATAATTTGTTTTTGATTAAAGCAGATTTTAGTTTTGATGAAAGTGTAGATTGCTCTTTTTTATGGGTTACTAGCGTTTGGCCACGGATTCGCCTGCCTGGTTCATTATCATCAGCCTACAGCAGTCCACTGCTGGGCTCTCCTACCTTCGCATTTTAAGGGGTTCATTTATAAACGATGGATAAAGTTAAGTGACGTTCAAATGTTAAAAATGTATGGCTAAACAGTCGCTTAACACTACTTAACTTTATGAAACGTTTATGAATAAAGGGGATAATATTTGTATGGATTTTAACGGATAGGAGCTGTCAGACAGATTCCTTATGATTTCATGCCTTATGATCTCGTGCCATGTGCAGTTCAGGCCTTGACATGGGTTCTTTAAAAAACCTTGTTCTCTCCCTGTTAGTGTTCGATAACATGATATGGGGATTCAGTCTAGAGAATGTGCATCCCGGATAAATAAAAAGATAGATGAAACAAAAAAATAAAATAAAAAGATAGATAAATAAAAAAAAAAAAAAACGTTTATTCAGTGCAACAAAAGACACAATACAGGTATTAAAACATAAAAAAAGGTGAAAAAAACAAAACAAAGATGAAACATCAAAAAAGCCTTTATTATTCATGCACCCGAAGATATAATGGGCAAAGAGGTAGACCACGGCGAAGGGAATGTGACGATCTGATTAGGTTTGCAGGGTCAACATGGCCAGACATCGCACAAGACAGGGAGGTTTGGAAGGAGAAAGGGGAGGCCTTTGCCCAGAAGTAGCACACAATATAGGCAAACAACAAAAAAAAAACCTTAATTATAAAAAAAATAAGGTTCTTAATAAAGTAAGAAAAAATTGTTAAATTTATTTAGGACGCCTCGACGGGTATTTGCATTCTTACTTTGTTTTTATCGATGTTGTGTCACTAATTAAGACATTCTTTATGGAGGTTAATGTTCTACAATAGAACTTTATAGGCTACAAGTTTCATTCGCTAACATAATCCACTTGGATCGTTATCAAAGACAACAATTAATGAGAAAAAATTGGTAAATTCACCTTCAGACAATATTCACGGGTGAAAGATTACGTTCAGACGTTCATCCATAAGTAATTTCGTTAAGTGCGTAGTTTTAGAATCTAGGTTTTCAGAAATCTATGTTTAGAATTAATATAGGTACTGGCATTGACTTTGTTGGAGATATAAACTATGAATTTACGGGTCTATTTTTTAAGAAGGGGTATAATGACCTTTATTTGTAATACAATCTTAGAAGTAAATTTTAACCTACTTACTTTTAATAAAATTGTTGTATCGAAATGTAATTTTATATAAGGTACTAGCTTTTGCCCGCGACTTCGTCCGCGTGAAATTTCATCTTCCCCGCGTTCACCCTCTTAGGGGTTGAATTTCGAAAAATCCTTCCTTATTCCTTGTCTACATTATAAAGGGAACCTCTGTGCAAAATTTCAGCTTTCTAGGTCCAAGGGTTTGGGCTGGGCGTTGATGAGTCAGTCAATCAGTCAGTCAGGACTTTTCTTTTTATTTATATATATATATAGATTTTCCTCTAAAAATTTCGAAAATGTAATCTAATTATCATTTATTTAGATAAATAAGTAATCGGGTCAATTTTCAAGTTTATTAACCAAACAAATGATTAGGATTTTTCATATAAACTGTATTCCCGCTTTTCACCCCCGCAGGGGTGGAATTTCAAAAAATCGTTTGGGATATGTTCATTACTTGACTCAAAGATTATTTATACCAATTTTCGAGTTAATCAAGCCACGCAGTAAAATCCTCGCCTGTATAATTAACTACCCCTTTTCACCCCGTTAAGGGTAGATTTTCGGAAAACCCTGATACACGTCACTCTTTATTTTTGATCTTAAGTATAAATACTGAGTTTCGAGTTAATCGGACCGCGCGTTAAAATTCTTCCATACAAATTTTGACACCCCCAAATCCCCCTTTAGGGGGTAGTTTAGAAAAAAAAAAGCCAAACTTCATAATTTACTTAGATAAGTATTCGTGCCAAGTTTCAAGTTTATTAACCAAATGAATAAGATTTTTCATATAAATTGTATTTCCGCTTTTCACCCCCGCAGGGGTGGAATTTCAAAAAATCGTTTGGGATATGTTCATTACTTGACTCAAAGATTATTTATACCAATTTTCGAGTTAATCAAGCCACGCAGTAAAATCCTCGCCTGTATAATTAACTACCCCTTTTCACCCCGTTAAGGGTAGATTTTCGGAAAACCCTGATACACGTCACTCTTTATTTTTGATCTTAAGTATAAATACTGAGTTTCGAGTTAATCGGACCGCGCGTTAAAATTCTTCCATACAAATTTTGACACCCCCAAATCCCCCTTTAGGGGGTAGTTTAGAAAAAAAAAGCCAAACTTCATAATTTACTTAGATAAGTATTCGTGCCAAGTTTCAAGTTTATTAACCAAATGAATAAGATTTTTCATATAAATTGTATTTCCGCTTTTCACCCCCATAGGGGTGGAATATCAAAAAATCTTTTGGGATATGTTCATTACTTGACTCAAAGATTATTTATACCAATTTTCGAGTTAATCAAGTCACGCAGTAAAATCCTCGCCTGTATAATTAACTACCCCTTTTCACCCCGTTAAGGGTAGATTTTCGAAAAACCCTGATACACTTCATTCTTTATTTTTGATCTTAAGTATAAATACTGAGTTTCGAGTTAATCGGACCGCGCGTTAAAATTCTTCCATACAAATTTTGACACCCCCCAATCCCCCTTTAGGGGGTAGTTTAGAAAAACAAAAAATGCCAAACTTCATAATTTACTTACATAAGTATTCGTGCCAAGTTTCAAGTTTATTAACTGAAGGAATAAGATTTTTCATACAAACGAAATCCCCCCTTTTCACCCCCTTAAAGGTTGAATTTCCAAAAACCCCTTCTTAGTGCTCCCCTACATTATAAAAGGAAGCCGTGTGCAAAATTCCACATTCCTAGACCCAGTAGTTTCGGCTGTGCGTTGATATGTCAGTCAGTCAGTCATTCAGTCAGTCAGTCAGTTTCTCCTTTTATATATATAGATATCATCATCTGCCTAGCCTTTTCCCAACTATGTTGGGGTCGGCTTCCAGTCTCACCGGATGCAGCTGAATACCAGTATTTTACATGGAGCGACTGCCTATCTGACCTCCACAACCCAGTTACTAGGTAATACGATACCCCTTGGTAAGATTCGTTGTCAGACTTTCGGGCTTCTGACTACCCGTAACGACTGTCAAAGATCCACGAATGACAGCCGGGACCAACGGCTTAACGTGTTTTCCGAGTTTAGTCTTTCATAGTTTTATACTATGTAAGGAAAGGATATGCATATCAGCCTATAATGTTCCCACTGCCAACACAGGTCTCTTTTCTTTAAGAGTAAGAGGGCTGTAATCTACGACGCAGGCCCAGTGGTGGTTGGTAGATGTCACATGTGTTCGAATTGTTGGTTCTAGGACATTTCTTCACGATTTTTTCCTTCACCTTTGTGAGAGCAATAGTGACGAAATTATTTACACAAAGCAAAGCGCATGTCTGGGTTCGAACCCACAACCTACAACTCGTAAGTCGATGCCGTTACCACTGAGCTACCACTGACGACGATATAAGTGACATAAATAGTAGATTATGCACCGAGGGGCTAAAGTTGTGTCTTATGTCACGGGCGTCATATTGAATCTCGAGCGCAATGAAGGATTCGGGATTTAACTCACGAGCGAAGCGAGGGAGTTAATACAAGAATCCTGAATGCAGCGAGGGATTCAAGCTAGCCCAAGGCAAAGACACCTTTAGCCCAGAGGAGGATACTCTACTTTTCACACCTACATAAAAACAAAATAGAACTGGTTCCGAAATGACTTGACGCCTTTCGTACTTTTCCATTTTTGGAAATTGTCGTAGGCTTTTATATAAGTTTCCTTTGACTTTTCCGGCAGTAAATCATTGGAAATATTATTAGCTTCGGTTGTAATGAATTCAGGAGTACAATCACTTTCATCACTCGACATTTTATAATACTTTGTTGATAAATTTAAAGTTTAAATGCCAAAAGTTCGCGCCTTTATTGCGTCTAGCAATAAGTATAGCCAAGACACGATCAATTCGATTTTCAAAAAAAAAAAAAAGTGTCTTCTACGGTTTTGTCGTGTGTGTCTATTGATATCATTCTCATGTAAGTAGCGTTTATGTAAACTAAGCTTTATACAGGGCTGGTAGAATGGTTTTGGATGATTGGCTGTATGCATTTTGAATTAAAATCGCTCGTGAAAATAGAGTATTTATGATAAAATGTGATAAATCGACTGTAGTATAGATAGGTTTTATTATTTATTTATTTATTCACAAAATCCACAGCAATTTTTGCGCAGTTTACTTAAAATAAATTAACTAATGTTATCACAGCCAATTACTATTACGGTATTACGGCGCGGTACGGTATTTGTTATTATTAATGCCAGTTTTAATGATATTCCATTCCTTTTAAATAATGGTTCGTAGTTATCTAATTATTCTTACAATATTATGTCTTCGAAAACATGGCAACGATATGAAGAAGCAGTCGTTATGATTTTGTAGGAAATCGAGAATATCATCCACGCGTAGTAAGGGTATCGAGAATAGATTTCCTCTTTCTGGCACCAAAGTGTTTGTTAGTACTATACTGCCAATTTAGCTGAGCATGTGAGATTCCAAATTCAAATCACATTATTGACCAGCGGGTCATAATGAAATCCAGTACAACATTATTGACCGGCTGTGCCCCCGGCCACTAATGACTCACTTTAGGTTAAGGTTGCTTGACATATAATTTGACATTTTCGAGCAGGTGGTGTGAAAAATATTTTATTTAACAAACAGCAGAAGCTCACGAAAAGAGACTTCATCAGCATGTGAACGTCGAGGCAACCCAGCTTTTCGACCACACAAACATAGAAGACTATAAAGAACAAAACCGTTCGAGCTAGTGTTTAGTGTTAGTGAATAGTGTAAAGTACAAAAGTGCCAAACAAACACAAGAACGAAGTCTATGCGCCTTAATAGAGACAATAAGAAAATTGCTATTGGACACATTCTTACTAAAGAAAATTTTTAATAGTTTAGGATAAAATAAAATTTTAAATATATATATAATATTTTTTTTTAAACTTTGCCCCACACTTGGAATTTTTCCTGTATTATGGGTACGTTTACAAACATTTAAACTCACATACACAAACAGCTAGACCCAGAACAACTACTTGTAGGTCATACAAATATTTGTTACGTGCGGGAATCGAACCCGCGACACGCAGGGCAGCAGTCAATCAGATTATTTATTAGTCTATCAAAAAGGCTAGATTGTAATAAGATTAGAGTCCATCCTATTGTTGAACCCTAGGACAAGGGAAAAAAAATAACAATTTTAGCACTCAAGTATCTACTAAAGAAGGGCTAAGTAAACACGAAACTTAAACATTTATTATAATGAATCCTAATGTTTCACTTGCTCTTTACAATAATTAAGACAATGATAATATATTATGTAGAAATCCAAGCCTGGTAACATGTGCTCATTGAAATAATACTTGTTTAATATGAGCATGACACTAAAAAAGTATTTATTTATTTAGACAGGTAAAAATAACAAAATTAAATTCTAACATAACTAAAACTATACAGAAACTAGAAAATAGCGTCGAAAAACTCATCCGCATCGCTGTCGACTGGTAATGTACCCAAGAGACTGGCGGCATTACCACGTTGTATGGCGATGCTTAGCCTCTGGCCAAGGTAAAAGCCAGCCCTTGGGTCACGGGAAGTGTCAACCAGCCGTTTCGAAATATCTTTAAAAAGACCATGAGCACTCGGACCCCACGGCCCGACACTTGGATCAAGTAAAGATATCTTAGGAGAGATTTCATAGAGATGAATGTAACTTTCAGATGGATATTAATTACTTATCATACATAATCTTCTTTAGTCTTTAAATATTTTAAAGTCTTTTGAAAGTTGGATATCAAAAATAATTTAATCAAATAGTTTTTGCAAATCAAATTGGTTAGATTGAAATGATAATGCTGCACACACAGGTACACCTCTGCCTTACCCTTCGGCCTTCGTGGAATAGAGTCGTGATGTTTTTGTGTTGTTTAAATTAAGAATTATTTTTGAGGCCTTTCCGGTCACCTTTAAAAATACCCAAGAGCCAAAATGGTAAGCATTATACTTTACTAGGGAATAATAGACCGATTCCTCACCTTTAAATGTCGATTTTAATATCTTCTTAAACTGCGTTTGCAACGTAGTTTCCGAAAATGCTAACAAATAATGTGTTTTTAGAAAAATTACTTTAATACCTATGTCCTTTCCCGGGACTCAAACTATCTCTATACCTTTCATCTAAATCGGTTCAGCGGTTTAAGCGTGAAGAGGACAGACAGACATACACACTTTCATATTTATAATATTACTAGCTGCGCCCCGCGGTTTCACCCGCGTAAATGTCAATCCCGTAAGAATATTCGGATGAAAAGTAGCCTTTAAGTTAATCCAGGGTGTCAGCCACTTTCATACAAAATTTTATCAAAATTGGTCCAGCCGTTTGAGCGTGAAGAAGTAACAAACATATAAACACACACACACACACTCACATACAAACTTTCGCCTTTATATGTGATGTTAGTATGGATATACCTCACACAAGCTAAGATTAAACTTGTATATAATAAGAGGACACAACGACAGGTAACTAACCGATCCGTTTCATCAATACAGGCACCGCTAACTAAATAAATCTCACAGCAAATGTAGGCTTCTCCCGTCGCCAGTATCTAATGGCAGGCGGTACTCCACGTTAATTAGAACCGGGTCGCTCGATCTATGCGGCGGCACGTACCGGCGTGTGGTACTCGTCACCTTTGAGGGTAGACTGCAATTATCTGTCATGTTGAGCGGGTAGGCAGAGTTTTAGGTCGTATTTAGGATGTTGGAGGTAATGTATTTGTTGCGTGTAATATGATTTTATAATCATACATAGTACACTATGTCAACATTTTTGTATAAGAGTGACGGAAACCTAACCATACCCATGACCAGTCTGGGGGAGGCGATAGAAAAACTGAAGAAAAGCGATTACGACTTAGAAGACATATCGCCGCATGATATCCACCAATACGTAATTTGTTACGTGTTGATGTCAATCGCACTATGCGTAGCAGCCGTCTGGTTGTGGCAGACCGGGCGATGTCGCCTGTGCCGAAGGGCCGCAGCTGGACACCGTGGCGAAGGTTCCCACCGGCAGCAGGCCACGGTGACCCCACCGTCTCCGAGACAACGACGCCACAGCGAGAGCTGCTGCCAACAGGAGTTTGCAGCGGCACCGCTGGCACCGAAACCAACCAGAAGACACGAATCACATAGTGAAGTGCTTAGTGCCAGAGATCTAAAGGATCAAAGTGAAGTCATTTTTCGTTTACACGATTGTGCCAAACGCTGGCCTAGCGCGAACTATAGTGCGATCAAACGGGACAAAAATACGAACACAGGCAATCAAAATATTGCTTTTACTATGGAAGACTCAATAGTGTAACTTGGAATCGGTGTTAATGTATTTAAGAACGAACCAGCCCTCTGGTCACGTGAAATGTCGACCATCCGGCGAGAAATTTCCTTAAAAAAATTAAATTAAAAATTAAAAAATGTGATGTGATGTGTGATGTGAAAATAATAAAAAAAACCCCCGAAAATAAATTTTAAATTTAAATTTAAAAAACCCACACACACACACACACGTCAAACTTATAACACGCCGTCGTTTTTGCGTCGGGGGTTAAAAAGGAAACGCGCACTCGGGTGTTACTGTGTTTATTTTAAGCGAAAGTCTTTACATCACCGCGGCTATTATAATTATACTATCACTGTTTTTTCCAAGCAAAAACATAATACAAAAATTTTAAAGCTCATTCCAAATTCGCTTATCCGTTCTAACGTAACCAGAGCTATTTTACTGTATGTACAGACGCCAGCACATCAAGTTACTACAATCTGTCAGATTTCTTTAATAGATTTTCGACTTTATTGCTAAAGCATAAGGTTCAAGGTTGATTGGGAAAATCTGACAGTTTCGGGTAGGTTGACCTGCTGGCGTCTGTACACTACATAAGGTCGACTTTTAGCAGACAACCTTTAGTGCTTGGCCAGACTGGCAGCGCGGGGCGGGGAGCGGCGCGGGTGCGGGAACACGCGCGATTGGCCTGTCCGCAGTCGAGCGCGGCTGCGTTCTGCGTGTTGTCATGTCCAGTGTTTGTTAAAATATAATATGGATGAAGAAGACTAATTTTTACTAGAAAAAAGCTCGAACTAGTTTCAGAACCGCCCGCGCAACCACTGCGGCCACTTGTATGAACGAGCTATGGCGTGGGTTGCCCGCGCGCTCTTCGCACCGAGCAGCCCGCGCCGCTCACCGTGCCCGCGTGCCCGCTATGGACACTCAAATAAAGTTCATATGTTTGAGTTCGCCGCGCCGCGCCCGCCCCGCGCTCGCGCTGCCAGTCTGGCCAAACACGCACCCAGCGCACCAGGGAAGCGCATCTTTTTCATAGCGTAGCGTAGAAGCAATCCTATATAAATCCCTGAAGCGCTACAGAAGCGGAACAGCCCCATCAACTCCCGGAACGCATTATTATATTGAATACGAAGAGCGCTGTACGATTTTTGAGTGCTACCCACAAGCTGCACGTGTAAAACGAGGTACAATATGCACGAAATAGGGTTGTTTTAACTATTCTAGAACAACGTGCAAACCTGCGAGCGATCATATTATCTCTCACCGACCGCGCCCTTCTTTCTCTTTCAATATCATCGTCATCTCTTTTCAATATCATTATCAATCTGCCTTGCTTCCTTCTCTAACCTAATCACGTTTCACTAAAGTGATGGAGCACTCCCATTCTTACCCGGCAAGCTTACAATACAACTCACTCTGCTACCTTAATTAGAATCCGCGAGTGTTCGTTCCATCTATGTCGGATCGTGTAATCAAGTACGCTAACTCGGTGCGTCAGCATTACTTTGAAGTTTAATGTAGGTAGGTTGGGTACAATGATATTATATTAAAGAGATAGATAAGGCACTAGCGGGCGCAAATTGTTGCAGACAAATTCAGACAATTGTTGTAGTTTCATTTAGTCCGCTAATAGCAGCGAGCAACACACTACAGATAGCTATCTCTTTCTGTGTCATACGTTCCGTATTATCTATCACAGTAAGTAATTTGTAATAACAACGCAACAATACAGAACGTCGCCGTCGTCGCTCAGTTTTGAACGTAGCCTATCTTTCCTTTATAATATCATTGGTTGGGTATGATTAGAGTGCATAATTTTCTGTGAGTAAATAGCATGTAGAAGATGTGAAAAGTAAGAAAGATTTTTTTTTTTAATATATCCTTTTGGGGTCTGCTACAGTCGGGTAATTATAAAATAATAAGTAATCTAAAAATTACCAAGTTGCCAATATTTTACCAGACCCAAGCATGCACGATACTTTTAACATCGAATAGCGGTTTTCGTAAGCTCAATACAGCGACTGACAGACACCGATTTGAAAACCGAACGCAGCGAATCGACAAATTACCGACCGCGCCGCCGCGCCGCCCGCCGTAACGAGTGTCAAATATCTCTGCGGGACCAACGCTTTAACGCGCTTTCAGAGGCACGGAGGGCGGAGAGGTCTTGGTATGTAAAGATGGGCCATCCATTCACAGACCAATCTCTTCAAGCGTAATTTAATCTGATCGATCGACCCGTGCCTTTAAAACTTCGCCACGAGCCCCTCCCAAAAAGAAATAAAATAAAACAAAAGAGAACTACAAACACAAAATTCCCTTCAATAACAGCAGAGCTAAACCACTTCTACCCGGCAGCGCAGCTTCAAGCTAAAGTACGGTAGCACAAATTATAATATCATTCCCGCCAATGGGGTACTGCATATTGCACAAATGCCGCGCCCGGATTGGATGGGATATTTTTCAAAGTATTCGCACAAATATTTTCGAAGAGCGGCCACATTATAAACTGAATTCCTAACACGTTTGGCCCTACTATGTGTCTGCAAGTGAAGAGTTAGTTTTTGTGAAAGGTTTTCGTCGACAGTTATGGTTGTTTGCTGGTTTACTGATTAGGATAACACAATGGCGCCGATTCCCTTGTTCACAAACTGAACTAAATTTAAGTTCAGGCCTCTTTTTCTTTCTATTTCATTAAGAAAAGGACAGAAGATAAATATTAGTTTAGTCCTGTCAAATTAAGATACTCCATAGACGAGATTAAAAAATTGGCTACTAAAAATACGTCAATTTACGCCAGGCGCTGACTAATTTGACAGGACTAAACTAATGAAATGAAATGATTTTGAAATGAAATGATTTTATTTTTTGTAAGTAGGTTTGTACAAACACTTTTACACGTCAATCATGTTTTTTTTAAACTAGATGAAGTCGGCGTTTCCTATCTGACTACTCTGAGAAGAAAGGCCGAAACAAACTCAGAGGTCACAGTCTCTTTTAAAGTCCAGACATAATCTTGGTCAGGTTATATGAAGACCATGTAGATCGATGTCTGAGGTGGTCTTTTGAGGAAAGAACCACACAGATTGAGAGGACCTGTCCAGTCAGTGCACGCATTTGTCAAAAAACGTGCAGCTCAACTCAAGACTTAAGGAGCTCAACGATTCGACGAACAATACTACGACGACGAATAATATTTATCTTCTGTCCTTGTCTTAATGAAATAGAAAAAAAAAGATGCCTGAACTTAAATTTAGTTTAGTTTGTGAACAACAGAATCGGCGCCAATATATGACTATACGAGTTAAAATCCTCCGAAACATTTTAAATTGTCTTTAAATATTTCCGTTTTTATTTCAGATTGATTTTGTTGTTTTTTGTTCATTATTTTACATTCACATGTTTAGTGTATTAAAACTTAAATTAAAACTCCCGAAGGGCCTAGTGCTTTCAAAGATTTATTCCGGTCTGATCCCCTGAACCCCCCCCCACCCTCCTCCTCGATCCCCTGCTAGTTCGTCTTCTGTTTTAATCTCTGTATTTCTTTAACGACTTTCAACAGGATTTTCTTAAGCTTTTCGTTAAATTAAGTCAATAAAAAAAATATTTTTGTCTTGTCCATCATATTGTTATCGCTGACAGAAATTCACATTGCCGAGGCCCTCTGAATTTTCATTAAAGCAAGTGAAAAATAAAGGAGTATGGAAACAGCAGTAGCACCGCACTATCGAATGCCTCACGCAAAACAATTTGTATATTGCGAACAGCAGCGGATGCCGATGATCGCACCAGCTGCTTTGATACATTATCATCTGCTGGAAAATGTCACCTTCGCATGGATATTCTGTGAAAGGGTAACAGAAGTCATTATCATCATCTGCCTAGCCTCTTCCCAACTGTTTTGGGGTCGGCTTCCAGTCTAACCAGATGCAGCTGAATACCAGTATTTTACATGGAGCGACTGCCTATCTGACCTCCACAACCCAGTTACTGGGTAATACGAAACCCCTTGGTAAGACTGGTTGTCAGACTTTCGGGCTTCTGACTACCCGTAAAGACTGTCAAAGATCCACGAATGACAGCCGGGACCAACGGTTTAACGTGCTTTCCGAGGCACGGAGGGATCTCGGTATGTAAAGATGGTCACCCATCCGCAGACCAACCGCGGCAAGCGTAGCTTAACCTAATCGATCGAGCTGTGCGGCTGTTATTATTACACGAAAACGATAGAAATAGATTATAATAAAATAGTTTTGCAGCAGTCCGCATAAGGCTGATACCATTTTTTCAAAACCACACAGAATTTTTTGTTAGGTAGATACCTACTTAGTTCTGTTATCCAGATAAGTAATGAGTTGTATATAAGTGGCGCCACATACACATAGCTGCTTAAATAATGTTATTACAAAGGTAAATAAAGCAGAAAACGATAGAAATAGATTATAATAAAATAGTTTTGCAGCAGTCCGCATAAGGCTGATGACGAAACTGCAATGCGGTGACCTACATAGAAAAGTGTATGCAGATTTTAAGGTTATATGCTAGCTTTTAGAAACAAAAAATTAATTAAATAACCTGTACCTTAATTGCGTAACACACTATTCATCACAATCTGAATCATTTTGAAGCATATTGCGAATCCATTGCTTCATAATTAAGTTCGAAAAAATTGTCTGCTCAAAAACGTAACTCAGTAACATCGTTCACTTCCATTTGTCTCATCATCATCATCATCTGTCTAGCCTTTTCTCAACTGTTAATTGAATGATTCGATTCTTCTTCGGAGTGGCTTTCAACAGACTGTCGTTTATTTCGAATGTTCGAGAACGTCACACAGTTACGCTAATACATAGCAGATGGCGCTAGTAGTATGTAGACATAAGTATGTAGACATGAGTATGTAGTTTATTTTGATACATATTTAACAGCTATGTCGACTTATTTCATTGAGAATGTTCATAATCGCGATGTACGCAACTTTGAAAGCTTGCTATGACGAATTACTTAAGAGCTACTTATAAAATCGTTCAAAATTCTAACAAAATCTTAACACAAGCAACCATGAACCCAAGCATCAATGAGCCAAAAATATTTATATACTTATTCGTTTTTTTATTTAGTATTATGAATGAACAAAAATATTTTTATTAAAACTTTACACCAAAAACACGCAATCACATCACTGGCCACACTTCAAAACATACCTTCTTTCATTCTCATACGGTTTATTTTGCAACACAGAAAGCTGCTCAGTTTGTGTCGTCCGAGTTTTTGGCAAATGGGACTTCAGGGAATATGATAGGACCCATGCTGTCCTACCATTGTAAAAGATAAAAGCATGATGTACAGGTGCTGATTTAAGTGAAAATTTACCAAGGACGTAAAAACGAGGTTTTATTGTTCCGTCATTTACATTTATTTGTTGTTAGAGGAACCCTACACTCTGTGATAGCTACTCATGTCACTTTCACGTTTCAACACACGTTTCAAATTGCGCACACGATGACATCGCAGCGATCAGAAGGGCAATTCTCTTAATTATAAGAACGGTTACACGGGTCACAGCACAGTCTGATCTCAGTCTCAGTCTGTCAAAAATACCTCTAATTTCCCTACACACAAGTTTCTGACATTGATTTAATTACTCCTGAATGTCATCCCCAGGAACTTGTAGGTATTAGTTCTGTTGTTGGTCCATTATTTCGTCAAATCTGCATGGAGGGTTTACGATTTATGACTGTAATAAAATGATAATTATTATTAAAAAATCAAAGACTCTGACACTTATTTTCTAGGGCTTACAGTTCCCCTTTTAAAATGGTGAAATATCTGCTCTGAAAACCACAAAACTTTCAACAGAAATAATGCCACCCCAAAACGAACTGTATTGTGTTGTATTATAGAAATGATTTTGTCAATACTATCTCATAGTACAGTCACGAGCACTAATATGTCAACACTTGGCAACTTACAATTGCGATTTTTTTGTGAAATAACGAATGCAACGTTGAAATACGACACTTTACACAGAGCTATGGGTTCAAAAATATTTTGTTTGTAATAACATAAAATTTCATTCGAAACTAAAGGAGAAAATCGTCTTTGAATAAAGCCAAGTGTATACATACTTTTGCTCGTGACCGTACCTACACAGACTTTCAATAGGTAACAAGATCTACACAAAATAAAGAGATCCCTCCTCGATGCATGAGTCAGCACCTTAGACAAAGAAAAGTATAGACGGCGGGTAGCTCCATTTCATTTACACAAGAAAGGGATAAAGTATTGAGTTATTATAAGTAACAGAAAAGGAAAAAGCTATACTATTTCTGTCTCTCAGTGCGTGCCAGTTTTCTCAAGGCAGCTACTTATGTAGCTCATGTTCGTTAAGTTAGTTTTTTGTCTCATGTGTGGCCACGCTACCTGATGCTCTATAGCTTTCTTACTCTAAGGTCAGCACATAACACACTCACGCACCAACACGCACAATTCCGACATTGCCATTGTCTCGGACGGTTCCGCGTGTTTGTACACTCGGTTACCACAAGTAAAACGCGCGTCGCTTCGTGACATAAAAGCACTAGCTAGAGAGTGGTGAAGGGCGGGCGTTTGTTGGACTGTCTTACGTAATTTTGATGTTCAAAAAGTGCTGATTCTCAGCCTAGTTGGAATAAATGACTTTTGATTTTGATTCGCGACTGGCATTTGTTTGAGATTAACCTATTTTTGTTTGTAGTATCGAACCGGCTTCCTATACCTATCTATTCTATGACATCTTTAAACATTTGTTGGTAACTTGGTACACGTGTTGCGGTCACTATAAATCCTCTTGTGCCACGGTTGCCATGGTTACAACCTCTTAGGCGTACCTTGTGTCAATTTACAGGGCTTTGTTGTGTTTAACTATCGAGTAGTTAATTAATGTAAATCTATGAGGAATGGAACGCAACACATGAGAGAGAGAAGGAACGATAGTGAGAGGGAGAGAGGGCAGGAATGGTGGATTAGCACTGAAGGGACCGTTTGTCATTATTTTGGGAGATCAAAGACGTAAAGATTATCCCACCAAAAACATTCTGTAAAAAACTAGCCAAGTCTCAATGGAGCTGCTTGTTTATCTCTAAAAAGTAATGAAATCTAGACAAAGTCGTACCAAGTCTAAGGTTCCTTACTGCGATTTCTTTATTATTATAGTTAATGTTGTGTGACTTGGCCGTTGAACATTCTTTATACGTTAGTGGGTACAAGTCAATTTTGTTTACACGCGTAATGTTATATCTGTTGTAACTACCTATGTTTGTTAAGCGAGATAACAGCCCATACTGGTATTGGTAATTGGACGCTAGTGTCTCATTTTAGGCTGTTGTTGATTGTGCAATACATGCATTCAGCATTGACAATGCTGACTTCTGCTCTCTTCTTTTTGGAGCGTCAAATCGACCACCGATCTAACATAAAATAGACGTACAGACGGACTTCTATCAATGATTATAAGTCCGTCTGTACTGGAAATAATTTTTAATACTGTTTGTTTCGGGCTCGCCTATACATAAGTTTTATTGAAATACGCAGCTTTATCAAGCCTACAATTGACTAGTTATTGAATCAACGTTTTCCAAGTGGCAATTTTCCATCGTCAATGGGTAGCGGTTCTGGCGACAGATTGGTGCAATGGTGTCATGGAGCACCTGGTTTTGTACCCTTGTGTACCCTTCAACGGCCAAGTCACACAACATTAACTATAATAATAAAGAAATCGCAGTAAGGAACCTTAGACTTGGTACGACTTTGTCTAGATTTCATTACTTTTTAGAGATAAACAAGCAGCTCCATTGAGACTTGGCTAGTTTTTTACAGAATGTTTTTGGTGGGATTTCACTTCTTTTTGTAGAAACGTATACGTACGTACGTACCTTTTTTTTTGTACGTATATTGATTTATTTTATTAGATTTTCTTATAAGACACAGTTTTTTTCTTTTTAGGAGTAGTTTTTTTATTATTACAAATCTTTATTTTCTTTTTTTCTGGTTCTGATTCTTGTACAGTAGCAACAGTTTTTCGTATTGCCCATTCGCGTTCATTATTTATTCTTTTAGACGGTTTAATTTCTGAAAGATCGGCGCGGTATTTACGCCTAAGCCGGTTGTATTCGGTGATCGCTGTAGCTTGAGCTTTTATACTCTTGAAGTCAACATTTATGATGTGCACCCCATGAATATTGGTTACTCGTGAAAGCGCCACGTAGTCTTGGCCACAAGAGAATATGGAGGTGCCAATGTCCATGAGGGTATTTTTTAGACTTAGACCTTGGCTCTTGTGAATTGTTAGGGCATACGCCACACAGATTGGGAATTATTCTCTGTACACGTATGCCCGGGGTATGATCTCAAATTATTATTATTATATATATATATAAAAGGTTATCGGAAAAACAAACGTAATAATAATAATAATAAAGCCTTTATTTCCCAAAATACAAATACATAATTCAATAACATTCCATGCACATTAAAATACCAATTCATATTAAATTATTCGATTTCTTACATTTAAGATTTAAATTATATTTAGTTTTTAAACAATAATTATATATATTTTTAATTAATTTATATTATACTAGCTGTGCCCGCGACTTCGTTCGCGTGGATGTCGGAACACAATAATGTGTCGCTTAGGAAAGGTGTAAAAGGAAAAATCTTCCGATCTTGTCTGGTAACGCTTTCCTTGCCTGGGGTTCTCAACCATAGCCCTTTCGACTGCACAGCAGTCACTGCGTCTTCAGGGTTCATAATGACAATGCGACGAAGTGTCACTTTGATTTTTGAGGATAAATAAAAATGAAAGCGCCTGCTCGAGGCTGATTGTCTGACCAAATAGCCATATTATGTCCATTTACCTTAAGATACCTTGAGGGTCGATATGGTGCATTTTCGACGTTTGGCCCCCAAACTGGAACGTGTCGGGGCCGCCATGGGATCTGGAGGCGATAGTCCTCGCGCGCCTGTATGAGTGGCGCGCGGAGGCACTACGCCGGGGGGAAGATCCGCTTCCGCGGCAAATCGGTGCGGAGCGGACAGATCTCCGGCGCGATCTCATGGCGGCATGGAAAGAGCGACTGTCGCTACCCAGCGCAGGGCACGCCGCGATAGCGGCGATAAGACCCCTCTTTAAGGAGTGGCTAGAGAGGCGCCACGGCGCCCTCACCTACCGCCTGACGCAGGTCCTCACCGGACACGGAAGTTTCGGGAGGTTCCTGCACATCATCAGGCGGGAGGAAACGCCCGGGTGTCACCATTGCTAGGATCGCTCAGAGGACACGGTGGCGCACACGGTGGAGGTCTGCCCCGCTTGTGCGGAGCACCGCCGTGTCCTCGTAGAGGCGATTGGCAGCGGCGGCGACCTCTCGCGTCCGGCCCTGGTGCAAGCCATGGTCCAGGGCGAGAGGGAGTGGGAGGCAGTCACCTCCTTCTGCGAAGCAGTCATGCTAGCAAAGGAGGTGGCGGGATGGCTCATGGAGAGAGCCTCCCGTCCCAGCCACCGTGGGAGACGCTCCGGGCGTCGGGAGCCGCGTGACGACTCCCGGCCACCGTAGGCGCGGGCCTGCAGACGGAGAGTAATGGGTAGCTGGGTTTTAGTCAGTAAGAGTCTGACACTCCCTTCCGCTCCACCCAGAGCGGGAGGGGTCATTTGATGATTTCCCATCCGAAAAAAAAAAATGATCGATATGGTTTTAACCAAGACAATGGCTAAAAATTTAGTTATTGTCTCGAAAACATAATTTACAATACTTTTTTACGACATGGCAGTGCTACTTGTATTGGGTGTGCACCTTGACGTATCGCTGCCGGCCGTAGTCGAGTCGACGGCAGCGAAGAGTCCTGGGACGCGGTGGTTTCCTTCTGCGAAACGGTCGTCTCGCAGAAGGAGGCTGTGGAAAGGGAGAGGGAGATCTCATCCACTCACCCGGCCCGCAGTAGGCGCATCGGGCGTCGGCGGAGGGCGTACAACGCCCTCTTCCGGCCCCCCTAAACGGGTCCAGGGGCGACGAATTCGGGGACGTCTGTCACCGCCAACACATCAGGACTTGAGCTGGCGGCGCGTAGTGTTCCACGCGCGCCCCTCTTTGACGTCACCAGTCGGGGGTTGCGGAAGGATCGTACGGTCCCGCAACCCCCGACGTAGGTGTGAGACGGAACACTGGGTTGATTTTTAGTCAGTAAGAGCCTGACAGACCTCGCCGCCCGTCCCAGGGCGGCGGACATCCATGAAGATTTTCCATCCCGGAAACAAAAAAAAGGGTGTGCACCTGCCGAACCTATACTCAATAAATCAACAGCCCGTCTTGAGGTGTGCGTTGAAGCGTTATCATGGTAAAGAAATTTAAAAAAAATCGAGAAAAAAGGCAAAAAAACTATGAAAGTATGATAATTATGATCTTAAAACCTTATGTCACTAAGAAAATGCTTCTCTGTTAACAATGTTAGAAAGGTTGCTTGCCCCTCGAAAGAGCTCTGCCCGTGTGTGTGTTTGTTTCGGCCTTTCTTCTAAGTCAGATAGGAAACGACGACTTCATCTAATTTAAAAAATAAAAACATGATTGACGTGTAAAAGTGTTTGTACAAACCTACTTACAAAAATAAATTCATTTATCATTGCAATCTTTATCACTCAGAACACCACATCACATAATATTATCTTACATTATCCTCACTTTTTATTTGAAATTCTTTTAGCGCCACTAATCAACCAACAATCGAAAGCGATTAACATTATATTATGTAATCATTACTTTTTCAAATAACACAGGCAGAAGTGACTGTGATAGTCATCTTATAGGTAAGCCTGCATGACGTGATTATTCACATAATATTGTTATAAACACAATAATTATGTTTTCGTTAGTACTATAAAGCGCCAATAGATGTCATTACGTGTATCCAACTTACGTAATGAAAGTTGTTGTAGAATACATTAAATTGATTATATCTTTTGATACAGTGAAGCGATTGCGATGAAACCAAAACTAACTACTACTCCGAGTTCTACACTATATTTGAGTATAAAAATTTACCATATTGGTTTGGTACTTTTTACGTTGAACGTGTTCAAATCAAATTTTGTCACATCCAAACAGACAAACAGACAAACCGACAAACCGACAAACCGACAAACAGACAAACAGACAAAAATTCAAAAAATTGATGAAATGGCATCTGTTGGTTATCCTATAACACCCCAACTATTTTTTTTTTTAATATTCTCAATGTACAGAAACGCCTCGTCTACAGATTTATTATATGTATAGATTATTTATTTTTGTATTATTATTCAGATATTATTTTTAAATTCATACTTTCGCATAACACTTATTTATACTTGCTTAAATTACATTTTTAATCATATTCCAATAACACATTTGTAAACATTGACTTTTCTAGGTATTCATTTTATTAATATTATTTCGGTTTTTCGGAATACTCTGTCACATTAATGATACAAGTACATTATTTGGGTACCCATTTCTGGGTGTAGGCCTCCTCCAACTCTTTCCAGTGCTGTCTGTCTTGCGCTTGGCGAGTCCATGTAGATCCGGCTACTTGGTAGATATCGTCACTCCAGCGTCGCCTAGGTCGGCCGCGTCGGCGCTTGGCTTCATATGGATACCAATGCAATATCCTTTCACTCCATCTATTATCCGTAACTCTAGCTATATGTCCAGCCCATCGCCATTTCAGTCTGCTTGCTAGCTCGACGGCGTCCATTACCTTTGTTATGGATCTAATGTATGTGTTTTTCTTCCTATCCTTCAGCTTTATACCCAGCATACTTCGTTCCGCCGCTCTTTGGAACACGTTGATCTTTTGTACGATGTCTTTTGTAAACGACCAAGTTTGGCATCCGTACAATAGTGTGGGCATAACAACGGAGTCCATCGCTTTCCTTTTTAGATGCATTGGTAGTTTACTTTTGAATACTTCCTTCAGCGACCAGTATTTATTCCAAGCTTTCTTTATACGGCGTTCTACTTCATGAGATGTTTGTTTTTGGAATGATACGTTTTGTCCTAGGTATATATACTCATCCACATAGGTTATATGATGAGATTCAGTTTTAATTGGTATTTTTTCGCTATTTGTCATGGCAAATGTCTTCTGTGTGTTCATTTGCAGTCCACACTTTCTACTTTCTATGTCTAGGGTATTTAACATATATTCTAAGTCCTTGTGATTTTCAGATATTAATACAATATCATCGGCAAAGCGTAAGTTACTTAGGTATTCGCCGTTTACGTTGATGCCTTTATTTTCCCAGTTTAATTGTCTGAAGATATGTTCTAAGAGCGCAGTAAATAAATTAGGTGAGATCGGATCACCCTGTTTTACGCCTCTTCGGATATCAAATGGCTCTCCTTTGCCTTCCAGCTTAACCACCGCCTTGCTGTTTTTATAGATCTCTTTCAGTATCTCTATGTATCGGTTTGCGACTCCCTGCGTCTTCAGTGCTACCCACAAGGGTTCGTGTTGTATTGAATCAAACGCTTTGCAGTAGTCTATAAACGCTACATAGAGTTTTTTGCCATATTCAGAGTATTTCTCGATAAGTTGTGTCAAGGTAAAGATGTGGTCTATGGTTGAGTATGTTCTTCTGAAGCCGGCTTGTTCTCGGGGTTGGTTGCTGTCTAATATCCTTGAGATTCGATTTAATAGTACTGTGGCAAACACTTTGTATACTGTTTGTTGCAAACTTATTGGCCTATAATTTCCTAAATCTGTCGGATCGCCTTTTTTGTATAACAGAGTTATAATCGATATTCCCCATTCTTTTGGTACTTTGTTGAATGTCAGTATGTTATTGAAAAAGGATGCCAGTATTGGTACTAGCGGGTCAATAATCGCTTTCAATATATCATTTGTTATTCCATCATCGCCTGGGCTTTTAGCTGATTTCAGGTGTTGAATTGCACAGCGGACTTCACTCTCTATGATAGATGGTACGACACTTAGTGGTGCGGATGGCTCTGGTCTACTCTGCTGACTTTCCTCGCTTGCATAAAGCTCCCTGTAGAACTGTGTAGCAGTCCCAATGATGCAATCCCTATTAGATATTGTTTTGTTTTCTTTGTTTTTCAGAAACATAATCCACGGTTTAGATGAGTTCAGTTTTACTTGTGCCCTTTTGACTGATGCTCTCTTTTGTAACTCTTCTTCTATTATATTGTATCGATGTGCCTTGTAATCTCGTTGTATTTGTTTATTTATAAGTTTATAGAGTGCGCTGAGTTGTTTTTTCTCAGGGCGTGTTTTGTTTTCTTTATTCTTCAGTCTGTTTCTTTCATTAATAAGTTTCTCTACATACGCTGATAGTGGAGGTATATCTTTGTTTTTTATTTTAGGTAGTTCTTTTACCGATTCTTTTATTATTTTTATTAATTTTCCATATGTTAATTCCATATCATCGAATTGAAAGTTGCCTATATGGTCCGCAAATATATTTTTCAATGACTCTAACTCTAGGGGGTTTAGTCTAGGAACTTTGCATCTGTAGTCTCTCCGTGACTTAGTTTTATTGCAGTTTTGTAACAAAACGTAAGCGCGTTTTAAAATACAGTCAGCGTCATCTAGCGACGTGTGCGGGTATCACCGCCACTCTTAGTCCAATGCATTATGTTTTGACCAAATTTTGAGCGAAATTAATATTTTAGTGTAAGGAGGATGGGCGTTTTGGTACCCGAAAACTAATTACATCCAAACAAAATAATTTATATACAGATTGAAAGGTCTAATTATGTAGAACAATAGTTGTTATGGGGGATAGTCCCAGTTCGCTGTCCGTTCAGAGATATACAACCTTTAACACTGTACATTTATGTTAGGTTTATGTTATGTTAGGTTAGGGCGTTTTGGTACCCGAAAACTAATTACAT
Source organism: Oligia strigilis (assembly GCA_951800025.1). Classification (NCBI taxonomy): domain Eukaryota; kingdom Metazoa; phylum Arthropoda; class Insecta; order Lepidoptera; family Noctuidae; genus Oligia; species Oligia strigilis. The sequence goes on along the minus strand of OX637563.1, from coordinate 6,042,974 downwards.
CTAAACAAAATAATTTATATACAGATTGAAAGGTCTAATTATGTAGAACAATAGTTGTTATGGGGGATAGTCCCAGTTCGCTGTCCGTTCAGAGATATGAAACCTTTAACACTATACATTTATGTTAGGTTAGGTTAGGGCGTTTTGGTACCCGAAAACTAATTACATCTAAACAAAATAATTTATATACAGATTGAAAGGTCTAATTATGTGGAACAATAGTTAGTATGGTGGATAGTCCCAGTTCGCTGTCCGTTCAGAGTTGGACAACCTTTAACACTATACATTTGTTAGGTTAGGTTAGGGCGTTGAAAACTAATTACATCCAATCAAAATAATTTATATACAGATTGAAAGGTCTAATTATGTAGAACAATAGTTGTTAAGGAGGATAGTCGCAGTTCGCTGTCCGTTCAGAGATATACAACCTTTAACATTATGTAGGTTAGGTTAAGGTTAGGTTAGGGCGTTGCGGAAGGATTGTACGTTCCCGCGACCCCCAGCGTAGTGTAAATGGAAAAACGGGGTAAAAAAAAAGGTAGATAAAATTCAGTCACGTCACGATAAAGCAAGAGTCTATTATTGTTACTTATGACCTAACCTAACGATAACCTAACCTAACCTTTGAAGGTTGTATATCTCTGAACGGACAGCGAACTGACACTATCCCCCCTAACGACTATTGCTCTATCTAATTAGATCTTTAAAACTGTATATAAATTATTTTGTTTGGTTGCCATGTTTTTGGGTACCAACTTCCATACATTTATGTCCATCCTCCTTTTTTTATTTAATTTGTGTAATGTTCGAGGAGAATAAAGTTAATCGTTCGACTATTTCTTCTTGTAAACTTGTAAGTATAAGTATAAAAGCCGGTCTAGTCTTATCCAGAGTTTTCCTTTAATTTTATTTATATGCGTATTAAAAGCAGAAGGGGAGGCATTCGCCCAGCAGTGGGACGCTATAGGCTAGATTAAATTAGAAGATGTGTGCCACTACGCTGGATTTATGCAATGACAGTCGATTTTTATTTATTCGTCGTAGTAATACCAATAGTAGAAGGGGGCATTACCATATCTCTAATACAGCTGAGACCAGCTGAGGGTTCTTCATCAGATACTTCAGACCTTCGATTTTTAGGGTTCCGTACTCAAAGGGTAAAAACGGAACCCTATTACTAAGACTTCGCTGTCCGTCCGTCCGTCTGTCTGTCACCAGGCTGTATCTCAAGAACCGCGATAGCTAGACAGTTGAAATTTTCACAAATTATGTATTTCTGTTGCCGCTATAACAACAAATACTAAAAACAAAATAAAATAAATATTTAAGGGGGGCTCCCATACAACAAACGTGTTTTTTTCTGCGTTTTTGCCTTATGGTACGGAACCCTTTGTGTGCGAATCCGACTCGCACTTGGCCAGTTTTTTCACATCAAATGAAGCGGCCCACCAAGTTGAATATTTTTTGTAAATAGATCTCTAATAGTTTGGTTGGGCTCTTGTGTTTTCTAATCAGGGTCACCAGGTACTCCAGATCATCGATTATCCTAATTTTTATAGTTTTCCCTTTATGTGGCCATTAAACCCTAACTCTGTACCAAATTTCAGCACTCTGAGTTTATGGGAAGTACTAGTTCTATTTTGATGATGAGTGAGTGAGTGTCGTAAATGCGAAACTTTGCTTTCGCTTAACTTCGGAACTAAATAACCTACAGACTTGAAATTTTGGATTATAAGTCTGTGATTATAGCTTACTGGATGACGAAAATTTCTGCGTTCTGGTCTTATCCAGAGGTTCTCAAATAGGGGCCTGAAAATGCGGCGAAATGATTCCTGTAAAGGATGGTACGGCAGTGTTTGCTTCGCGCTCGACTTGGCGGGGGCACTGCCGTGCCCCCCGATATACAGATTGAAAGGTCTAATTATGTAGAACAATAGTTGTTATGGGGGATAGTCCCAGTTCGCTGTCCGTTCAGAGATATGAAACCTTTAACACTATACATTTATGTTAGGTTAGGTTAGGGCGTTTTGGTACCCGAAAACTAATTACATCTAAACAAAATAATTTATATACAGATTGAAAGGTCTAATTATGTGGAACAATAGTTAGTATGGTGGATAGTCCCAGTTCGCTGTCCGTTCAGAGTTGGACAACCTTTAACACTATACATTTGTTAGGTTAGGTTAGGGCGTTGAAAACTAATTACATCCAATCAAAATAATTTATATACAGATTGAAAGGTCTAATTATGTAGAACAATAGTTGTTAAGGAGGATAGTCGCAGTTCGCTGTCCGTTCAGAGATATACAACCTTTAACATTATGTAGGTTAGGTTAAGGTTAGGTTAGGGCGTTGCGGAAGGATTGTACGTTCCCGCGACCCCCAGCGTAGTGTAAATGGAAAAACGGGGTAAAAAAAAAGGTAGATAAAATTCAGTCACGTCACGATAAAGCAAGAGTCTATTATTGTTACTTATGACCTAACCTAACGATAACCTAACCTAACCTTTGAAGGTTGTATATCTCTGAACGGACAGCGAACTGACACTATCCCCCCTAACGACTATTGCTCTATCTAATTAGATCTTTAAAACTGTATATAAATTATTTTGTTTGGTTGCCATGTTTTTGGGTACCAACTTCCATACATTTATGTCCATCCTCCTTTTTTTATTTAATTTGTGTAATGTTCGAGGAGAATAAAGTTAATCGTTCGACTATTTCTTCTTGTAAACTTGTAAGTATAAGTATAAAAGCCGGTCTAGTCTTATCCAGAGTTTTCCTTTAATTTTATTTATATGCGTATTAAAAGCAGAAGGGGAGGCATTCGCCCAGCAGTGGGACGCTATAGGCTAGATTAAATTAGAAGATGTGTGCCACTACGCTGGATTTATGCAATGACAGTCGATTTTTATTTATTCGTCGTAGTAATACCAATAGTAGAAGGGGGCATTACCATATCTCTAATACAGCTGAGACCAGCTGAGGGTTCTTCATCAGATACTTCAGACCTTCGATTTTTAGGGTTCCGTACTCAAAGGGTAAAAACGGAACCCTATTACTAAGACTTCGCTGTCCGTCCGTCCGTCTGTCTGTCACCAGGCTGTATCTCAAGAACCGCGATAGCTAGACAGTTGAAATTTTCACAAATTATGTATTTCTGTTGCCGCTATAACAACAAATACTAAAAACAAAATAAAATAAATATTTAAGGGGGGCTCCCATACAACAAACGTGTTTTTTTCTGCGTTTTTGCCTTATGGTACGGAACCCTTTGTGTGCGAATCCGACTCGCACTTGGCCAGTTTTTTCACATCAAATGAAGCGGCCCACCAAGTTGAATATTTTTTGTAAATAGATCTCTAATAGTTTGGTTGGGCTCTTGTGTTTTCTAATCAGGGTCACCAGGTACTCCAGATCATCGATTATCCTAATTTTTATAGTTTTCCCTTTATGTGGCCATTAAACCCTAACTCTGTACCAAATTTCAGCACTCTGAGTTTATGGGAAGTACTAGTTCTATTTTGATGATGAGTGAGTGAGTGTCGTAAATGCGAAACTTTGCTTTCGCTTAACTTCGGAACTAAATAACCTACAGACTTGAAATTTTGGATTATAAGTCTGTGATTATAGCTTACTGGATGACGAAAATTTCTGCGTTCTGGTCTTATCCAGAGGTTCTCAAATAGGGGCCTGAAAATGCGGCGAAATGATTCCTGTAAAGGATGGTACGGCAGTGTTTGCTTCGCGCTCGACTTGGCGGGGGCACTGCCGTGCCCCCCGATTTCGTCGACCGTAGGTTCAATTGATGTAAGGGACAAAATACGTAAAATGAGTTGAGTATACAGTTTTGTTCAGAATTTTGCGCTCTTTCGAATGGTGTATATGAAAAAGTTCTAGCTTAAAAAAAATGTCCCTTACCCTACTGATTTTTGGATTCAAATTTTGAATCAGCCCCATAACAACAATGTATCTGAAAAATTATGCAATATAGCAACTTGAAATGGTGTAATTACCGCCGCCAATCCACTTCACATAAGGTAAGGGTCTTCCCAATCAACAACAAACAAACCTTCACACTATTTTTTCATTATAGATTGGATCCAACGTAGAGATCAATTTAATGTAAGGGACATTACTAACAAAATACGTTGGTGTAAGGGACGTCTATTTTCTTAAATAGCTAACTTATTTAAATAAATGTTACACAGGTAGATAGAGCACTAAAATACAAGATTATTTGTGAAATCAGATCCGAAAAAGGTTAATAAAAAAAAAAGTTTTAGGCGATTAAGTCCGAAAAAAAACTTTGTCGGCCTCTCCTGAAAAATCGTATTTTGTCCCTTACCTCAATTGAACCTACGGTCGACGATTTATTTTCGCAAAGATTAGCGATCCTATCTCAGTGCAGGAGCACACGATGCGTTGCGGCGCCACAATGCAAAGATTTCGACGAATCGACGGGGACACGAGCTGCTTGCGCGCCCGCCGATACGCTGCCGCGCCGGTACTAAGAAGTGTAATACACGAACTCATGTTGTATAATGTACGCAATTCTCAAATTTCCTCAAGAGCCCTAATAATACCTTGCTCGCCTTATGGCTCATTAGCGCTTTAGAAATATCTTCAGCACACTAATGAAGCTCTTCCAATGGTACTTGAATTTCACGTGTGTCTTCAGCTATTTGGCTGAATTTATGTAGATTGTAAAAATCTGGGTCCTATTTTTGCAAGCTTTTATTTAATTTACCATATTCATATGCCTAGCCTTCTGAATATTTTACTAACGAACGTTTAGATGCGTCGTCATCATCTGCCTAGCCTTTTCCCAACTATGTTGAAGTCAGCTTTCCCCCTAACCGGATGCAGCTGGATACCAGTATTTAAAATGGAGTGTTTGCTTATCTGACTTCCACTACCTAGTTACTGGGTAACACGTCCTTGCAACAAGCTTTAATTTAATCTCTGTGAACCCCCATGGCCACGAGGTACACGCTCAATCGACACACGTCTTGCAACAGTCATCATCATCATCATCATTTCAGCCGAAAGACGTCCACTGCTGGACATAGGCTTCCCCCAAGCACCTCCACTTCGACCGTTTTGCGCTTCTCGCATCCAACAGGATCCTGCGGCCTTCACAAGGTCGTCGGACCACCTTGTGGGAGGCCTTCCAACGCTACGTCTTCCGGTACGCGGTCGCCACTCCAGAACTATTCGGCCCCATCGGCCATCAGTTCTGCGAGCAATGTGCCCTGCCCATTGCCACTTAAGTTTGGCAATTCTTCGGGCTATGTCGGTTACCTTGCGACAGTGACTACGGGGAAAACAAATGAAAGAAGTAGTTTTGAGCATGCCACGAGTCACCGCGACGACGCGATTTGCGGAGCGACAGACGAAAACAAGTAACTCGCGCGTGTCGCAAGTCGCATCGCTTGAGGCCGTGAACGGGACCTGCCGGAGGAGGAATCTCCAAAACCGCCTTACTGAATTGCTTGAATTATTTAATCCCCTTTTTCTTACTAAGAATGATTAATTTACCAAAATCGTCCTGTCCCAGCTCTAACCGCTTCCTTATACCTCCTCCATTTTTAAATAAACAATCTTTTACTGAAATACTGTTGTGGAGCAATCTAAAGAATTCACAGGATCTTAACGAGTAGGTACGCTTTTAAAATTCCCCCCTTGGCTGTTACTTGGCTACGGTGGCAGAATTCCTAATTCTTAAATCCATTGGATTTTGCGCTGGAGTTCAGCTATATTTTGTTGGCAGGATAAAATGGTAGGAGTTTTAGTTGGTGGTTTGGTTTAAGACATATGTTACACCACCTATAAGTTTGACGGGGTAGCCAGTGGCGCCCTCTAGTTTTGTTACGAAGTTACTTGAATCACCGTAAAGGTCAGATAAGAGTGACACTGGCTGGTGAGAGTCACTCTAGCGGAGCGTTGCTTTGATGGTGGCGTGGCGGCTGCCTTCTGATGACAGAGATGATGTCAGGGGAGTCGCTATCGTACCACGTCCACGACGAACTGCTATATTCCGGCACAATCCTGATTATATTGAAGATACTGAACCACTTATACGATGACCACTTCTGGTAAAGGCTATCATGCGCCGTTGTGCTCATAGTATGAGAATCCAATCTAGGAATTAGATACTACAATATTCCAAATTGAATAAATGCATAATTATAAACAAATGAATGCGTTTACAGTTCGGCCGACGAGAGAATGCGGCCTTGTCACTTAAATTGTCACCTGCCAGTTTCATACAAACGAATACGTGTTTTTCGAATTTGATCTTTATTAGCTACTAGAAATGTCGCACTGAAAGGTGTCAGGAACGCATTCTCTCGCGACAGTCGGACTGTAGTTTAAATCGTGCTATTCCGCAATTTATAACAAGTCGTATTTTACAAGTGCCACACTTTTATGATTTTACATATTTTAGATGCAAAAGTACTATGTCTGTCTGTCTGATGCGCATTAACGGCGGATCGGATTACTATAAAATTTGGTACACAGATAGACCTTAGTCTGTAGTGTACCCTAATTGCGTAAAACTCTTTCAATAACAAATTCAATTAGTTATTATTATTGGTCTGTGATGTCCCTGCAGGAAAAAGGCCTCCCTACTCTCTTTCCATTTCTCTCTGTTCAAAGCTGCTAAGGACCAGTTCTTGTTGAAGGAGTCCAGCTCATCCCGCCATCTCCGTCTGGGCCTGCCATTAAGAGGGACCCATTGGGTCGTCAGTTTGGCCCATTGTTCGTCTGACATGCGGCAGATGTGTCCAGCCCAGTTCCATTTTAGCGTGGCAGTTTTAAATAGTTGATTTCTTCAATAACCGACGAAAATTTTCTACACTGGGGCGGATCTATAATCATGCGCTGAATTCGTGGTAACAGTTTGCGCGTTGATGTCCCTTACACCCCGTATGCGTAATACTGCTGAAAGGCTGAAACACACATTTACACTTATAGCTGCCTAGTGAAACAGGACTAACCTACCGTCCGAGTGGCGAATTGAATCAGGTCAATAAAAAACGTCAAAGAGATGGGCCCTTTGAGACATATAATTCAATTTGAAACTAGACATTTCAGCAAGAAACTTTTATAGTTCGAGTCAATGGGGAATCGCGTTTTATAAGTTCGGGAGTGGTGGAAGAGAATTTGTTTTGTTTTTATTAGCGTGATGTCAGTTTCTATGTGTTTTTGGGGTACAACGAACTATTATATAAGTGATGTTTACCTATGTTGTTTTTGTGATATACTGGCTGTTCTCGTTTCGACGTCGTTGAGTACAAAATTAATGAACGGTGAAGGAAAACATCGTGAGATAAGCGGCTTGTCCGAGAACCAAAAATGCGGAGACATGTGATATCTATCAATCCGCACTGTGCCCGCGTGGTGGATTACGGCCCACTCCCTCTCACCGAAAAGAGGCCTGTGTTCCAGCAGTGCCATGGGAATATTTTAGACTGTTTGCGCAAATGGACTTTTTATATGATAATGCCATGGGAAAAACAAGCAATTGTTAAGTAAAATTGACACGTTTCGTGGTTTGAAGTTATTTTCTGCCAACAGTTCTTTAAAAAAAAAGAATCGTGTAAATCGGTCTATTCTGTGAAAAGTAAAACGTGGACATTTATATAAAAAAAATATACGCGTCAATTTAAGATTTTTTTTATTTTTTCATTTAGATTAAAAGATTTTTAGATTTGTGATTGACTGTAGACAGTCAATTACAATCAGACCCATAGTTATCCATCGGACCGTTTTTTTTCTTTTAAAGATAATAGATCGACTGGAGTTACAACATAGCTTGCAGAGTAAGCAAACTGAAGTGGCAGCGGGTTGACCATGTTTGTCGAACGAAAGTTGGCGGTGTGATACTCCCGTGCCCTGGAAAGCACGTTAGGTCGTTAGTCCTGTGTCTGATATCGCTCAGGTCGTCACGGATTACCGTTCCATCGGACTACGAGGGCGAGGGAAGAGAAAGTCTACCTTTGTCTGCGCACACACTTGAGCACTATAATATCTCCCGCGCCGGAGGCTAGTCTCCGTTGAAATTAGCCACCATGGCGGAACTACGGTCTGGATGATTTTTACACATCATATAACGAACACCTTTATTCTACAAAGGGATGGGCCAAATATAGTAAAGACGCCAGCACATCAAGCTACTACAATCTGTCAAGTTTCTTTAATAGATTTTCAACTTTATCGCAAAACTATAAGGCTCAAAGTTGATTGGGAAAATTTGGCAGTTTCGGGTAGCTTGATGTGCTTGGCGTCTGTACTTAATATTTTTATAGACTCTTAATTAATTATTTCTGAATTAAAAATGCCAGAAAATATATACTGTAATGCAAAGATACAGGCTATTTTTAGCAGAACGGCGTTAATAAAAACTTAGCACAGGCGTTAATAGGGATAATTTATTTTATCGTCGCCCTTAAGGTAAGGAAGAGGTTCTAAGAAATGTGAGTATGCAATTAAGGGGAACTACAATCTTTATTGTTATCCGTTTTTATACAGAGGGTCTTGACCTCACTGTTGGCTTCAGCTACCTCGAAAACCATGAATACTATCTCTTTCCCAGGCCGCTGTTGAAAAGAGAGAGAGAAAGTCGCATGGAGGGAGGCATAACGTTTATTCGTTACGTGACGATTTCTATAAGTAATCTTCTACCGCAAGCCACATTAAAAAACTTCGTTCCAACAATTATGGTTAAGCACTTTATCATTATTTTAGTTTACGCAACATTTAGTAAGTAAGTATTTATGTTTTTTACTTGATAAAATAAAAACTAACCGGTTTAGATAGAGCCCCAAATTTTTTTGCACCAGGTCCCCTGGCCACGTAGTCTACGCCACTGGACACAGGTTTCCTCTCTTCGAGAGGGGGTGGGCTGTAATCTACCACTCGGGTCCAGTGGGGATTGGTAGATGTAACATGTCTTCGAATTTACGGTTCTAGGCCATGCTGGTCTCCTCACGATGTTTTCCTTTACAGTTTTGTGAGCAGTGGTGATGAAATTATTACCACAAAGTAAAACGCCTGGCTGGGTTCGAACCCACGACCTACAAGTCGTAAGTCGGGGCCTTTACCACTGGGCTACCACTCACACCAAATAAACCTTAATGATGTTTATTAATAAACGTTGTGTGTGAGCAAACTGGGTGATTATTGCATGGACAGGACCAGGTATATGAAATACTTTTTCATCGTCTGCCCGCTCAATGTAAACAGCCCGTGTAAAGTTTGTTTGAACAGTATTTGATACGGCATGCACTAAGTGCATCGTTGGTATTCCTGGCTTTTGTAAAGCTAAGTGCACATTAGAGCCGCGGCGGGCCGCACCGCAACGCAGTAATGCATAAGCATAATCAGTCCTCAGTGTTCACACTGATGGGACAAAGGTCTCGTCTCGGTGAGAGGGAGTGGGCCGTAATACACCACGCGGGCTAAGTGCAGGTTGGTAGATGTCACATGTCTTCGAATTTTTGGTTCTATTGTCGTCACGATGTTTTGCAGTAATTGTTAGAGACAAATTCATGAATTGGAACTGTTTTCACTCCATTGCAATGAGGCGCTTTCCGCGCCGCAACGCAATGCATTGCAAAAATCCTCTATCACTTTCTTAAATACATTTTGTATGAACGATCAAACGCATACAACAGGCGGAACGCTTCGTAACGCAAAACAGTAGCCACAAATATACGCCTGCCAAGCGATCCGCTCCGATCCGCTATATCGGTTACCTTGATTCTCGTTCAAGGTAACCGAAATAGCCCAAAAAATTACCAAACCTAAGTGGCAGTGGGCAGGGCAAATTGCTCGCAGAACAGATGGCCGATGGGGCCGAAAGGTTCAGGAGCGGCGGTCACGTACCGGAAGACGTAACTTAAGAAGGCCTCCCACAAAGTGGACCGATGACCTTGTGAATGCCGCAGGTATCCGCTCAATGCGGGAAGCACAGAACCGGTCGAACACGGCCATTTCAACCGGTTCTGTGTCCAGCTGTGGACGTCTTTGGCTGAATTAATGTGAAGAAATGAAATTAATGAATAAGCGATCTGCCACGCCCCAGTGCGTTGCGCTGCGGCCCGGTGCGGCTCGCCCTCAGTGTGCGCGCCTTTAATGGGTCACGTTATGGTTACGTATGGAGCAACTTTCTGTCCATTAGTTGCACCGATAGAAGTTAGCTTGTTTCTTTGACTAGCTATGCAAAGTTTAACATTGTTAGCTTAGGGATATCAATTATTGAGCATAAAGGCTAATTGCGTTTGTATAGCTTGCTTATGTGTGCGCAAGTAAAGGTGAGATACATGACTAGGTCAGCGGGATTGTCCGAAAGGGTTACCGCTGGCCCGGAACATAAAGGGCTAAGGAAGGAACACGGGTGGGTTTTAGTCAGTAAGAGTCTGACACTCCCTTCCGCTCCACCCAGAGCGGGAGGGGTCATTTGATGATTTCCCATCCGCAAAAAAAAAAAAAACAAAAGGGGTCAGAGGAAAAGTAAAAGAAATATCTCAAACTAGTTCATTCTAATAAAAAACCAAAAATGTATCCTAATTAAAAATTACGTAAGTAAATATTATCGTCTCTTTCAAAAAGTCACTGTCACTTTTTAAATACAATAATAATTATGTAACTGAATTAATGCACTTTATGAAAGTCGTATTAAAGGTAATTTTTATCGCAAAAATAATTAAAACTACTTACATAAACTACAGTCATACTTCCGCTGTACAGTCAAAACAAACCATAATGGATGAAGTACAGACGCCAGCACATCAAACTACTACAATCTGTCAAACTTTCTATCGTCGTTTTCTGTCGTCTTTGTTTAATAGATTTTCAACTTTATCGCTAAAGCATAAGGTTCAAAATAAGCAAAATTTTACAGTTTCGGGTAGCTTTATGTGCTGGTGTCTGTACCTACTACACTACACAGCAGCGTCCGGATCAACACACGAAGGGCTATAAAAATGCGACTGTGTGCATGAAAGAAAGAAAAGAAAAAAAAAAGATCATTTGGACACAGTTCGTGAAACACAAAATACATAACAAACAAAATGCATGCGTAGATTTGTAATATGACCATAAGTTTCTCCCACAATCAGTATAACTAAATTAATAAAAAAACAGGTTTTATACATAATAATAAAAATTCAGTGTCCAGGTATTCTGAATATAACATAATATTCTAATTAGGAAGTTTGGTGGCTTGGTGGTGTGTGTTAATTCCGGGACATGTCCTATATTCCACGTCATCCCAAGCATACGTCTTTGGCAAAGAGAATTATATCGTCGTTGGTCTTTGGCATACATCTGTCTCACTTACACCTTAGCATTCAGCTCTTTCACACAGTCATGCATCAACATTTCATACCTCTTAACTAACCCGTAGAGAGATTATTTTTTAAAAACATAATTTTTGAAGGAGTGTTTAGAACAAAGGAATTGGTTCCTTGATTCTGGTATTGTATTTTATCTACCTACATTTCACATCCTATCTACATTTTAATTTTAAAGCATTAATTGCAATTTTATTTTTCTGCAAGGAAGGAAGCGAGAATCAGACAGTACCAGCTACAAATTACATCGTATATAAGGAGCTTGGCTTGCCCTTAACAGCTTAAGGGTTTACGAGCGACCCACGATAAATCTATTTAATGCCCATATCGACAGCTAATACCCAGCACTTGTACCGAGCTAGAGCTTGCGATAAGCGATAAGCGATTAGAGTTTTGAATAGAAAATCTAATTTGAACTTTAATGCCTCTAATTTTGTAACTTTCGTTTCGTTGTACAATCGAGGTGTGCAATGTTTGAGCCCATTAAGGTTCATTTTTGATTGCACTGTGCTTGCATTATGCTTGGTATGTTTGTGCTACCAAAATACCGCATGTAATAGACAATGTGGGAATGGAATGTATTAAAAAATATTTCCTTTTGGGTTACTTCAGTGTGAGGATTTGTAATCCTAAATGATGACAACACTTCATAAAACACAAAATCCCAAGACTGCTACTGAGAATCTTGCTCCAGAAAAATCAATAAACACTGCTTACATAATCAGCCTAAAATCTTCCCACTGCTAAGACACAGGCGTCCTCTAGGCGAGAGGAAGTGGGCCGTAATCCACCACGCGGGCCCAGTGCGTGTTGGTAGATGTAACGTCTTTAATTTTTTTTTGCTTCTAGGACATTCCGGTTTCCTCACGATATTTCTTTTACCGTTTTACGAGTAAATGGAAATGCTGCTTAGTCTGGCATAATTTACACAGGCGTACATGTCCGAATATAAAACCTACATACAATTATTCAGGAAGTAAAATGTTGTTCTTTTCTTTATCTTTAAAAAGCTTAAAGAAAAATATCTGCAACCCAGTTTTAAAAGCCAGTTGCCGTCCGCTTTCACGGTAATACCTACCGCCCGCCCGTTTCCTGAACATAACCTCTTGGATTTTATGGTCCTTTACCTACTGTTTACAAAATGGCGTCGTTAAAGTCCAAGTGGCATAAACAAAATGTTTCACTGTTACAATATGTAATCTGATGTTTTATTTTGCGACAAACTTCCAGGCGATGTGAAAGTGAAAAATTAATATTTACTGAAAGGTTTCATAAAATTTTAATTAAAGGATTTGTGACTAAATAATAACAGCCTCATGGGTCGACTGATCAGATTATGCTACGCTTGCTTCGGTTGGCCCGTGCATGGGTGAACATCTTCATATATCAAGACCCCGCCGTGCCTCGGAAAGCACCTTAAGCCGTTGGTACCGGCTGTCATTCGTAGATCTTTGGCAGTCGTTACGGGTCGTCAGTAGCCCGAAAGTCTGATAACCATTCTTACCTAAAGGGGTATCGTATTACCCAGTAACTGGGGTAAAGAAGATAAGATAAGCAGTCACTTCATGTAAAATACTCGTATTCAGCTGCATCCGGTGAGACTGAAAGCCGACCCCAACATAGTTGGGAAAAGGCTAGGTAGATTGATTGTTTCATAAATCTTTTATTGATGTTGATGCCTAAGAAGAGGGATAGCTGAAGATTTATTTCTCTATTCTCTTTCTGTATGTTTTTATATATTTTTTATTTATTGCGTTTACGACCACTACATCAAAGAGGCAGTAAAAGTAGTTACTGGTAAAGTCCCCGTCACGAGAAACTATAAACTTTGTAAACACACATTCAGGGGTTCGCAACCTTGGGATCAAATAAAAAAAACAGTGTTGTAATGATTTTTATTTAATACTGCAGAATATTGACGCTGCGCTGTCAATATTCTGCAGTATTGACAGCGCAGCGTGAACTTAGGTACTTCAAAATGGCGGCCCAAATGTTTACGCTCCATTAGTCAGACGCGTTCCAGTACCACAAAACATTAGACGACAGCGCTTTATAACGCTAAAATATAACCCGACTAAAGGCCGATTCACACATATCAGTGAAGCCACAGTTCAGGCACAGTACCGGCACAGTTCAGTATCAGTGCTACAGTGTTGCGTCAGTGATTCAATTCATACATGTCAGTACTCAGTTCACGGAGCTTCAGTGAAAACGTGTTCGTCGTCAAAGGCATTCAGTACTACGGAGCTGAAGAAGAAGAGCAGCATCAAAGAAAAAAGAGAAAATGGGTGCATGAAGCATGGCGATCAAGAGAGACAGAAGGAGAATTCATGACATTATAAAAAGAATTGGTTAAAGATGAAAGGAAATATTTTGAATATTTTAAAATGTCAGAGAGATGTTTCAATATTCTTGTTCAGAAACTAGGAAGTAAGTTATTGAAGAAAGATACTCGTCGGAGGACGGCGGTGTCCGTGATCCGACAAAAAATATCGTCGTCAACGAATACGTCCGTGATTGCCGGTGTCGGCACTGACACTGAGAGCACTGTGTCGTCACTGACACTGACAAGTGGGGATGCGTTCATAGAAACTGTATGAAAGAATATTTCGCACTGTGCCGGTACTGTGCCTGAACTGTGACTTCACTGATATGTGTGAATCGGCCTTAAGTGAAATTGCTCGTTAGTTTCGTATTACACGTACGTTATTTTCCAGTTGATTGAATTTGGGATTATTTGTTGTTGATTGTCGCTACTTAACTTAGTAGAAATTCTTTATTTACAAAACATTTTCTCGTAGCGCGGACTTTAGGTAAAAAGCTCTTGTGTTAAAGATACTGCTACCCACCCTAAGACAATCCCACCAAGAAAAGAGTGGCCTATATACTAGAATGAAATCCACACGCATCAAAGGCCTCCTAAAACAAAAGTAAGAAAATAAAATAATACGAACAAAATAAAAGTTTATTTTACAACCTACACTGCACCAGCTGCCACTTCCATCTGTAAACACCATTCTAAACCTTATTCCAAAACCATAAAGTTTATTTTCAAAAAACACGTTGTGTGTCAAAGTCTTTGCTACTCAATTTCACAAGGTTCTACTTTCAAGTCCGAGAAACTCATTATAAGTTTCTGCTTCAACAGGCAAAGGTCTAAATTTTATTTTGAATACCTTGGTGAACTATGTTTGAGTTCTTTGTAGCAGCGAAGTATAGTGCTCGGTACCAACTACTTGTTTGTACAGACAGCAATGCGAAGAACATTTCTTTGTTATTATTTTAATTGTGTTTTGATCTTGTTAGAAAAGCTTGGAACGTTCGATTTAATAGGTATGGATTTATACGTAGGTTTTCATTATGAAGTCGACGTTCATGAATTTTGTTTGGAAAATTGTGAATTTTCTCTTTTTAAAATTAACTGCTGGATGAAAATGTTAAATTTATGATTTTTGGAACGAAGTTATTTATCGGAAGAGCAACCGGCAAGAGTACCTAAACTGGAAGAAATCGTGCGACTTTTTATTACAATAAGAAAAGTCAGAGAGAGATAGTTTTCATGGGTGCTGAAGCCAATAGTGAGGTCATAATAAAAATTCAAGATGGCGGCTGCGAAAATTTTCAAATGTTTCTTCATGGGGGTCGTTTTCATGGTTTTCGAGGGTGCTGAAGCCTATAATGAGGTCAAAATGAAAATTCAAGATGGCGGCTGCGAAAATTTTCAAATGTTTCTTCATGGGGGTTTGGCTTACTATTTGATCATTTTAATCATTACAATCGTTTACTCAAACAACCACTTAGACACCCTACAAAGATAAACTTCTCAAAACTTTTCTCATATCAGTTTTTATATACCTATGTTTTTTTCTCAAAATAAAATCACATTCCACAAAGGTATGAAACATGTGCTATTCATCATCTGTCTAGCCAATTGTCAACTATGTTGCGGTCGGCTTCCAGTCTAACTGGATGCAGCTGAACACCAGAATTTTTTTTCATGGAGCGACTGCCTATCTGACCTCCACAACCCAGTTACTGGGTAATACGGTACCTACCCCTTGGTAAGACTGGTGGTCAGACTTTCGGGCTTCTGACTAACGACTGTCAAAGATCTACAAATGACAGCCGGGACGAACCCAACGGTCTTGATATGTAATGGATGGTCACCCATCCACGGACCAACCTCAGCAAGCGTAGCTATACTAACATAGCTTGTATTGTTACTAACGTTATGTCCATGATACTTGAAAATAAATATTTTATAATTATTATTATTTTACCTTCGATCACCCATATAGCAGCTGTTATTATGAAGCCACGAGAGCCCATGAAAGACATGTTAATAAAAACAACAAAAGTGCAACGAAATAGGAAAGAGAACTACAAAACAGCTGAAATAAAACTGTCACAAGATATCACTTCGGAGTTTTCGCGTCGCTTGCTCCAAAATGTGCGGTAAAAGCGAATTCTTTGGAATCCACATCATTTTGTCACTAAACAAAAAGGCATAGAAGGAGAATTTTGTAAAAGTAACCTTATCTTTATTATTTAAAAAAATGAAAAGTTAAGTCGTTAAAGTAAAAAGAAGAAACAAACAAAAGTTTTTATGGTGCTGGTTTTAATGTGTAGGTATAGTTTTGTCCTAGCAATAAAAATGAGCCTTAAAAATGGACAATTACCGTGCTAGCTAAAAAGCATGTGCATAATACTGCTGTAAGTTTCATTCGTCTTGCAACTACAAATACAGATGACATAGCAGCTTAAAATACTATCTACAGCTAGGTCACAGTAGGTATATTATTTTGCACTGAGTCCCAAACTACACAGTTAGTCTGTATCTACAACTAAGTCCGAAGCAATATTCTTTTTAGCACCTTAATCACACTAATAATATTAAGGCGAAAGTTTGTGA
Organism: Oligia strigilis; assembly: GCA_951800025.1. Classification (NCBI taxonomy): domain Eukaryota; kingdom Metazoa; phylum Arthropoda; class Insecta; order Lepidoptera; family Noctuidae; genus Oligia; species Oligia strigilis. The sequence continues at coordinate 6,026,700 of OX637563.1, read as the reverse complement.
GTGTGTTTATATGTTTGTTACTTCTTCACTCTCAAACGGCTAGACCAATTTTGATAAAATTTTGTATGGAGGTAGCTGACATTCCCACGGGATCGAAACTTTTACTGATATTCATATAACAACTGATAATAGATAACAACTACAACAATAGATAACAACTGATATTACCACGGGATCGAAACTTATGTGGGTGAAACCGCGGGGCGCAGCTAGTATTAATATATTTACTGTGATTTAGGCGAGATGTTTGTCCAGTTTAAAAGTATTCGAACTTACAAAATGACATTCTGGTGAAGTAGCTTTAGAAGTAGCTAGCTAACTAAGCTAGCTTTAATATGTATAATTTATTTTTATTTATTTTTTTAAATAAAACGTTGCCCCACACTAGGAATTTCTCCTGTATCGTGGGTGCGTTTACAAACATTTAAACTCACATACACAAACAGCCAGACCCGGAACAACTACTTGTAGGTCATACAAATATTTGTTCCGTGCGGGAATCGAACCCGCGACACGCAGCACAGCAGTCAATCGCTTAACCACTGCGCCAACCGTGTACCTTTAGGAACATAATTTATTCAAATCTGAAGGCAGCTTGTTGCTCTAAACAGTTTTAATTTCTTTGAGCTGGGCATAGCACTAGATGTATCAATGTTTGGTTGGAGTACTTTGCAGAGTTCGCCTTCTTTGAGTATATTTCATGGCTACCAGTGGACATTCCGAGGTAAAACTTGAGTGAAAATTACAAATACGATTGCAGCAGTTTTTTACACAGCATCTTTGAATGAAGCAAAGCGGTTCTTTTTACCTTGGAAAATATTCTTTTTGAATGCATTCTGTATTTTTGTTCGAGATTCTTTGGAATAACTAATGAAAATGTTAGGAAATGTATAGAATGTTTTTTGTGCACATAGTATGATTCGGAAAATAATAATAATTAATAATTCTGGGTTGTGGAGGTCAGATAGGCAGTCGCTCCATGTAAAATACTGGGAATTTCAAATTACTGATGTACATATACCTAGGTACATCAGTAATTTGAAGTTCCCAGTCAACATTTTCTCAATATCAGGTATCCAGAATCAAAATCCAACAAATTCTAAAACACCTTCAGAAAATTCAAAGCTATTAATGGCCTGTACTGCGAGTTTCAGCTGAAACACCGTACGCCAGTAAATCATTGGGGTAAATCCTTCACTGTACCCACTTAATTCCGTTCGTGCGAAATAGATAAAATTGCTCCAATGAACATTTGTTTAAGAGCGCTTCCTTTTGTTTTAAATGCCTGGGCTGGAAGATCACGTTTTTACATACCCAAACATTAAGGCTCGCTACAATCATATTGTGCTAGTTTTTATTAGGCACCATTCCAGATTTCGGGGTGCTTTTGAATTTCCAATAATACTTTACCAGACCCGGGTATCGAGAGACCAGCACCCTAATTGCGTAACATACTATCAATCGGAATCATTTTGAAGAAAATTGCTAATCCATTGCTTCATTAGTTCGAAAAATTTGTCCGCTCAACAAGTAAATAACGCAATGAATGTTGTTGAACTGTCAAAATGAAACCGATTCCGATTGATAATGTGTTACGCAATTGCCCCGCAGGACTAGGCTGATTAAGCAGTGTTTTTTTAATACGAGCTTACACTACAGTTGTGGCCCTGTCCAAATTTCAATAAATTTTATATCGTATTAAAAGTAAGGACGTTCAGTTTCGAATTTGATTTATTTCTTCCGGGAAACTTTTCCAATTTTACTGCCATAAAAACATAATTCGGACTATCGTTCGTAAGTGATGCGCTTGCCAACAAATAGTATTTCATTTTTATTATAGATTAATTATTATCTATCTGTGCTCAAAAGTGCGTAATCTGGATAGATTATGATTACTTAACGTGCTTTACGAGGCATTTGCCCACCGTGACTCGGAAAGTACGTTGAGTGATGAGTCTCGGTAAGTAATGGATGGTCACCCATCCACAGACCGACCTCGGCAAAAGTTGCTTAATCTTGACGAATCGACCTGTACGGCCGTCTTTTTTAGCCACGAACCTTTTCCATGTACCTACCTAGATTTGACATAATTACTTAAATTATATCAAATCTTGACACTTTCCTGGACGAATTGAGTGTTGATAAAATACCTTTGAGCTCCCCAGAAAAACATCTACCGGACCTTCAACAGAAGAAAAAAGTAAAAAAAAAACCTAATTGCTTTTGTAGGGAACGAACCGTAAATTGCTATAACGAACGGTCTGGTCTCGATAGTATCGAGTTTTTTTTTTTGTAAAGTTTTCCAATATAGTAGTACATCTAGAGAGCTATGTACTCGTTTTTTTAGTTTGCGGCTTTTACAAAAAAACTTTTACTGCAAACTGCAATTGGCTTGTTGCAAAAATAGATGTACATACTTAATTAAATTAATATTTGGGGATGCTGGCTGGTTGGAATGTAACGACTCTTTTACGTGCATTTTGAAGGGCAGTACTCGACCGTAATTATGGAGAAAGTTTTAGACAAGAAGTGTTTTGTGTGTGTTTTTTTGACATGGAGCGACTGCCTGTCTGACCTCCACACGTTACTGGATAATGCGATACCCCTTGGTAAGACTGGTTGTCAGATTTTCGGGCTTCTGACGACCCATAACGACTGTCAAAGATCCATGAATGACAGCCGGAACCAACGGCTTAACGTGCTTTTTGAGGCACGATGGGATTTTGAATAGTCTCGATATGTAAGGATAGTTACCCATCCACAGACCAGACACGGCAAGCCTTTTTTTTTTTTTTTTTTTTTTACGTGGAGAAATGCTCATGCATTCTGCACTACCACGGGGAGATAGTGCAGTTATGTGGGACTCTAACCCACTAAAACTCCACGGTGTCCTCCTCTGCCGCTTATGGCGGGAACACGGGCACGCGTTAGCACTCATCCGAGACACGGCAAGCCTAGCTTAACCTGATCGATCGACCCGTGCGGCTGTTATTACAAGCACCTAGACCTCCCACCCCCATTAAAAGTTATAGTAATAATTACAAACTAAAATCAAAACAGCGAAATATTTTACAGTCGTTTAAGACGACGTGCGACAGCGGGATTGTCCGAAAGGGTTACCGCTGGCCCGGAACATAAAGGGCTAAGGAAGAAACACGGGTGGGTTTGTAGCGGTATCTACAACGCCACATGAGAACAACGCGTCATACTGACGTCACGCAAAATCCAGCATCGCGCAAGCAGAGTTTACCGCGCAACTAGCATAGATACAACGGCCCGACATGAATCATTGGGCAGTTGCCCGCCAGACACAACACCCGTCTGTCGGTCGGAGGATCCTCCCTTTTCTATGGAGGATGAGTGAACTTTACACCCTGTTCCTCATACCTTTATACTCAAGGTGAGCCCGAACATGAACGTCAGCGTATCCTTCGTGCACCTACTCCAGCATGGCGTCATCATCATTACTCCCGCAAGAGTGGCAGTGGCAGTGTGTTAGCACAGAGTGTTAGTCAGTAAGAGTCTGACATTCCCTTCCGCTCCACCCAGAGCGGGAGGGGTCATTTGATGATTACACATCCTGAAAAAAAAAAGACGACGTGCGAACTTTCAGAATACACCTTCTTCAACCCTGACCACTCTGCCACTGTCTATTAATGAATTAATCTTAATGCACTACCTACAAACAGGACAAAAAATTGTTTTCGCTACTGCAATGCTATTCCCATTTCCTTTGTACCTATTTGTAAGAAACAGAAACTAATTGAGCTTCCATTCTTGATTCAAAGCAAAGAGATACAACAAAGAGGTCGACATAACAAAAGCAGACGACGCCGCGACGGATATAAATGCAATAGGAAACATTTTATATTTTTAATTTAACTTTTTAGTTCTTAAGTAATAACTTTTGTCTTGATGATTAAATACTTAACTTCAGTTGCTGTACAGTCACAAGCATAATCCATACGTATGTTACCTTTTCACGCCTAAACGACTGAACGGATTTCGATCAAATTTGGCAAGGCGATAGATAGTATCCTGGGGAAGGTCATAGGCTAGTTTTTTGCCTGATAGCACGTTCATGCGGGATAATTTTTGACATCTACGCGGACAGGGCAACGCACATAAGCTAGTTTATTACTATTTTTTGATCACAACAAGGTATCATAATTGTTCTGAACTAGCAGACTATAGTCAGCAGCCGACTGTGAATGTCATGTTCAAAATGTGTCCATGAAAAAAACACGTCAGATACCGACTGACTACTGATCGTGGCGACTACTGTGAGCGAGAATTACCTGCAGTGTGAACACAGTCTTAAGTTTCGACATTTTTAATTTTATACTTTTGGTTCTGAAGGCATTATCTATACTAATATTATAAAGAGAAAGTTTGTAAGTTTGTATGTAGGGGAGTAGTCGGATTAAAAAAAAATCTGTTTGTATTTGATAGCCCAATTCTCAAGGACGGCTATAGGCTATTTAACATCACGCTATGACCCTTAGGAGCCGAGCAAAAAGAAAAAAAGTCAGAAAGAACGCTAAGCAAAAACGAAGTCCTAGCGCGAACAGGCGATGAGATGCGACGGGGTGGGTCGGGGGAACAAGAAATTTCACGAGGACGAAGTCGCGGGCAGAAGCTAGTTTCTTATAACTTTGAACCTACCATCAAGTATTTATTAAGGACTAGCTTCTTCCCGCGACTTCGTACGCGGATCCTGTTGCTTATGCCAGCGACAACGGGGTCGTCAAAATCGAAGATCTGAAACGTCTGATGTCGAATTCTAAGAGCCCGGGGACGGGAAAACAGCGTGATGCGCGAGACGATTCGAGACGTTTCAGATCTTTCATTTTTGTAAGTCAACAGGAAATGCCCATCACACTAAACAACTTTTGCTAAGGCGGGTTTTAGAGTCGCACTGACCGCACGCTGATGGTCAGCGCTGATGGGTCGATATGCTATGTAGTAAGGTAGCGTTTCTGAGTAATGCTGACCGCTCAGCGCTGACGGCTCATACGTTTCGCTGTCCGCGCCGACGATCAGCGTGCGGTCAGCGCGACTCTAAAACCAGCCTAAGACGTCATTCCTATATGTTATAGTGTCGCTGGGCTTTGGAGTTCCACAACAGGTATTCCAGATCTTCAAATTTATTCTCACAGCAGAAAAGGCTCTTCACGTAGAATATTTTTTGCTATGGCACCATTTTTAAGGATTAATTACAAAAATTATTAAACTTTTATGTATGCTCTTTTATCGCTCCCAAAACATTATTTTTATTGAACGAAACATTTTCTCCAACCGTACAACGCACTTATCTTTTCACAGCTTACTTATTTACTTTTCATATAAAAAAAGATATAAATGATTCAGAATATTGCGAGCACATTGTCTACACACAATTATTATTTACTTTCACAAAGAAAATCGGCTTTTTACATATCGTGCCTACTCGAATAAAGAAATTCGGTAACGTGAGTTTTGAAGTAGGTAGCTTTTTTCGCTAACGTCGATAATATATTGTATTATTCCTCTTGATGTATCAATTATACTTTATATATAAGCGGGGAGTATATATAATCATGACTCGTATGATTCGCGTTTTCGGCTCAAGAATATGTCTACCTGAACGATCATCGGTTTTACGGCTAATATGGCCGTTCTCATTCCGGATTCTATCCCATTAAAACTAACCCGATCTTCCATTATCCATGAAACATCATCATCATCTGCCTAGCCTTTTCCCAACTATGTTGGGGGTCAGCTTCGAGTCTAACCGGATGCAGCTGAAAACCAGTATTTTACATGAAGCGACCGCCTATCTGACCTCTACAACCCAGTTACTGGGTAATACGATACCCCTTGGTAAGACTGTCTGTCTGTATGTTACTTTTTCACGCCTAAACCACTGAACGGATTTCGATATTTGGCAGAGAGATTATAGAGATTGCATCCCGGGGAAGGACATACGATAGTTTTTATCGACACACCTCGCGGGCTAACTACAAAAATAAAAATGTATATTATAAATAAAATAGTGCATGTGGTGTTAGCCTGTAAGTGATTGTTGCACTTATAAATGTATATCGTGTACTTTTAAATGAATTGTAGCGTGTAAACAATTGTAGGCTAACCTAAATAAATAAATAAAATAAAAAAAATAAGCCGCGGGCGGAAGCTAGTATAAATATAAAGACAAATCGAACCACAAACTTTCGTCCATTTTCATTCTAAATTGCCACAAATTGTAACATCGTACTTTCGAAACTCCGACTGAAAACGTTTGGCATTCCCCTAGCCGATTAATGGTACTTTTACTATTACAATCACCGTTATTTCTAAGGGGTTGGCAATAAAAGACGTCCTTCCGGATTGCACAAATAAATATTTGTCCCGATCCGGCCCTGAAGGTCATGCGGGAAAAACAGGATCCCACCAAAAACATTCTGTAAAAAACTAGCCAAGTCTCAATGGAGCTGCTTGTTTATCTCTAAAAAGTAATGAAATCTAGACAAAGTCGTACCAAGTCTAAGGTTCCTTACTGCGATTTCTTTATTATTATAGTTAATGTTGTGTGACTTGGCCGTTGAACATTCTTTATACGTTAGTGGGTACAAGTCAATTTTGTTTACACGCGTAATGTTATATCTGTTGTAACTACCTATGTTTGTTAAGCGAGATAACAGCCCATACTGGTATTGGTAATTGGACGCTAGTGTCTCATTTTAGGCTGTTGTTGATTGTGCAACACATGCATTCAGCATTGACAATGCTGACTTCTGCTCTCTTCTTTTTGGAGCGTCAAATCGACCACCGATCTAACATAAAATAGACGTACAGACGGACTTCTATCAATGAATATAAGTCCGTCTGTACTGGAAATAATTTTTAATACTGTTTGTTTCGGGCTCGCCTATACATAAGTTTTATTGAAATACGCAGCTTTATCAAGCCTACAATTGACTAGTTATTGAATCAACGTTTTCCAAGTGGCAATTTTCCATCGTCAATGGGTAGCGGTTCTGGCGACAGATTGGTGCAATGGTGTCATGGAGCACCTGGTTTTGTACCCTTGTGTACCCTTCAACGGCCAAGTCACACAACATTAACTATAATAATAAAGAAATCGCAGTAAGGAACCTTAGACTTGGTACGACTTTGTCTAGATTTCATTACTTTTTAGAGATAAACAAGCAGCTCCATTGAGACTTGGCTAGTTTTTTACAGAATGTTTTTGGTGGGATTTCACTTCTTTTTGTAGAAACGTATACGTACGTACGTACCTTTTTTTTTGTACGTATATTGATTTATTTTATTAGATTTTCTTATAAGACACAGTTTTTTCTTTTTAGGAGTAGTTTTTTTATTATTACAAATCTTTATTTTCTTTTTTTCCGGTTCTGATTCTTGTACAGTAGCAACAGTTTTTCGTATTGCCCATTCGCGTTCATTATTTATTCTTTTAGACGGTTTAATTTCTGAAAGATCGGCGCGGTATTTACGCCTAAGCCGGTTGTATTCGGTGATCGCTGTAGCTTGAGCTTTTATACTCTTGAAGTCAACATTTATGATGTGCACCCCATGAATATTGGTTACTCGTGAAAGCGCCACGTAGTCTTGGCCACAAGAGAATATGGAGGTGCCAATGTCCATGAGGGTATTTTTTAGACTTAGACCTTGGCTCTTGTGAATTGTGAGGGCATACGCCACACAGATTGGGAATTATTCTCTGTACACGTATGCCCGGGGTATGATCTCAAATTATTATTAAAAGGTTATCGGAAAAACAAACGTAAGCGCGTTTTAAAATACAGTCAGCGTCATCTAGCGACGTGTGCGGGTATCACCGCCACTCTTAGTCCAATGCATTATGTTTAGACCAAATTTTGAGCGAAATTAATATTTTAGTGTAAGGAGGATGGGCGTTTTGGTACCCGAAAACTAATTACATCCAAACAAAATAATTTATATACAGATTGAAAGGTCTAATTATGTAGAACAATAGTTGTTATGGGGGATAGTCCCAGTTCGCTGTCCGTTCAGAGATATACAACCTTTAACACTGTACATTTATGTTAGGTTTATGTTAGGTTAGGTTAGGGCGTTTTGGTACCCGAAAACTAATTACATCTAAACAAAATAATTTATATACAGATTGAAAGGTCTAATTATGTAGAACAATAGTTGTTATGGGGGATAGTCCCAGTTCGCTGTCCGTTCAGAGATATGAAACCTTTAACACTATACATTTATGTTAGGTTAGGTTAGGGCGTTTTGGTACCCGAAAACTAATTACATCTAAACAAAATAATTTATATACAGATTGAAAGGTCTAATTATGTGGAACAATAGTTATTATGGTGGATAGTCCCAGTTCGCTGTCCGTTCAGAGTTGGACAACCTTTAACACTATACATTTGTTAGGTTAGGTTAGGGCGTTGAAAACTAATTACATCCAATCAAAATAATTTATATACAGATTGAAAGGTCTAATTATGTAGAACAATAGTTGTTAAGGAGGATAGTCGCAGTTCGCTGTCCGTTCAGAGATATACAACCTTTAACATTATGTAGGTTAGGTTAAGGTTAGGTTAGGGCGTTGCGGAAGGATTGTACGTTCCCGCGACCCCCAGCGTAGTGTAAATGGAAAAACGGGGTAAAAAAAAAGGTAGATAAAATTCAGTCACGTCACGATAAATCAAGAGTCTATTATTGTTACTTATGACCTAACCTAACGATAACCTAACCTAACCTTTGAAGGTTGTATATCTCTGAACGGACAGCGAACTGACACTATCCCCCCTAACGACTATTGCTCTATCTAATTAGATCTTTAAAACTGTATATAAATTATTTTGTTTGGTTGCCATGTTTTTCGGGTACCAGCTTCCATACATTTATGTCCATCCTCCTTTGTATATTTAATTTGTGTAATGTTCGAGGAGAATAAAGTTAATCGTTCGACTATTTCTTCTTGTAAACTTGTAAGTATAAGTATAAAAGCCGGTCTAGTCTTATCCAGAGTTTTCCTTTAATTTTATTTATATGCGTATTAAAAGCAGAAGGGGAGGTATTCGCCCAGCAGTGGGACGCTATAGGCTAGATTAAATTAGAAGATGTGTGCCACTACGCTGGATTTATGCAATGACAGTCGATTTTTATTTATTCGTCGTAGTAATACCAATAGTAGAAGGGGGCATTACCATATCTCTAATACAGCTGAGACCAGCTGAGGGTTCTTCATCAGATACTTCAGACCTTCGATTTTTAGGGTTCCGTACTCAAAGGGTAAAAACGGAACCCTATTACTAAGACTTCGCTGTCCGTCCGTCCGTCTGTCTGTCACCAGGCTGTATCTCAAGAACCGCGATAGCTAGACAGTTGAAATTTTCACAAATTATGTATTTCTGTTGCCGCTATAACAACAAATACTAAAAACAAAATAAAATAAATATTTAAGGGGGGCTCCCATACAACAAACGTGTTTTTTTCTGCGTTTTTGCCTTATGGTACGGAACCCTTTGTGTGCGAATCCGACTCGCACTTGGCCAGTTTTTTCACATCAAATGAAGCGGCCCACCAAGTTGAATATTTTTTGTAAAGGCGGTATGTCGATCTCTAATAGTTTGGTTGGGCTCTTGTGTTTTCTAATCAGGGTCACCAGGTACTCCAGATCTTCGATTATCCTAATTTTTATAGTTTTCCCTTTATGTGGCCATTAAACCCTAACTCTGTACCAAATTTCAGCACTCTGAGTTTATGGGAAGTACTAGTTCTATTTTGATGATGAGTGAGTGAGTGTCGTAAATGCGAAACTTTGCTTTCGCTTAACTTCGGAACTAAATAACCTACAGACTTGAAATTTTGGATTATAAGTCTGTGATTATAGCTTACTGGATGACGAAAATTTCTGCGTTCTGGTCTTATCCAGAGGTTCTCAAATAGGGGCCTGAAAATGCGGCGAAATGATTCCTGTAAAGGATGGTACGGCAGTGTTTGCTTCGCGCTCGACTTGGCGGGGGCACTGCCGTGCCCCCCGATCGTTCGACTATTTCTTCTTGTAAACTTGTAAGTATAAGTATAAAAGCCGGTCTAGTCTTATCCAGAGTTTTCCTTTAATTTTATTTATATGCGTATTAAAAGCAGAAGGGGAGGCATTCGCCCAGCAGTGGGACGCTATAGGCTAGATTAAATTAGAAGATGTGTGCCACTACGCTGGATTTATGCAATGACAGTCGATTTTTATTTATTCGTCGTAGTAATACCAATAGTAGAAGGGGGCATTACCATATCTCTAATACAGCTGAGACCAGCTGAGGGTTCTTCATCAGATACTTCAGACCTTCGATTTTTAGGGTTCCGTACTCAAAGGGTAAAAACGGAACCCTGTTACTAAGACTTCGCTGTCCGTCCGTCCGTCTGTCTGTCACCAGGCTGTATCTCAAGAACCGCGATAGCTAGACAGTTGAAATTTTCACAAATTATGTATTTCTGTTGCCGCTATAACAACAAATACTAAAAACAAAATAAAATAAATATTTAAGGGGGGCTCCCATACAACAAACGTGTTTTTTTCTGCGTTTTTGCCTTATGGTACGGAACCCTTTGTGTGCGAATCCGACTCGCACTTGGCCAGTTTTTTCACATCAAATGAAGCGGCCCACCAAGTTGAATATTTTTTGTAAAGGCGGTATGTCGATCTCTAATAGTTTGGTTGGGCTCTTGTGTTTTCTAATCAGGGTCACCAGGTACTCCAGATCTTCGATTATCCTAATTTTTATAGTTTTCCCTTTATGTGGCCATTAAACCCTAACTCTGTACCAAATTTCAGCACTCTGAGTTTATGGGAAGTACTAGTTCTATTTTGATGATGAGTGAGTGAGTGTCGTAAATGCGAAACTTTGCTTTCGCTTAACTTCGGAACTAAATAACCTACAGACTTGAAATTTTGGATTATAAGTCTGTGATTATAGCTTACTGGATGACGAAAATTTCTGCGTTCTGGTCTTATCCAGAGGTTCTCAAATAGGGGCCTGAAAATGCGGCGAAATGATTCCTGTAAAGGATGGTACGGCAGTGTTTGCTTCGCGCTCGACTTGGCGGGGGCACTGCCGTGCCCCCCGATTAAACAAATACCGGTAAAATAATACAAGGAGTTTCTTGATTGCCGGTGTTTGCAGATTTGTTTATTTAATTAATTCGGATGAAATCAATATCTATTTAGTGAGTAGGTAATTTCATGTAGTTTCATTAATTTAGACAGAAAATGGCGCCGATTCTGTTGTTCACAAACTAAACTAAATTTAAGTTCATGCATCTCTTTCTTTCTATTTCATTAAGAAAAGGACAGAAGATAAATATTAGTTTAGTCCTGTCAAATTAAGATACTCCATAGACAATTTAGACGAGATTAAAAAATTGGCTATTATAGATACGTCAATTTGCGTCAGGCGCCGACTAATTTGACAGGACTAAACTAATATTTATCTTCTGTCCTTTTCGTAATGAAATAGAAAGAAAAAGATGCCCGAACTTAAATTTAGTTTAGTTTGTGAACAACAGAATCGGCGCCATTGTCTGACTAAGTAAACTGCCGCTAGAATATCTAGCAATTTTTTGTATAGCTTCATTAGTCAGCTACATAAGTAGACAAAATAACTTCAAAGAAAGAAAGAAAAGTTGTTTATTCTGTACAATCAAAACGCACATTACAAAAAAAAAGACTTAAAATATATAAAAAGTTGACAATTTTGTCTATTGCGTGATGTCAGGGCCAGGGACCAAAGACAACACATATTAATTGATTAAATATTAAAGTACAGTACCGTTTCCATAACCTCATGGATACCCTCCGTCTGATGAGAATGGAGGGTTATGTCGGACTCCTACCGGCTAAAACCCTACTATTTTTTCTACTACCATGAGACGGGGAAGTCAACAAAATTATTTAAAAATTGTCAACGGTACGTCAACTGAATTTCATCTATAAACGACAAACAGAAAATGTTTTTTTTTTAGAAAAAACGCAGGGTATCATAGAGAAGTTTAATATTAATACCGATCTGAATATTTTTAGACGGTTTACTTAAAGTTTTCAAATTCAGGCCCAAACTTTGCAAAAAGAACCTCGGAGTACCTACTAAAACCAGTAGTGTGCAAATGGCTCGGTATCACAGTTTCGACAACGGTCCTGACATTTATGCAGTGCAGTGCATTTTTTTTGTGCAGTTGCTTGAATCGCGCCTCAACGTCAACTTCAAGGCGTTCGTGGTGCGAGTACCTACATGCTACCTGCACCTCGTCATAGCAGAGGACTTTTGGCCGCAAGGTGTCATGTTCCATCGCTTACGCGGACAAGTGCCACACGATCGCACAACGACAGTGCTCGAGTGAAGTGAGTTTTACTAACATAGTTTTAAGTTTATACACACATTGTAATATTATAATATATATGTTAGTCTGTAAGGTATTTTTATCTATGGGCCAAAGTAGCCTGAAAATAAAAGGTTCGCGCCACGCTGTGGTGGATTGGTTGTTGCAATGAAACGATCCGACGATTCCCTCACCCTCACCCCTGATTGTGTCACTATTGTGTTTCTATAATTATGTCTGTAATATTTATATGGTGTACATAATAAAGAGTATTCTATTCTATTGCCAATATTCGAACTACCGTATGCCCTTTTGATCATGTTTATTTTTTAAAGGCACTAGCTAAAAATTTTAACGAACCAAAATCAATTCAATTTCAAAATATTATAACCACATGGGCACCTATGAAACGTCAGAAGTTAGTCACTTTGCCCGACAAGGGAATTGAACACAGGGCCTTATACAACTTAGCAGTAGTGCCACTAGACCAACGAGGCAATCGGCCTAGTTTCTTATTGGAAATCAACTTTCCTTGACCAGCCCACAATACCTACCAGTTTTCTCAATCTGAAAATCGAGCTCGAGATTCTAGCACTGTTTTTATTTTAGTTTGTAGGAATTTAATTGCTAATAATTAATTATTTAAAAAAATGACTTTAAACTTAATTATCAGGCCCGATAAACACTTTAATGAAAATTATTATTATAAGCCTGAATTTCCCCACCACAGGGCAAATGCCTGCCAAAAGATAGCTAAGATATTTATTAATTTTCTGTTACGCCTAAAAGACTCCAAAATTACTCCAAGTCATAAATCTTCAGACATATTAATATTCAGTTACGTTTAAAACACACCAAAGTTACACTAAGTCATAAAACAAAATTGTAACCACTTTTCCTAATTTATGATGAACTAACTAATCTCAATCGTAACTTAAACCGGCATCAAGTTTTCATATTTAATAACTCATAACTCACTTTGTACAAGTTTCTATTGAATTTGCGGCATATAAGGAAATAGTTGGTTCTCAAGTAAGGACGAACTAGCTATTCAACTAGTGACTAGTTTACTAGCTAGTCCGTTTTACTAGATTAAGCGATTTAAGACGACCGTCCACTGACACGTAATAGGGAATTTACACTAGGTGGATTTTCGCCGAGCGACTGGTCGCTTACCAAATCGCCTCACAAGCTGAATCGCCACCCCATTTATACAGGTCGATAAAAATCGCAGGTGACTAGTTTGCATTAAAATGTCAATTATCATACGGCGGACGACCGCCTGCGACCATTTTACGGTCGATTTTAGTCACGACAACAGTCGAAACCTACTCTACTTTGGATCTTGCGATTTCAGTCATTTGCGGCCTAGTCGAATTGCCATTTAGACAGTCGATATTTGCCGTGCGGCGAAAATCGTGCAGCTATCACAGTCACCCGTGTAAATATAATAATATTCCATTTATATCAGGCATCGCAGGCCCATAGATAAATACCGTAACCTAAACATACATCTATATACATATAATAAAACAGTAGAAAAACTGTGTCTGTACATTGAAAATATTAAAAAAAAAAAAATGGGGGGGGGTTTAGAAACAGTAATAGGGTACGAATCCGAAAAAAAAATTCTGTCTGTTTGTCTGTTTGTCTGTTTGTTTGTACACGCTAATCTTCGGAACTACTGGAAGGATTTGAATGATTTTTGTTTTGTTGTATAGGTATTATGTCTGGGCAACATATAGGCTATAATTTATCTTGGAAACTTGAACACCTGATGCAGAACCGCAACAGACCAGCTAAACTATAAGAGATACAAAAATGGTACCATAGCAAAAATTGTTCCACGTGATGAGCATTTTCTGCCGAGAGAATAAATTTGAAGATCTGGAACACCTGATGTGGAACTCCAAGAGCCCAGCTACACCATAACATATATAGGAATGACGTCTTAGCAAAAGTTGTTCGGTCTGATGGGCATTTCCTGTTGACTTATAAAAAAACTGGCCAACACGAAGGGTTCCGTACCACAATGCAAAAACGCCGAAAAAAACACGTTTGTTGTATGGGAGCCCCCCTTAAATATTTATTTTATTTTGTTTTTAGTATTTGTTGTTATAGCGGCAACAGAAATACATCATCTGTGAAAATTTCAACTGTCTAGCTACCGCGGTTCTTGAGATACAGCCTGGTGACAGACAGACGGCAAAAACGCCGAAAAAAACACGTTTGTTGTATGGAAGCCCCCCTTAATTATTTATTTTATTTTGTTTTTAGTATTTGTTGTTATAGCGGCAACAGAAATACATCATCTGTGAACATTTCAACTGTCTAGCTACCGCGGTTCTTGAGATACAGCCTGGCGACAGACAGACGGCAAAAACGCCGAAAAAAACACGTTTTTTTGTACGGGAGCCCCCCTTAAATATTTATTTTATTTTGTTTTTAGTATTTGTTGTTATAGCGGCAACAGAAATACACCATCTGTGAAAATTTCAACTGTCTAGCTACCGCGGTTCTTGAGATACAGCCTGGCGACAGACAGACGGCAAAAACGCCGAAAAAAACACGTTTTTTTTGTATGCGAGCCCCCTTAAATATTTATTTTATTTTGTTTTTAGTATTTGTTGTTATAGCGGCAACAGAAATACATCATCTGTGAAAATTTCAACTGTCTAGCTACCGCGGTTCTTGAGATACAGCCTGGTGACAGACAGACGGCAAAAACGCCGAAAAAAACACGTTTGTTGTATGGAAGCCCCCCTTAATTATTTATTTTATTTTGTTTTTAGTATTTGTTGTTATAGCGGCAACAGAAATACATCATCTGTGAACATTTCAACTGTCTAGCTACCGCGGTTCTTGAGATACAGCCTGGCGACAGACAGACGGCAAAAACGCCGAAAAAAACACGTTTTTTTGTACGGGAGCCCCCCTTAAATATTTATTTTATTTTGTTTTTTGTATTTGTTGTTATAGCGGCAACAGAAATACACCATCTGTGAAAATTTCAACTGTCTAGCTACCGCGGTTCTTGAGATACAGCCTGGCGACAGACAGACGGCAAAAACGCCGAAAAAAACACGTTTTTTTGTATGGGAGCAAAAACGCCGAAAAAAACACGTTTTTTTGTACGGGAGCCCCCCTTAAATATTTATTTTATTTTGTTTTTAGTAATTGTTGTTATAGCGGCAACAGAAATACACCATCTGTGAAAATTTCAACTGTCTAGCTACCGCGGTTCTTGAGATACAGCCTGGCGACAGACAGACGGCAAAAACGCCGAAAAAAACACGTTTTTTTTGTATGCGAGCCCCCTTAAATATTTATTTTATTTTGTTTTTAGTATTTGTTGTTATAGCGGCAACAGAAATACATCATCTGTGAAAATTTCAACTGTCTAGCTACCGCGGTTCTTGAGATACAGCCTGGTGACAGACAGACGGACGGACGGACGGACGGACAGCGAAGTCTTAGTAATAGGGTTCCGTTTTTACCCTTTGGGTACGGAACCCTAAAAATCGAAGATCAGAAACATCTGATGTGGAAATCAAAACTATCACTAATTTCACCTCCACGCGGTGAAGGCGGTAACAGTTTAGGACTGATTTTCGATGATGATGGTATATCATTGAAAATTTGACTCTACTGGCCAAAACTCCCTTTTTTTTTTAACGTGAATAAATGCTCATGCGTTCTGCACTACCACGGGGAGGTAGTACCTACAGTTATGTGGGACTCTAACCCACTAAAACTCCACGGTGTCCTCCTCTGCCGCTTACAGCGGGAATATGGGCACGCGTTAGCACTCATCCGTGAACCCGCTGCGGCTGTCCGTCACCGGACCCTCCTCTGGGGAGTACTCCCCATCACCGGCGCACCAGAACACATAGCACGCCTTGACGACCCCAGGGACCAAACCAGCACATTGGCGCCAGACGACCCCGTGTATGGGCACCCTTGGTAGGGGAGCAGTCACTTATATTTTAATTGATCAGGTATCTTCATCACAATAAAACTATAACCATGCCTAGAAAAAGGTCAAATCTTTTCCAATGTTCCAAAGGAGCTAAAAGATTGCGGATCATAAGATCCCAAGAATCTACCGAAGAGCGTCAGGAGAGACTTGATGCTGTTCGAGAACATCAGGCTGCAACTCGCTCCGTGGAAACCTCTTCGGATCGCGAAGCGCGCCTGCATTCTCAGCGTATTTACGCATCTGCTTCTAGGTCTCTAGAGACAAGTGCGGAACGTGATACGCGACTGTCCGCTAATCGTGAGCGACATGCATTGTCTCGCGAATCGGAAACGTTTACCGATACAGAATCACGCTTGAGTTCTCAGCGTATTCGCACATCTACTAACAGGTCTTTTGAAACAAGTGATGAACTTGAGATTATCATACATTGTCCCGAACACGCACACAACAAAATACTCATAATCAGTTAGAAAGTGAGAAAGAAAGAATTGCTGGAGTACGGCATAAAGAGACAGATTAAGAAGAGCGCAACGAACGTTTGAATTCTGATCGACTTCGACATTCTCTGAACAGAATGTCGATATCATCTGAAGAATCGGATGTGTCTCAAGATATAGCCGTAGGGCATGGCGACCTTCCTTGGGTTGATAAGGAACGGAGTGCATTTACGTATACTCCTATGATTGACTACGCCACATATTCCGCCATCGGAGGTATGGTTCAAAATTGTACTTTTTGTGAAGCTGTTAAATGGCAAAAAGAAACAAACGGTATGTGTTGCTCAGGTGGGAAAGTACATATTAAAATATTACAAAATCCTCCAGAAATATTAAGATCACTGCTAATCGGTGACCATCCACAGTCAAAACATTTCTTGGATAACATACGTTCGTACAATAATGCCTTTCAAATGACATCTTTTGGTGCAGAACAGATTTCAGAAGGCCCATTTATGCCAACATTCAAAGTGCAAGGCTAAGTTTACCACCTTATTGGTTCATTATTGCCTGAAAATGACGTCTCGAATCGTCTCGCGCATCCCGTTGTTTTTCAGTCCCCGGGCTCTTAGAATTCGACATCAGACGTTTCAGATCTCCGATTTTGACGACCCCGTTGTCGCTGGCATAAGCAACAGGATCCGCGTACGAAGTCGCGGGCAGAAGCTAGTATTTAATAAAAACTATTCTGCACGCACTTCGTGCCTGTATCGGCGTCGTGTTGCGCTGCGTGGTGTCGTGTAACCTTCCACGAAAACGTCGGTACGCTACACCTTTCGGCCAAAACTCTTCCTTCATGAAGGTTTCCAGGTACTGAGTTGGAACCCGCACCACAAACGATTTGAAGTTTATGTTGTGTCGCGATTCCAACTTCTCTACTCTCAAGGTCACCTTGGTCTTGCTTCTGATGTATTCCACTATGTTTTGAGCCACCGTGGAGTGATGCAGATGGGATACGTACAGCTGCGTCGACGGTGTTGCAGGACGCAGCAACATATTTGGTCCTGCCAGTGCAGTACCACATCGATTACGGCAAGTGGGCGTAAAGCCCGCATAAGATGTGGGAGAGATATGCCACGTAAGCTGCGCGGTTCATTTGTTTGCAAGCCGCGCATTCGTATGTAGCGTGGCCGTGGCTTACAGTGGACGATCCCGCCTACATTTTCATACAAAGCGAAGCTTAGCCGTGGGCTGCTGTGGCGCGGAGCCTTTAGTTATAAGCGTGTTGGCAAATTTGTCCGAAGTTGCAGCGGTATCCAGCACAGGAGCATACTTGCAAACTTCTTTGTTTCTTACAAGCTTTGGAAAGTTTGCGTTTTATTTGCATATTAGTGTAATGTATTAAAATACAACTTTGTTTTCAGGAACATATGGTGGAATTTCAATTGAGGTACCATGTTCTTTACTGCCGGATCTTTTATGATGGTATCAAATGGAAAATGAGGATTTGCAGTTCTAAAGGAAAACAAAAGGTGGGTACCTGCTGTTTTTTGGTAAGGGCGTCCCTTGAGAAGGGCTGGACCGATTTGGCTAAATTTAGTTTAAAATGTTTATAATAGTCCGAATTAGGTTTTTATGCAAAGAAAAATGGAAAACATGCCCGGAAAATTTGGGAAACACTGAAGGTGCTTTTACCTATGGGATTTTTGAAGTGAAAATTTCTTGAGCGGCGTTGTACACTTTTTTTGTAATGGGTAAAAATTGTTAAACTCGCGTCAGGACACGTGACCTGATCGACAATTCGTAAGACGGATGGAGAGTGCTACGGCGTAGGTCAAACTGTGCTACGGCGTAGCTCACACTATGCTACGGCGTAGTTCACCATACCAGCATACCAGCGAATATGGCTGTTTTTTGAATAAAATATTTCGTTTGACATTTTGAAGCTTTTTTTAGATTCTATAATTAGACTCAAACTATTTTAAATAGATATTTAGTTAAGAGCGTTTACGCCGTGCGGCATTTTATACAAACTTTCAAGCCTTTATTTTTCGAAATGAATGAACCAATTTTAATGAAACTTCATACGCATAAGCAGGATACAAAGGTCTAAAAATACTAACTTTTTAGACTTTTGTATCCTGCCTAACTCGCGCCACTGTTACCGTAAGCGACACCACGCGTGTTTTGTTTATAAGACGATTAAAAAAATACCCACTTCGGATGTGTTCGGCTGTCCTCGGGATGTACTCGGTTTTAATGTATATCCGATATGTCAGTGAGTGATGGCAAAGTATTCTTTTTGTGTTTTGTTTTCACTTCTGTCGGCACTCCCGGAGTGCCACTGTTTTTTTTTTTAATGAACTAAGACTAAGACCATATTGAAATTTTGACAGGGCGGGTTTGTTGGGTTAGCTAGCTTTAATTTTTTAGTCCAAACAATAGATTTTTTGTAATTAAATAATTGCTTCATATTTTGCAATAAATTACCAGCGTTGTGTCATCGCGCTTCTCTTTCTTTTCTATGCAGTCCGACAGAGACCGCGCTTTAGGTCATGTAAGCCCCTTAATTACGGGAATTGGCCTTCGAGTCCAAGTTCAAAAAAACTAGTCACACCAAAAAAAATGGCCTCCAGCAAATAAAGCCTACTCCACACAAACAAGCGATACATCACCGACTAACTACATAAAACACAATTTATACGTAGTAGGTACGTAGTTTGGTGGCGTGATAAACACCCGATGAAGGCAATTAAGGTGTCGACAGAATGCTTGCGTTGTGGTTTCGTTCGGTAGAAAAGTTCGTGTGTAGCGAAGAATGCGTGCGAATCGCTTTTGAAGATTTAACAAGTACTTAGTGGAGTTGATAGCGTGGACGGTAGTTTGTAGTAGTCAGCTGTTTTGCAGAATGTGTGAGGTTGGTGTAAGGTTAGTTCTATACGTCACGCGTCAGTCAGTGGATCGAATAATCGATTTTCCCACCCGTACGCCAAATACGCGCATTGACGTGGAGTTGCGGACACTAGCCCGTATTACCTATGTAGTACGATAAGTCTTCTGTGTTGATGAAGTGATAAACTCGACCTTGGGTTGTTCAGTTGTGTATTGAATCAAAACATGCAGTGTCATATGCCCGGTGGCCGCGGAGTCTGACTTTATAGTGTCAAATAAAAACGCTCTCTATGAAAATACATCAACTTACTTTTAATGACGTCATTCACCGGTAAATTGCGGACACTATGAGGCAGCCACCGTAGCTTTTAGCTACACATTCGATAGGTGATTTATGTTATGATAGAAAAAGTTTTTTGAAAAGGGAAATTCGCGAACGGAAAATATCAAAGTTTGAGTGGGACCAAACTCATCGCGAGACGGATAGCCCTAGGTCTTTCGGTAATATAGGCATTACTTTGAGATGGGCTGGAAGAAAAACAAAACACTACTTAGAGAACCTATAAGAGTGTCCATGGAATTTCTTGTCTGTTCTATTCCATAGAGATCTACGTTTTGGAACGGGCAACTACATAGCTTCAACTTTCTGACTATAAAAAAGAATGAAAGAAAATTATGTTTAAAACGTCACAAAGAAAAGACACAAAAAAGAACAAGTTGGGGGTAAATATGCGTCACATCCACGCCAAAAGGCATTCGTTCAGCATAATGCTGTGATCCTATGCGAAACAGAATCACAGCGGTTAACACGCGCAGTTTTCAGCGACAGCCGGCGGCAGCGTTGACGTGATGACGTCAACAAGTGCAGCATAATGATATTGATACAAAATAGGCAACTGAAAAATTACTTAACAATCCAAAAATGTCTGTAAATGCTTTTATTGAAATAAAAGTTTTGAGAACTCAAGACATTATCTAATCAGTCTGCCTAGCTTTTTCCCAACTATTTTGGGTTCGGCTTCCAGTCTAACCGGATGCAGCTGAATGCCAGTAATTTATATGGAGCCACTGCCCATCTGACCTCCACAATACAGTTACACTTTGCAACACCTTGGTAAGACTAGTTGTCAGACTTTCGGACTTCTAACGATCCGTATAACGACTGTCAAAAAAACCAAAGCCAAGAATGACAAGCGGGACCAATGGCTTAACGTGCTTTCCGAGGCACGGAAGGGTCTCTGTATGTACCTAAAGATGGTCACCCATCCACGGACCGACCGCGGCAAGCGTAGCCGTGCGGCTGTTATAATGTGCCTCTCAAAACATTATCTAAATAGAAAAGAAACACTAACTACCCTTCATTTCAATAAATCATTCAAACTACTTTCAAAGCTAACTCATGAACTGAAACCGCTGCGAAGAATGTAATTTAAATTCTTATTTATGACCTTCGTTTTAAGTTGAACGGCGCCAAGAGTTAGCAATGAAAACAATGTAGCCTTGACCCTTACATAATGCATTCTGTTCTGTGTTCCACTTAAGGTTCGTTCAGGTAGAGGGGAAGAAAATAAGTAGGTAGGTATAATACTTTTTCAGACTAACTTTTGTAATAATAGAAATAAGAAGTGTCTTTATTTCGTGCAAACAATGCAGAGATTTTTGAAGTTAGGATTTTGTTTTCTTATTAGGACATGGAACATCTATATATATACTAATATTAAAGCTGAAGTCTTACCAAGGGGTATCATAATACCCAGTAACTGGGTTGTGAAGGTCAGATAGGCAGTTGCTCCATGTAAAATACTGGTATTCAGCTGCATCCGGTTAAACTGGAAGCCGACCCCAACATAGTTGGGAAAAGGCTAGGCAGATGATGATGATTTGGTAGTCCAACTTGTGAGGAAGGTTATAGGTAACAAGGTTTGACATCAGGCTACGACACTAGCCCCCTTACTAATAAACGTTGTATAGCGTTTGAATAGTTACACAACGCTTTGTCTTCTTCTTTCGAAGTCAAATTATTGACGACTGAAAGAGAGAAATCGGTGTGTAACTATTCATCTAATATAATACTTTTATTAGTAAGGGAGTTAATTGATTTCGGTGTTCCTTCTCAGTGTAGTCGGATAAGAAACACCGATCTCATCTATTTAACAAATATATTTGACGTTTTATCATCATCATTTCAGCCGAAAGACGTTCACTGCTGGACATACGCCTCCCCCAAGCACCTCCACTTCGACCGGTTCTGTGCTTCCCGCATCCAATGGGTTCCTGCGGCCTTCACAAGGGCGTCGGACCACGTTGTGGGAGGCCTTCCAACGCTACGTCTTCCGGTGCGCGGTCGCCACTCCAGAACCTTTCGGCCCCATCGGCCATCTGTTCTACGAGCAATGTGCCCTGCCCACTACCACTTAAGTTTGGCAATTCTTTGGGCTATGTCGGTTACCTTGGTTTTCCTGCGGATCTCCTCATTTGAAGATTAAAAGTGTTTAAATAAACCTACTTACAGAAATAAAAGTCATTATCATCAAGTTTAAAACATATAATTATGTAGATAATAATTATATCAAAATTAGGGCGACAATAGGTACGTGTAGATGGTTTTCTTATGAATTAATATTGAAATGACCCTAACAACCAAACTCTTTACTATATCCTTCTATCTCATTAATAAACCATTGAAGACCCAAACATGCGTGGAATACAAGCTATGCTAAAAGTAAAATAAAATCCACTTCGATTCCTAGCGTTAACCGCTCGTTAAACCTAGGCATTACCTACGGGTTAGTCACATTAGCAGCTGGTCGTAACATAAACACTGGTAATGAAACATTTACTTAACGTTTCCTCTATGGGATAAACGTGTATCTATTCTACAGAAAAGTTTTTATCTGAGCTGTATTTCTTATTGAACAGTGCCTTTAATACCTATGTGGCCCTGGTACGGCTGGTGGCGCTTTTTGAATCCATACTATTAATATTATAAATGCGAGAGTGTGTCTGTCTGTTTGTCTGTTACCTCTTCACGCAATAAATCGCTTCAGATGAAATTTGGTATAGAGATAGTTTTTTTATCCCGATATTCCCACGGGATCGACACTTATGCGGGTGAATCCGCGGGGCGCTACTAATTCATTATAAGTGCGTTCCACGCTTTTTGAATTCAATTTAAGTCAATTCAACCTAACTAATCCATACTAATACTAATATTAAGTATAAATTCGTTTTTTGAGTTTAATTTCATTCAAAAATAAAGGAGAAAATCGACTTTGAATAAAGTCAAGTATACATACTTTTGCTCGTGACTGTACATAGACTTATTAACATTCTACACAAGAACATTATTATGACGTAATCCCACGAAACTTCCGCAATAAACTAGGAACATTACGCAATGTAGTTGCAGAAGCTAATAGCCAGTTCCAAAACTGCGGCATTGTTAGAAATGATTTAGACATTAATTAATAATTTGCCTAACAAGACAAACTAATTACGTTGGTCTGGCGCGGGCCCGAACTGGGAAATATCCGACTAAGCTCAAATTAGTACGCTTACGAGGGTATAGTAGGGCTGTCCCTTTCATCCTTTGCATTTAATGAGGAAAAGCCTCGAAAAACGTGTTGGATTCGAAATTGCAGAGTTGTGGCCTTGAGGCTAGAGAATGTTTAAAAGTGGAGCTTTGTATAGACGATTGTTGCTACTCTTTTTTTTTTTATTGCAGAAAGGGCCTGCTCTTGACCTCGATCACGGCTGATAGAAAGCGATGGAGGAGTTCTATGATGTAACGAGAGTGCTCAGAAGAAACCTATTCACTCTTGCTTTGAAGGCAGACGAGTTAAATGGAATGGAACACAGACGCTGGCAGAGAGTTCCAAAGTTTGGCTCTTCGCATAATAAATGTGGAGAAGAAGCGCTGAGTATGACTGGTCGGTATATCAACCAAGCGTGACCTATCTCGAAATTCAAATTGAGAAACCGCTCACGTATAAGTAAAAGAGAAACATATATGTTTACAGTTGATCGCTGGCTGTTCACACCGCCGCCGCCGCACTTGTGAGTACTCCTATGTCGCAGCGACACTCGGTTGGCGAGCAGAAAATTCGCCGAGAGACTCACGCTTGGTACATGCAGAGAAACATATGTTTATAGAAGATCGCTGGCTGTTCACACCGCCACCGCCGGGCCGGTGAGTACTCCTATGTCGCAGCGAAATTCGCTTGGCGAGCAGAAACTTCGATGAGAGACTCACGCTTGGTACATTCAAAGAAACATAATTATGTTTACAGTTGATCGCTGGCTGTTCACACCGCCGCCGCCGCGCCGGTGAGTACTCCTATGTCGCAGCGAAGCTCACTTGGCGAGCAGAAAATTCGCTGAGAGACTCATGCTTGGTACACCACCCGTCAGGTTGGAGGATCCTCCTTTTTCTACAGATGTTGAGTGAACTTTACACCCCGTTCCTGATACCTTTATACAGGGTGTCCCAGAACTCAACGTCAAGCTGAAACGGGGCGACAGGATTGATTTCATTGTAAACATCATGAGAAAAATCAGAAAAAAAATCTATCCCATGCAGTTTGAAAATTATGGGCATTTAAGAAAAACGTTAAAATTTGGTCAATCTATAACCATTTTTCGGTTATTGTGGTTAATTTTTATTATTTTTGTTCATTTAAACTTTGGAACCGTAATCATTATCATCATAATCAGCCTATAATGTTCCCACTGCTGGGACACAGGCCTCCTCTCGGTGAGAGGGAGTGGGCCGTAATCCGCCACGCGGGCCCAGTGCGGGTTGGCAGATGTCACATGTCTTCGAATTTATGGTTCTATGACATGCCGGTTTCCTCACGATGTTTTCCTTCACCGTTTTGAAAGCAGTGGTGATGAAATAATTTACACAAAGTAAAGCGCAGTACATCAACATAAAAATACAGAAATGGAATGCTTTCATAGTGTGTGCGTCACTGCTACGCCAAAAATGTTCATTTCAGTGGTTATATCAGAGATATGCTATCTTTCAAAAAAATATTTGACTATTGAAAAGTCAGCCCAAAGACATCAGCTTGCTTATTCAGATGTTGTTTTTGGCAACCCTCAATCATTTCTCAGCTGATTCATACTAATTAGTAGAGCAGTCCTAATTATATAAATGTTTAATTTTAGAGTAGCACATTAATGACAACAGCGTGTCAAATTAATCAACTTGTGGATTCAGATTTTCATTTTGATTTTGAATGTGAATTGAAAATTGAATGTGCTTGTAAAATGCATGTTTGGACTAATGCACCATCATCATCATCTGCCTAGCCTTTTCCCAACTATGTTGGGGTCGGCTTCCAGTCTAACCGGATGAAGCTAAATACCAGTATTTTACATGGAGCGACTGCCTATCTGACCTCCACAACCCAGTTGAGTTGTTGTTGAGTTGATGTTTGGACTGATGGCGATGACTTTTTTTTTTTTACATTATTTTGTATACATTAATTATAATTATATGTGAAGACAATGCAAGTCTTACCAAGGGGTTTCGTATTACCCAGCAACTTGGTTGTGGAGGTCAGATAGGCAGTCGCTTCATGTAAAATACTGGTAATCAGCTGCATTCGGTTAGACTGGAAGCCGACCCTAATATGGTTGGGAAAAGGCTAAGCAGATGATGATAATGTGAAGATAATGCACCAGGATTAAAAATTACTATACCACAATAGGTAAAAATTATGAAAAATAAAGCAATGACAAGTAAATTCATTAAGATTGTGATAGATGCATAGTGCTCACATATTTACAAATATTCTAAAAGTAGATGATTTTCAGATATGTACAGTCAATAAAAGAGATAAGTATGCAGGATCGTCGGATATAGTTTAAGTTTAGTAAGAAACCGATTGATGTTCTCGAATAAAATTTAATTTTATTAATAGAAAACAAAACAGCTTATTTACAAAACAGCTTATTTATAAAATTAATTTTCTAAATCAAAATATTATATTTCACATAAACCTACATGGGCACTTATGAAACGTCAGAAGCTAGGTGCACGGTTCCAATTGGTCGTTTCCTATGGAGAAGAACCTCTACTGAAAGAAAAGTTACTCTTTTTAAAAATAATTGGCTTTTACAATGCTTCCAAATTACAATAGGTATGGGAGGACAGCGTAGGCTTGTCAACAAGTACCAGGTACTTGATAAAATAAAATAAAATGGTCTACATATCTAAACTCTAAAGGGCCTACAGTCGACAACATCCATAGGTTTCTTACTAAACTTCAACTTCTCTCTTTCGTTGACTGTACTTAATAATTTAGAAGAGGAACAAATAGGTGTGAAGTTTCTCTGATGACTGGTAATTGTTTGGCGGGCTTCACTGCGTGATGATTAACATCGGGATATCTGTATAAATTACTTCCCTGACAATTATTGCTTGTGTGATATACGGTTGCGTGACGTCAGTGTAACAGTGGCGACATTTACAACTTGCAGTGCGCTAGGTAACTATATAATTACTTCAAGTTTTCAAATAGATGATAAGGTTAAGTAATAAAAGAAAAACTGGACAAGTGCGAGTCGGACTCGCACACGAAGGGTTCCGTACTACAAGGCAAAAACACCGGAAAAAAAACACGTTTGTTATATGGGAGTCCCGTTAAATATTTATTTTATTTTATTTTTAGTATTTGTTGATAGAGCGGCAACAGAAATACATAATTTGTGAAAATTTCAACTGTCTAGCTATCGCGGTTCTTGAGATACTTACAGCCTGGTGACAGACAGACGGACGGACAGACAGCCAGAAGTCTTAGTAATACGGTCCCGTTTTTACCCTTTGGGTACGGAACCCTAAAAAACGTCGCACGACATTTCTACACAATACCACTTCACAAAACACAAATCATAATCTCTAACAGTGAATGAAACATTGCGCCAACAAACGTCATAAAAAAAATAAAAGCAATAGTGCAATTTAGTAAGACGCCGTAAAACGAGGTCCATTGTACTAAGAGAACTAGAGGAGGTCATAATCAACGAAATGATATTACCGAGAGAGCATCCCTTGGTAAACGACTTGAGTAAAATCTAGACAACGGTTGAAGTTACAAGAAATGGCGTATTTTTGTAAATTTTGTTGCCAGCTGTTGCAATACTTCCTGTCTCTGGCTCGTCATTCATTCATTTCGAAAAACAAGGGCTTGAAAGTTTATAAGAAATGCCTTACGGCGCAAACGCTCTAGACTATGATAAAACGGTTTTGTTAAGTTGGCAATATTTATTTTATCTATAAAGTTAGTACCAATATAGATCGGTTCAACCACAGCTTAAGTTGCTCTATGATAAGTCTCGAAGTATAAATAGGGATCAATTATTTGATATTACAATAAAGGCGACTTCGGTAATAATCTATCGATGTGCAGAACTCCTTGTTTCATCACCTGAGTGCTCTAGCAGAAGCATATATGAAGCCTATAATGTTCCCACTGCTGAGACACAGGCCTCCTCCCTGTGTGAAGGAGTGGGCTATGAGCCACCACGCAGGCTCAGTGCGGGTTGGTAGATATCACATATCTTAAAATTTTTGGATCTAGTTTAGTCGGTTTTCTAACGATGTTTTCCTTCACCGTTCTGAGAGCTGTGGTGATGAAATAAATCACTTGTAAGTAAAATGCTTGCCTGATTTAGAACCTATGTACTACGACTCGTAAGTCGGGTCCTTTACCTCCGGGCCACCACTGCTCATCTGCGACTGCTTTAGAAGGAGAGGTTTTCATAATTTTCTATCAAAGTCAAATAATTTATTTCAAATAGGCACATTAAAGGCACTTTTTAACGTCAAAAATTACAACTAAATAGAATTGATTCTAGTCGCCCCTTCCAAAAGGTAGTTTTCGTATGGAGAAGAATGGGCAAGAAACTCCATCGTTACTCTTTTAAAATATTTTACAAGGTCTTGTATACATAATATAATTATATGTGAAGACGATGCACCTAGAATAAAATTAATCTACCGAAAAAGGTAAAAAGAATGAAAATTTAAGCAATAACAGGTAAATCAATTATGTGATAGATACATGGTGCTCACGTATTTACAAATTATTTACAAATATTGTAAAATGTATCTAGCAGCAAATATATCTAGCTTTGTGGTAGCTAGGATAACTAATTATCATTTTTATGGTGTGTCCAGTTTTAAATTTTCCTCAAAAGACCACCTTAGACATCGATCTACATGGTCTTCATATAACTTGACCAAGATTATGTCTGGACTTTAAAAGAGACTGTGACCTCTGAGTTTGTTTCGGCCTTTCTTCTCAGAGTAGTCAGATAGGAAACGCCGACTTCATCTAGTTTAAAAAAAAAACATGATTGACGTGTAAAGTGTTTGTACAAACCTACTTACAAAATAAAATCATTTCATTTCATTTCAAATAACTGGCTGAAATGCTTTTAATTTTACATTGCATTTAAATCTTTGCTACTTATTTGTTTAAGTAGCAATTTATATTTCAATTGTTTTTCTTAGTTGTCTCTTGGCTCTACTTATAATATTAATTAAGCATCTTTTCAGTACCTTCAATATTTTAGTAGGTAACATTAATTCCTGAAGCAAAAAAAAATGTGGTCGGTTTTTTCATTCACAATGTTTTTGCATTCGTACGAGTATGGTTGAACTAAATAGAATTGTAAATACAAAAAATACATAATATGTACATATATATAATTTGCCTGTGAAGTCCCCACGGCAGGGCAAAGGCATCCCTAAAAAAAAAATAAAAAAAATATACCTACTTTATTTATTTTGTATTGTCAATTTTATTTTAGTGTTTTTTTTGGAAATGCCTTTTATCACACTAATATTATAAAGGCGAAAGTTTGTGAGTGTGTGTGTGTGGGGGTGTGAGGGTGTGTTTATATGTTTGTTACTTCTTCACGCTCAAACGGCAGCACCAATTTAGATAAAATTTGGTATGGAGGTAAGGTAAATGTACCAATACTCGTCGGGTTTTGAAATTCACTGACTTTGAGGAACTGCTGCGTGAAAAGTATTTAATTTGGAACGAAACTTTTTGCATGACGAAATAGCAAAATTATCCGTTATTCTAAATAAGTTTTAATGTTTATAATTTTTATTGATTATAAATACTTATTGAAGCAAATGTGAAAAAAGGGTGATTTGTACCAGTACTCGCCAGATTTGTACTATTACTCATCAAAAGGACCCAGTAGTCGTCAATTTTTGATGCTAATATGAACTCTCAGGCCTTTAACATAGAGTTCAAGATAATTACACATTAAAACAAATTGTGTTTGTCTTCCATAATTATGAGTGGCAAGTCTAAGAAACAAAAGGTAGGTTAGAAGACCAAATCGCAAGAAATTACTAAAGGTTGAGAGGTGTTAGCAGAGTAGGTAGGTAAATTCTAATATATTTTTGCATAAAAAATTAAGATATTAGAATCACAGAATCGGTTTTTAGCAGAATAAATTTTGACGTGCAAACGTCGTTTCAGTCTCTGGTAAATTCAACATTTTTGACCGACAAAAACAGGTAACATTTCAACCGTTAATAACTAAGAGAATTTGAATGCTAGGGTAATGATTGAGCATTCAAAAGATTGGTCTTATTTGTACTAATTTTGAAGCAAATTATAATTTGCCTTTTAACGTCACATCGCAAGTGCAGGCGCATACGCCCGACCCTCCTTTTTCACTATGCGTCGAAATATCAATTAGTCTCATAGTATAATTTTGAAATAATCGAGTTTGTTTATAGTGTACTCGTTTGTTTATAATTACTATTACATGTTTGATATTTCCAAATTCTGAATGCTCACAAATCTTTACAAAAGGGTCAGCTTCAAATGTAAATAGCAATGCAATCTACTCGGTTCGTTAATTTAAAAATAAATGCAAAATTACTACCACTTTTGGGTGCTTTTGTGAATCAATGATCGATCAATCAATCAATCAAGTCAGCTTATCGCAGTCCACTGCTTTACATAGGACTCTCCCAGACTGCACCACAACACCTTGTGCTCCGCCTTCCACATCCAGTCTACTCCAGCCACTTTCTTTAGGTCGTCCGTCCATCTAGTTGGGGGTTCCACACAACGCTTGCCGATACGCGGTCTCCACTCCAGGACTAGTCTGATCCACCGGCCATTGGTCCTTCGACAGACATGGTCATCCCACTGCCAATTCAGTTTGCTTACTCTGCAAGCTATATCGGTAACTCCGGTTCTTTTCCGGATAATTTCATTCCTGATTTTATCCTTCAAAGAGACTCCGAGCATAGCTTGCTCCATAGCGCGCTGAGCTACCTTGAATTTGTAGAACAGCCCGACCGTCAGTGTCCACGTTTCAGCACCGTAGGTCATGACGGGCAGGGCGCACTGGTAAGTCTTCAAACAATGCGGGATAGGCGACGAGAAGACTTGACGAAGTTTTCCAAATGCTGCCCAACCCAACTGGATCCTTCTGTCGGCCTCTTTCTCAAAGTTGTGTCTACCGAGCTGGATGACTTACCCTGAATTGCTTGAATCAATGAAACGTCATATTTGCCAAAAGGCTCCATCAATCAGTCAGATATTTATATATTCACTATCAGGACATGTAACACTATTGCACAGAATAACTTTTATTCGCTCTGAATATCCTTTTAAAAATTGTCCAAATCTGAGTTCTCAAAGTCAGATTTAGGGAAAGCCCACAATTTATTCATCAGACTTGCATAATTAAGTCGTTATGGGTTAGGCCGCACGCGATCATACAAAAATCAACAGCTCTGAAGATCACTTTAATTTGGCCCTTTTTTGAAATCTGAAAGTGACCTCCTGACCACGGGGCCCCCATCAGAAACTTTTCCAAAAATATTTTCGGTGTTCTCTCGTCATATCGCACCTACTCAGCTTTCAAATTTTACCATAGAAAAATAATTTCAAATGTCGTCTCACACCGGCCGTAAATCTGGCCAGAAATGAAAAAATCTCAATCAAAGTAAGCTTGCAACATAAGGAATGCAACGAATCTCAAAAGCCCAGTGCCGAGCAAATACAAAAGCTACGGCAGTATCAGAAAACGAAAGAAAATCTGCAGCAAGTAGCAAAAAAAATAAAGATATCGTCTCATATAGACAGTAAATCTGGTTAGAACTGAAAAATATCACATACGGTGAAAGTTTTGTTTATAAGAAGTGCACTGCAACTAAGTCCAGTCTCGGGCAAATACAATGGTTAAAGCAGTATCGGAAACCGTATAATTTTTTTTACAAAAGCCTTTGAGTAAAAAATAATTCGCCATAAAACGACTGCAAATGTGCTCGAAATTATAAAAAAGCCAACCAAAGAAAGTTTTAAATCGTATGTGAAAGCCAAAAATCTAGTTATAACCTAATGCAAAAGCTAGGCTAGCTAGTGGACTGTTTTTTTAAATTATTCAGGTATTAACCTGAAAACTTAAAAAAATCATCGACAATCGTCAAGTTATTAATCGGTGGCACTTTGTAATAGTGCAAGTGCGTACATGCGTCAAGATTACGAGAAGGAACATTAGGAAGTTTCAACGGCAGAAGACTTAGTAAGAAGACACCTCTATATAGGTGAGGATTTGATTGGAACTCTACCAACCGCGCTCAATCTGAGTGAGTTACTGTTGGAAAATTAGCATCAATTAGCCAGAGCTTAATTACAACTTATTATTATACCTTTCTCAGTAAGGCAGTTTAGGTTAGAACTGAGAATACCTTCTACGGGCCGAGTGAGTGGAGCGTGCTTACGATAGGTACAGCGAGAGAAGCGAGCCCTTTCTAGACCCGAATAAGCAGAGCGCGTTTACTCAAGCAATGAGTGAGCGAAGCGAAAACAGTTTAAGAGAAACCCAGTTTTATTGTCAAATGTAGCCCAATCCTTATATATATTTATACAGACGTTCAGCACATCAAGCTATTACAATCTGTCAAATTAATTTAATCGATTTTCAACTTTATCGCTAAAGCATAAGATTCAAATGACGAGTTTAAAGACAACTATTGAGCGGGTCCCAGTAATCGTCAAAATAGCACTTAAAATGACGAGTTTTGGGTCAAGTAGGAATTTTTAGGTACCAATAGATGTCACGTTCGAAAAAAAATACTTTTATGATAAAACTGTTCCAAACTTCAAGTTATATCATTAGCAAATTAACTTAACTAATTCATCAAACGATCAGACTTACCGTAGACCCCACTGAAGGTTCGTAAATCAAAAAACAAAACTACGCGCTGAGTTTGACATTTAGCAGTTAAACTTGCAAAAAAATGAAAAAATTGTGGTACACACTTTTTAAGTAAGATATCTCAGCCACCATTATAGTTAAAACTCAGTGTTGTTATTTTAATTGTGCAATATGTTACCAAAAATATGTTGCCATAAAAATCGGCTAATTAAATATTTAGTAGAAAAAGTTAATGAAGTTTTTAGACAATTTGACGACTTCTGGGTCACTGTCGACTTCACCCGCGTTTACCTTAGCTGACACCCTGGATTAACATATAGGCTACTTTTTTTCTCGATATTCCCACGGGATCGAAACTTATGCGGGTGAAACAGCGGGGCGCAGCTAGTAATCTATAACTACCTTCTTTCAAAACTATACTATACTAAAAAAAAACTATCCACCATTTACGCTAATTCTTGATTAATTTCCCTCAATTGCGCCACCAGCTTAAGGTCCTGCGACATCATTATCTGCCCAACACAAGCGTAAGATTAGGGAGGGACTATTTCATTATATTTTTCCGAGGAATTTCTTTCTCAGCCCAGTTGGGACGAGTGAAATTAATGTATCTTGTGGATGGCAATCATGCTTATACGTGACTGGGACTTGG
Organism: Oligia strigilis; assembly: GCA_951800025.1. Taxonomy (NCBI): domain Eukaryota; kingdom Metazoa; phylum Arthropoda; class Insecta; order Lepidoptera; family Noctuidae; genus Oligia; species Oligia strigilis. The sequence goes on along the minus strand of OX637563.1, from coordinate 5,994,161 downwards.
GTCAGTTTTGCTGATGCTGTGATTTTGGGAAGTAAGTATAAATTTATATTTTTGTGATTTTGTCTCTATACTCTTTGCGGATTTGTAGTTTGGTTTTAGATACCTTTCTCTGTGGTTTAGAATATTTTTATAGCACTGTGTGTCCTAAACCCGCAATTAAGGTGATATATTGAAAAAATTGTGGTTTTCTGTTTCGTGTAACTTGTTAAGTATGTGGAATAGGGATTTAACATTTTGGTATATGTTTTTAGACTCTTTGGTCTAGTATCATGTAAAAGGAATATACGATTCAATGTATAATATACAGGGTGATTGGAAGATGGGTGCAAAGCTTTAAGGCGAAGATAGTACAGACAATTTAGAACCATTTAAGCCATGGTTGTCTTAGACGAAGTCTTACTACTTTTTTTTTACCAATTTATTAAGATTTTTTTCAAAAATTCCTAAAGTTTTAACTAAACTATTTATTTATGGCCAAATTGAATGATAAACGAATTCATTTTTATTGTATTTAATTAAAGTAATGTGTAAGCAATCTAGCAAAACATGTTTTAGGCCTCTGTGTCGTTAGACATTTTTTTTACAGATATTTAAAGTTCATAACAAATTATAAAATTCATAAATACTTTTTGTAAACCTAATTTTTAAAAATAACGGAGCGTGCTTTTTTTGTTCAAACCTTTTTGAAAACATGCTTGATAATCGCTCTTTCTTTTGCGGTAACATTTACGCAGATATCTTACAAATTATTGAAATTAGAACCTAAAAACCAATTTAAGGGAGAAATTTTAAATTTTAGGCAGTCTAAATAAAACAACATTTGAATTAAATTTATTTATGTTTCATGGTCAAAATGTTGTCCGTGATTCCTAATACAAGCACGGCTCCGTCTTCTCACTTCTGTTGTTGTTATTTTCAACATCATATCTCCAGCTTCATTGTTTCAAACTCTGAATTCATTCTCTCTGTCAGTTCTTCTCTCGTGTTTATTTCAACATTCGTATACACCAGCTCCTTGGCCCGCTCGCTCACCAGATCTGACCCTGCTGGACTTTTTCGTGTGGGGCCGGGCCAAGGAGCTAGTGTATACATCATCATCTTCCTGCCCTTATCCCATGTTTACTTGGGGTCGGCGCAACACGTTTTCTTCTTCCATTCGCCCCTGTCAACCGTCACGCTATCATTCACTCCCTTCTCTTTCATATCATTCCTCACACAATCCATCCATCTTTTCTTCGGCCTTCCTCTCCCTCTCCATCCATCAACATGTATATCCATCACTCTTTTAGTCACATGCGTTTCGTCCCTTCTCATCACATGCCCATACCAAGACAAACGATTTCCTTTCAACTTTTCTGTCACTGGCGCCACTTTCAAACTTCCTCTTATATACTCATTTCTTACTTTATCCATACGCGTCACTCCACACATCCATCTCAACATTCTCATTTCCGCTGCATGCAATCTTTTTTCATCCGTCTTCTTCACGGCCCAGCATTCAGACCCATACAGTACGACAGGCCTTATCACGGACTTATAAATTTTCCCCTTTAACTTGAGGGGCATCCGTGGGTCGCAAGTTGTTCCTGTGACCTGTCGCCATTTCATCCATCCTGAGTTGATCCGGTGCGTTACGTCTCGGTCTACTTCGCCATCTCCTTGGACAAGCGACCCGAGGTACCGAAAGTCGGAGCAGATCGGTAAGGGCGTTCCGGCGAGAGATATGGGCACAGGACTGGAGAGACCGCCAAAGTCGCAAAACAGGTACTCGGTTTTGGTCCGACTTACTCTCAGGCCAACGGTCTCGAGTCTTTCCCACCACACCTCCAATCTGCTCTGGACCTCTAGGCCGTTCTCGGCAACCAGCACAATGTCATCGGCGAACAGCATACACCAGGGAGCCTCTTCTTGGATATCCGATGTAAGAGAATCCATTATCAGCACGAAGAGGTACGGGCTGAGTGCTGAACCCTGGTGCAAGCCGACAGCCACATCGAAGCTGCCAGTAGTGCCCACTGTAGACCGGACTTGGGTACTGCATCGACTGTACATCGCTCTAATCAACTGCACATACTTCCCTGGCACACCTTTCTCCTTGAGCTAGTGTATACGAATGTGGAAATAAACACGAGAGAAGAACTGATAGAGAGAATGAATTCAGAGTTAGAAACAATGAAGCTGAAGATGATGTTGAAAATAACAACAACAGAAGTGAGAAGACGGAGTCGTGCTTGTATTAGAAATCACGGACAACATTTTGAACATGAAACATAAATAAATTTAATTCAAATGTTGTTTTATTTACTCTGCCAAAAATTTAAAATTTCTCCCTCAAATTGGTTTTTAGGTCCTAATTTCAATAATTTGTAAGATATCTGCGTAAATGTTACCTCAATAGAAAAAGCGATTATCAAGCATGTTTTCAAAAAGGTTTGAACAAAAAAAGCACGCTCCGTTTTATTTAAAATAAGGTTTACAAAAAATATTTATGAATTTTAAAATGTTTTATGAACTTTATATGTCTGTAAAAAAAATGTCTAACGACACAGAGGCCTAAAACATGTTTTGCTAGATTGCTTACACATTACTTTAATTAAATACAATAAAAATGAATTCGTTTATCATTCAATTTGGCCATAAATAAGTAGTTTAGTTAAAACTTTGGGAATTTTCGAAAAAAATCTTAAGAAATTGGTAAAAAAAAAGTGGTAAGACTTCGTCTAAGACAACCATGGCTTAAATGGTTCTGAATTGCCTGTACTATCTTCGCCTTAAAGCTTTGCACCCATCTTCCAATCACCCTGTATAATATATTTTCGAGCCGTTTGGGGTTGAAACCCTCGGGCCGTGGGGTCCGAGTGCTCATGGTCTTTTTAAAGATATTTCGAAGCGGTTGGTTGACACTTCCCGTGACCCAAGGGCTGGCTTTTACCTTGGCCAGAGGCTAAGCATCGCCATACAACGTGGTAATGCCGCCAGTCTCTTGGGTACATTACCAGTCGACAGCGATGCGGATGAGTTTTTCGACGCTATTTTCTAGTTTCTGTATAGTTTTAGTTATGTTAGAATTTAATTTTGTTAGTTTTTACCTGTCTAAATGATTTTTACTCTAAAACAAAAAAATTGCAAAGTTATATCTATTTTTTTACTTTTTCGACATCACGGCGTAACGCATAAGAGTTATTTAATGTAATTTACTTTAAAACATAGAGAATTATCATATCAAAGTTTACCCAAAATAGTTTTAAATTTAATTTATTTATTTTGTTAAAAAAGGAGTAAATTCGTTTTGGCACATACGTCTTTTTATTCCGAGCGCACGCACATTATAGCCATCTCTCTTCTTTTGCGTTTCAAAAGTAATTGCATCACTTTCGCTCGTAGTCAGTCGCTACGATTTATTTTCGAGGTAGCGCCTTAAGTCACCCTTTTCCGTGACTTATGTCGTCCATTTTACACAAAAAAGCGTGACTTAAGAGCGGAATTAGGTCACACGAGCTTTAAAAAAGTATTCGATAAGTGTGACTTAATTAGTCGATACTCAATATACGTTGTTTAAATGTTGTTATTGCTTTCATTATTTAGTCTGTGGCGGTATCTACAACGCCACATGCGAACAACGCGTCATACTAACGTCACGCAAAATCCTGCATCTCGCAAGCAGAGTTTACCGCGTAACTAGCAGAAATACAATGACCCGACATGAATTATCGGGCTGTTGCCCGCCAGACAACACCCGTCTAGTCGGAGGATCCTCCCTTTTCTATAGAGTATGAGTGAACTTTACACCCTGTTCCTCATACCTCTATAAGTCAATTAATGCATACCTATACGCCGTGCAATAATAGGTAGTCTATTATTGCACAGCGTGAAATTAGCGCAAAAGATAACATACAAACAGATAGACAGAGTTACTTTCGAATTTATAATACTAGCTGAGCCCCGCTGTTTCACCCGCGTAAGTGTCGATCCCGTGGGAATATCGGGATAAAAACTATCCTATGTCTTTCCCCGGGATGCAATCTATCTCTCTGCCAAATTTTATCGAAATCCGTTCAAAGGTTTAGGCGTGAAAAGGTAACATACAGACAGACAGAGTTACTTTCGGATTTATAATATTAGTATGGATACAATTTCATTACAACAAAAGTAACTTTCACTTGAGAAGTGACAATATTTGAAGAGACTAGACCAAATAATATCATATTTTATCGAAGAATTCTTTTCACAGCACTCTGAAGCAACGCTAGTGAAATAAATGTATCTTAAGGATGGCAATCACACTCATACGTGATCGGGATTCAAAGATATTTTTCTTGTATTTGTGAATTGAATGATGTATGGTTTTGTTAGGAAAGTGTGGTATTTATAGAAGAGTTTGACTGTAGGATTCAGTTAGTATTTTTGAACAGTAGTACTCGTACTAATGGAACGAGTCCAAATCATCACGCCAGCGTTTCTTATGTCCGCCTCGGTGACGATGCCCTAACCCAAAGAAGAAGAAGAAAGGAAGAACAAGGAGGAAGAAGGAAGGAAGAAGGTACAGCACTAAGAAAAGTGGAAAAATATGGGGGGAACTTTGCCCGGCAGGTGGGAAATATAAAATGCAAAGTCCTGACTGACTGATATAAATTATCGCATTTACCTATTTTTATATTTTTGCTCTTGACCTCGATAACGCCTGATGAAAAGGGGTGTATGAGTTCTATGATGGAACGAGCCCAGAAGATGCCTAAGGCACTGGAAATCCCATGCATGGACGAAACACAGCAGGCTGTTTGACGCCGTATTCCGGTTGGAAGGTGGTCGCAAACCAGGCGGGCGTTAGCCCTACCACCGCAAGGGAAGAATTGGACAGTCAAATAAGGTGTTGGGTGGTTGGTGGTGGGGTATTACGTAGTAACTGGGTTGTGGAGGTCAGATAGGCAGTCGCTCCATATAAAATACTGGTACTCAGCTGCATTCGGTTAGCCTGGAAGCCGACCTCAATATAGAGAGATAAGAGGATCTTTTAAAACATTTTATTTATAATAATAATAATAATAATTTATTTATTTCTTACCACAAATTACAGATAGTAAATAATAGTCTACAGACACACATTCATATTAATTTGTGGAAGACTGATGCCTGAACTAAGTTTTTTACAAAACCTGTATGTCAGGTCACCAGGCCCCCTAAACAAAGTTTTACATTAATTTTGTTGTACTGGAGACGATCTGGTTCATATATCATATTGAAATTAAAATCTCACACATTTACTGCAATACTGCTCATTAAACTTACAATTATAGAATTAAACTTAAAATTATAAAATCGTGACATAAAATGATTTATTAAGAATACATGCAAGGGAAAATGTATGTAAAATGTGAATGAATGTGATGGCGTGTGGGGTGAGTGTGTGTGCTGTGGAGTGAGTGTGTGAGTGGTTTGGGGTGCTTGAATGTGCGTTTTAAAGGGAATTTTATGTCAAGATATAATTTTGAAAAGATCTTCAATTTGTGTATAATCTAATGTAATAAGCCAGTCAGTTATCTTCCTTTTAAAAGCTGTTTTGTTTAGGTTATGAACAGAGAGTAAATCATTTAGTCTGTTGTATAGAAATGGGCCAAGATAGGAAAAGAAATTTCGGGCAAATTTAGATTTTACTGATTTAGATTGGCATATATTCCTTCTTCTGCTTCTCATGTCAGAATTATGATCGGTATTTATAAAAGGAATAAGAGATCGGTGCTTCAAAGCAACATGGAGAATAAAAAGCTGCCGAATTGAGAGGACTTTAGCAGTCTTATAAACTTCTACAGTGGGATGACGGAAAGGAAGGAATAGTGCAACTTTAAGGACTGCCCTTTGAGCCCTTTCCAGCGCTAAAAGGTTAGTTTTGAACGTTCCACCCCATGAAGTGATGCAGTATGTCAGGAGCGATTGGCACAAAGCACAATAAACAGATAGTAGTTACTTGGAGTTAAGGATTGACCGAAGATTTTTAACCACAAAGATAAATTTCCGTATTCTGCTAGTTAGACAATTTATATGTTCGGAAAAGTTTAATTTAGAATCTAAGGTGACCCCCAAGTACTTAATATGATCTACTTTCTGCAATTTGGAACAAGAACAGTCACCGTTATGAGGGAATGAACAGGTGTGAGCGAGAATAGAGAATGGTTGGAGAGATGACTGCGGACTGTTTCTTAAAGAAAATTCAATATATTTGGTTTTAATAGAATTTAAGGTGAGTATGTTAGTTCTAAGCCAATCATTCACAGTATTAAACCCAACCTGAGCATAGTCATGCACCTCTTTCCATGAGTCTGCACTGAAAAGAAGGACAGTGTCATCCGCAAAGGTAATAATACGACCATTTTGAAGCGAGAGATTGCAGAGGTCGTTAATATACACCAGAAATAATGTGGGTCCCAGGATGCTACCCTGAGGAACTCCAAAAGCTACGGGAAGAGAGTCACTAAAGTGGTACTCAGCTGCATTCGGTTAGCCTGGAAGCCGACCTCAATATAGAGAGATAAGAGGATCTTTTAAAACATTTTATTTATAACTAGAGATTGCAGCTGTGAGTCTCTAGAGAGGCAATAATCAAGAAGGTTGATTGAGCATCGATTTCGTTTGTATTGTTGACCATAAATGCAATATCTACTTGATTCAATAGTACGAGACTTGAGACGTAAGTAAATAATATTTGAGTTTGAGAAATTCTGTGGTCTACAGCTGGCCAGGGTTGGTTTGACTTTGAAAATTAAATGATAGTTCAATCTTTCGCTATAATTCTATAATGTTATTGAACTCAGTAATGTGCCTTGTGGATTTATAGTTTACTAGCTGCGCCCCGCGGTTTCACCCGCGTAAGTGTCGATCTCGTGAGAATATCGGGATAAAAAGTAGCCTATATGGTAATCCAGGATGTCAGCTACCTCTTTACAAAATTTTATCAAAATTGGTCCAGCTGTTTCAGCGTGAAGAAGTAACAAACATATAAACACACACACACTCACAAATTTTCACCTTTATAATATTAGTGTGATACCTACTCGCTGTTGGCCGAGCTTTCGTCTGCGTGTATTTTGTATTTTTCATCATGTTTTATACAAATATCCTGTATGAAAAGTAATCCACATTTTCCTTCAAGCCTTAGGCAACCTATCGATAAAATTTCATTACGATCGGTTCAGTAGTTTTGGCAAGGAGAAAAGGTAGAAAAGAAAAGCCTCCTCGTGTAGCGCATTTTGTTCCGCCAGTTACTCAACTGAACCGAACGCTCGGCGCATCGTGGAAAGTCACACCCAACACCTTATTTGACCGGCCAATTCTTCCCTTGCGGTGGTAGGGCTAACGCCCGCCTGGTTTGCGACCATCCTCCCACAGAGTCCGGCGACAAGCAGCCTGCTGTGTTTCGTCGATGCGTGGGAGTTCCAGTGCCTTTGGCATCTTCTGGGCACGCTCGTTTCATCATAGACCTCATCCATCGCTTTCCAACAGGCGTGATCGAGGTCAAGTGCGGGCCCAAAGTATATCGTGAAATTACTTAGTGACCTTCATCACATTTCAATGTTATCTGAAGTCTTTGTTTATCAAAACGTCCGAATCATTCACTTCAGCAAAAGTAATTGAAAACTGGACCAAAATAATTAGGGCAGAATTCAAAGCGAATTGGAATATAATACCAACTCTCATTAAAACTTCTACGGGAAAATTTTATCAAAGAAAAAAATATTCATAACTAAACAATCAGCATTTGAATTATATAATTTTCTTATTATTACGTATTCAACGCGGAAACTACTCAGAAAGTCAAATAGGTATTTTACCCTACTTGGTTCTATTCATGTACTTGGTTCCACTTCATTTAAATTCATTGATGTACTTATCGTTTCCAATGGAAGTGGAACTTATATTATTATTTGCTGAATGTACAGTCAACAAAAGAGATAAGTATGCAGGAGCGACGGATATAGTTGAAGTTTAATAAGAAACCGATGGATGTTCTCGAATAAAATTTAATTTTATTAATAGAAAACCAACATTCAAAGCTCATATTTTATCAAATAAAATTTCAGTCGTCAATATATCCAGCGGTTTCTTACTAAACTTCAACTGTATCCGACGATCCTGCATACTTATCTATATTGTTGACTGTACTTCCAATATACTACTCCAAAAGTAGTTTTATGTAGGTAAAGTTTGCAAAGACATCTTGGTATACCAGCTCGCAGTGGAGGAGCAGTGGGGCCCAGTGGTAACGGCCGCGACTTACGAGTTGTAGGTTGTGGGTTTGAACCAAGGCAGGCGCTTTACTTTGTGTAAATAATTTCATCACCACTGCGCTCAAAACTGTGAAGCAAAAGATCGTGAGGAAACCGACATGTCCTAGAACAAAAAAATCGAACACATGTGACATCTACCAACCCGCACTAGCCCACGTGTTGGATTACGGCACACTCCCTCTTACTGAGAGGAGGCCTGTGTCCCAGAAGCAGGAACATTATAGGCTGACTATGCTATACCGGCTCACCTAGTTTTATAGGATTCAACGATGTTTCTTTACTAGTGAATGAAGCTTTTGCCCGAACCTTAACAGCGATGGGGAAGCCTGACGCCTGTCCGAGGAACAAGCAGTGTAATCCACATCATACATAAGTAATTCATGTTTGCAGCACTACGTCCCAGTCAAAACCGGATTATATCAGTATTATTATGACGAGGGTAAAGATTAAAGGTTTGCACTTAATTGCGCAATTCTTGGCAATTTGACGTCTCGACAACATCGAGCAATTTACAGCAATTCCGAGATTGTATTCAACAATTCCGACATTACCAAGAATTGCGCAATTTTAGTAGCCCGTGTGAGCACAACAAATTATGGTGCCACTGAACGCACAGTACTTTCGTTGATACCCTGCACAACAAACTCTTTCACAATGTGTACTTTTGGCAGTGGATATAATAAAGAAGTCAACCCGAATAGCGAAGATAAAATAGTAGTCGGGATTTACGATGTTTATTCCAATATATTTACGTCCCAGAGGAACAGTATCTTTCCGTATCTTTTGGTAGCAATACGATGGTTTCTGCCTAGTAGGAATAAAGATCATAGGTATTCTTGCGTTCTTCTCCATACGAAAACTACCCTTTGGAATGGGCGACTAGAATCAATTCTATTTTATCGTAATTTTTGACGTTCAAAAGTGCCTTTTATGTGCCTATTTGAAATAAATGCTTTGACTTTGACTTAGTTTCGAGTCTAGAGCAAATTTTTTCACATTTTTCAACGACCAGTTCCGCCCAGGTTTCAGTCTGCACAAAAACAAAATGCACCACATTTATCTATAAGATAATCCAAGTACCACCAGCAAAATGAAAAACCCAACACACATTATTAAACCACCTTATAATCCTACACATTACCTACATACGTCCGACGACACAAAGCTGCACCCATACATCTACATTAATGCAGGTGGATACAATCCTACCTGTGTATGCATGTACCGTCGGCAAAAAATGTGGTCTATCTATTTTTTTTATAAATGAAAATTTCGCTAGGTTTGACTAAAGCAATTAGTGACGTCATGTCAATTTAAACTAGGAAGACATTGTATTAGTCGGTGTCTTCGGATCTGTATTTTAGTTTTATGCCACCGACTTCCGAAATTAAAGTTATTTTTCACTTTGTAGTGTTTTTTTTGGAAGTCGGTTTTTTTTTGTTATAAAGTTTTTATTTCTCGGTTTTAGTGAGTCTGTTTATACTGTATCTAAGTTACAATAGCCTAATGTCAACTTACTCATCGCCTTTTGCAAAATATTGCTTTTCCCGACGTTAATAAAATTGTTGAGGAGTTCACCTGGTATTCTACCATCAGCTCCATTTCGCCATTCGCATTGTGACGAGCATAAATTGCTTAGCAACCATATTCAAGTAATCGAATCGCAACCTGTGAAATACTTATTATTTAGTAGTTCCTGTGGCCATCCGTGGTCTTCATCATCAGTTCCACTTCACCAAATGGTGCTTTCCGAGAGCAAATGCACGAGTTACTACAAAAAATACCCAAATCGCTATAGGTGTGCCTATAATATTTGAAGAGTTCCTTCGATTTCTCCAGGATCCCATCATCAGATCCTGACCTGATGACATTGGGACCACCTGGAAAGTATACCCTTTCAAAGCAGTCTTCGAGTAATCGGGGAAAATACATAAAAAAAGAGATTCCGACGAACTGAAAAAATACATCCATACAGTTGAAGTCTATTTTCATATAAATTTCAGGAGGATTAGTGGCGGCCCAGTGGTATCGACCTCGACTTACTAGTTGTAGGTCGTGGGTTCGAACCCAGACAGACGAATTACTTTGTGTAAATAATTTCATCACAACTGCTCTCAAAAACGGTGAAGGTACCTACAAAATCAAGACAATCGCATGACACTTCATTTTTCGATCATCATCTGCCTAGCCTCCGGTCAGGTTAAGCTACGCTTGCCGCGGTTGGTCTGTGGATGGGTGACCATCTTTACATATCGAGATCCCTCCGTGCCTCGGAAAGCACGTTAAGCCGTTGGTCCCGGCTGACATTCGTGGATCTTTGACAATCGTTACTGGTAGTCAGAAGCCCGAAAGTCTGACAACCAGTCTTACCAAGGGGTGTCGTATTACCCAGTAACTGGGTTGTGTACCAATGCAAAATACTGGTATTCAGCTGCATCCAGTTACACTGGAAGCCGACCCTAACATAATTGGAAAAGGAGGAAAAAGGCTAGGCAGATGATGACTAGTAGATATCCCACTTATTCAGCCGACAGTACATTTGTACGTAACTTACTATCCGTCCTAGATACACTTCCTAAACTGCTGGCCATAAATTGTATCAAACGCGACAACTTTATGTAGTGCTTGCAATCAGTTAGTGCTCAAGTTTCTGCTGTATTTCGGGGTACGGATTACAGTGTAGGATTTGTTAGGTTAGGTCTCAATTATTGCATTGGATTGGAATAGCAAGCAATAATTAATTACTATCAGAATACCTGCGCTGCGGTTTTTTTTTTAATATCGACTGGTCTTTTTAGGATTACGCACCAAAATGGTAGAACGAAACCCTTATGGTGAGACTCAGTCTGTCTGTCTGTCACAGCTGGATATCTCAAGAACTACTAACGCTATCAACTTGAAATTTGGAACAGTTTTAGATGACGTTTGCCCAACTATCTTGCAAATAAGAAAGAAATAAATATATATATGTATATTTTTTGCAACAGGGACTGAAAGGGGGTCTGAAAAATTCGAAGTGTGGGGGTATCATGAAAATTTAAAAACATATGATGGTACGGAACCCTCGGTGCGCGAGTCCGACTAGCTCTTGGCCAGTTTTTTTTTATTATTGTTTTTAATGTCTTTGTTAGTTTTAAATGCTCCTTTATCACTATTTATATTTCCTGTGAGTGTCCCAAATAAAATATTTTCTTTTCTTTCTTTCTTTAACACTTTGAAAGGCACTTAACGCCCCTCGACGTAATAACAATAAAACTGTTATTGTGTCTCGTTCAGTGTCCTTCAATGTGTTTATTTTGTGATGAAGGTCAATAGACTCAAGTAAGGTGCAAGGTAGCAATAAATATTTGAAAATTAATTCAAACTGATAGTGTTAAATAATAAAAAAATTGAAAATATTGATAGTTGAAAATAATGTAATACCAAAATTATTATTGTAGAAATTACTCGGTTTTTTTTTCCAAAACGTAAAAAAAAAATATAGATGTAAAGAAAAAGTTAACCTAAATCTTATTACAACGATCTCTCAGGCAAAATGGTGTCTGTACTGAGTGATCCAATGATTTAGTCAGTAGAGTAAGTTATTGTTTAGCTTATACCCGTTTTGGCAAAATATCTAAATTGAGTGATCCACACTTTGGGCAATATCTGAAGACCCTATTTTTTTTTTTTTTTTTTGCGGATGGGAAATCATCAAATGACCCCTCCCGCTCTGGGTGGAGCGGAAGGGAGTGTCAGACTCTTACTGACTAAAACCCACACGTGTTCCTTCCTTAGCCCTTTATGTTCCGGGCCAGCGGTAACCCTTTCGGACAATCCCGCTGAATCTGAAGACCCTTGAGAGAGACATTCTTTTTACTTTGAGTTTTAACCATTTTTGATTAAATGTACAGACGCCAGCACATCAAGCTACCCGAAGCTGTAAAGTCAAAGTCAAAGTCAAATCATTTATTTCAAATAGGCACATTAAAGGCACTTTTGAACGTCAAAAAAAAAACTAAATAGAAATGATTCTAGTCGCCCATTCCAAAAGGTAGTTTTCGTATGGAGAAGAATGGGCAAGAAACCCCACCGTTACTCTTTTAAAATGTTTCACAAGGTCTTATGCTGTAGCGATAAAGTTGAAAATCTATTAAAGAAATTTGACAGATTGTAGTAGCTTGATGTGCTGTACAATCAGACTTTGTCACGCAATAAAAAAAAGATCACTCAATCCTTACCAAGATGTTGTTATGTCGCTCACACAACATAATCATAATCAGCCTATTAACATTACGTTGGGTTATTTACAAAAAATGGAACCATAAGGGCTCATTCATACACACGAGTGACACGTCGGGACTTCAGAGGGTGTCGACGGCTGTCGACGACCCTCGTCGACGGTTGTAGTTGCCTCGACGTTGACGCATGTCGCGTGTGTGTATGCAAACTAAGTCGAAAATCCGCGTAGCGCCTTAGGTAGTGCTACGGCGTAGCACTTTGCTACGAGCGGTCTACATTGAGTGAGCTTCTTTCCTTTCGTGTGATTAATTTAAATCCAAACATCCTGTAACTCCTAGTTACAGATGTTGCATTTCAGGAGAACGCGTCAGTCATTCCACTTTATATCTTAAGGGGCTTACATGAGCTAAATCGTGGTCACTGTCGGACTGCATAGAAAAGAAAGAGAAGCGCGATGACACAAAACTGGTAATTTATTGTAAAATATGAAGAAATTATCTATTTACAAAAACTATTTAATAATAAATAAATCCATCACTGAATGCAGTTTGGCATTAGAAATTTAATGGCATATTTTTAATTATAATTAAAATTGTTAATGAAGGGATAAACTGCTTTTAAAGAAAATCAAGAGGTGTATTTGAAGATTTTTTGAAGCATTAATGTATGTTTAATTATGATTTGAATTCCATCACTGTATTGAAATAAGACTTGAAAATATATTTTTTATTTTTTTGGTCAAAATTATTTACGGTTTAAGAGATACACTGCTTTAAAAAACCAATTTTTGACCGTTTTCAAGGAATCTCCGCCTTAATGCAATGGTATAAGTCACATGACGCTCGCTCGTGAATTGCTTTATCTATTATATACCAATTTATTGCCCATAAATCTGTTCAGCTATCTTACATAATATAGCCTGCTTTCTCCTGCAGAAATCACAAGCATGACAGTAACGTATTACAACCACTTGTGTCCATCATTCGTAATCCCGGGCAATAAATTGCTTGAACCTTGACAACTCGCCGGAATCGGTGTCAAGCTGCGCGGAACTAAATACGGGTTGTTATTATTGTTTCATGAAGTTACACATTAGCATGATACGGGTTGCATCAGAGGGGTACTTATCTATATATGTCGGAGCGTGACGCGGTTGGCGCTGTTTGTTTTGAAGTTTCGAGCTGTCAGTACACGATGACAGATGTCACTCGGTTTTGACGTTTAAGTCGGTTTAAGCAATGAACTTAGTTCGGAAATCGCCTCATTCGGATCCGTCAAGCGTTTCGCTTTTCGACTGGGCTGGCAACACTGGTTTTGGTATTACTTGAGTTGGGAGCATTGTTTTTAACACACTTTTATTAGGTCGACCTGTATGTAACTAATTATTTATTTGAATGGTCTCAATAGTAGAAATATTTTTTTGTACTGTGACAGCACTGTAATGAATTTGCGAACAAAGATATACAACGATCATAATTTAACTTTCGATCCGCCTCCAAATACTCGTATATATCTCCAAATTCAAATTGTTGTCGACTTTGACACCTTAGTAAAAAATAATGAGTTAATAAGTGTAGTCTAAAAATATGTAACTATTGATGGCCGCCAAAAAAAGAAAATATCCCAGAATGTGTGATGTCCTTTGAACAAAATTTATCTGGTAGTTTTTGCGTGACGATCGATGCATGAACATTTAGACAAAAAGAAAAAAAAAATCGCAATAGGAATCGTTCCCAGACCTCGCAAAAATTAAAAAAAAAACAATGTACTTACTTACAGTTTTGCTACGATTTTATTATTTATATGTATAGGTTTTTTCATTAGGAATTTCTTAGTTGTAGTCTGGTTTCTGGGTGTCCGCTTAACATTATCAACCTATAATTTACCCACTGCCGGGACAAAGGCCTGCTCTCGTCGCGAGAGAGTGGGCTGTAATCTACCTTTCAGGCACAGTGCTGGTTGGTAAATGCCATATTTCTTCAAATTGGTTCTAGGACATCTCACGATATTTTCCTTCACCGTTTTAGGCTAAGCACGATCTACGATTTTAATCGTTGCGATTTAGTTATGAAATCGCAAACACAAAAAATTTTCAAGCGAATTCTCATGCGATTTTTTTCCGCAGTGCGCGGACTTGGTTGAGCCATAATTTTTCTATCGATATCACCTATTAAGAAAAAAAACCACCAAATCACCTCCAAATCGTTGAGATGAAACCATTTTACTCCTTAATTTTTTATCAAAAGAATAAAAAAAAAATATCTAGTGCTTTGCAATACAAACGAAAATGATTTAGTTTTGTTACTTTTTAAAAACATGTATATTTTTTAATATAATAAATTAAAAATGCGATCGTTTAAAGTCCGTGTCTATATCATCCCCGCACTCGTCCACGAATTCAGTGCGGGGCGCCTCGTGTTGCTAGGCAACGCGTTGGCATGCGGGTGCATGCGGGTGGCGGAGTGGCGCGGAGAAGGGTAGTTAGCTCCACCCAAATGCACAAGGTCGTTGGCATGAATACAAGCCTTAAGAGTAGTGGTGATGTAATTATTTACACAAAATGAAGCGCCTGGCTGGGGTTGACGACCTACAACTCGAAAGTCACGACCGATACCATTGGATACCGCTGCCTGCTCCCGCTCCCCGCTGTCCACTTGATTCTATTCTATTATGAGACCTGAACATAACAGGCGATGTGGGAGTAATCTTACTTCTGCCTACCCGTTCGGGGAATAATGGCGCCATGTTATGTCAAGTCCTTCACTGCCATATTGGAAGTTTCTCAGTAACAGCCTATTGTTGTTCATGACAATAGCTTCGTCCTCGAGGATGTATTTTTCACCTCTGTCTACCCGTTTGTGAAACACAGGCGTGATATTGTGTTGTATGGATACTTACTGATTTTTTTCTCTGATTTACCATAAATTTTTTTTTTACGTGAAAAAAGAATTGAATGACCATAATAATTTAGACCTATTTGTTTTGAATACTTTTAAATATATTTTTCCATGTTACCTATGAGTGTTATATTTTAATTTGGATAATTGAATTGTGGTTATATATTTCTATTTAAATAATTTTATTAGCTTGTATAATTTGAATAGCTTAAAAATTTTGCTTCTACTTACCTACTTAAATATTTGTATGCCATTGTCTATGGCAAACATGACGACCTGTTGATAATACTTTTAACAACTTGCATGCTGATTTTTCGTCTGTATAAAATTATCTTATATTATCTTATCTTACTGTAGTCTTCTGTCCCGGTTACCCATAAAAGAAATGCATAGGTGGTGTAGGCGTACATTTGTCCTCTGTGGCGAGGCAGACGCCTCCGGCTTGCACTCGCTTTGGTCGCGTAAGTTTAGCTGAAGCTTTATGGAACACAAAGCCATCAGCAACAGCGCTGGGGCTCTGTCTCGTATAGTGTCTTATCATTATGCTGAGCGATGGCCGTTTTGCGTGGATGTGACGCATGTTTTCTCCCAAATTGTTATTTTGTTTTTTTTTTGTTTGTCTTTTTGATGCGTCATGTTTGCCGCAAATAAAAGTATTTTCTTTCAAAGATATCTTTGGTTTACACCCTAAACTTTCTGTGTTGCGCAAGCGAGTTAATATCAAACGGAAGCTTATCGGTAACGAAACAGTTTCGTATTGGTGGCAAAAAAACCCGCCGACAAAAAACCACGTACGTATGTCTGATACAAAGTATCGTATATGCGATTCTGGCATTTCTATTTTCTTTTATTATTATTTCGTTTGTTTATTTAATTCCTAATCTTATACATTTTTAAATATTTAAAAAAGGAAAAATAAAGATTTGCTGGTGTCGGGAGCAGGGTCCAGGTTACCAGTAGTTAGGGTTCCAGAAACAGGAACCTCCTCACAATGCTACCCGTATCGAGGAGTACTGGTTTTGGATCAGGCCCTTGATCCAACCGCCTAACAAGAGCCTTGTCAGGCTATTGGCCGATTATTATAGCCTATCGCAGTCCACTGCTTGACATAGGCTTCTCCACGGCTCCAACACCCTATCCTCCACCTTCCGCATCCAGTCTGTACCAGGCACTTTTTTAAGATTGACTAAAGATATTCTGAAACTTATTATTATTTTAAGACTAATCTTTTAAATTATGTAAATATTGTAATATAGCACTAAAGATTATTTTCAATTGAAAAAATAAAAGTGGGCAATTCAGTTTGGTCGCCAAAATATCAATGGCTGGTGGTTCAATTACAAAACCCACGCCTTTGACACAGTCATTTAAACCCTCCAAAAATACAGCACCACCAACATACAACAAATCATAATCATTTATTTCGCCACCCACCTACCCACCCACATATTATGCGGCATTTATGTCCGAAAATAGTTGGAATTGGTCCATAACTTTCGGAATCGCTTCCCGAACCGCCACAACTTACAGTTCGTAGCGTGACAACTGTATGTGGGACCGGAGTCATTCCCAACTGCGAAAACTGCAAAATAAGTAGGATACTGTAATTTTGTGTGAGCAAATGCAATTTGTATTATTGTCGCGTTAATTTTGAAGGGTGTGCAGAGGTTGATTCAGTTAAAGGTTTTTCAAGAGTTTCTAAAGTGCGTTGTGTCGCTTTTCAGGAGTATTTGGGAACACGCCCCGTTAGTTATCCTTTCTTGGTTGTAGGTAACAATCTATCACCATAAATAATAAGCACTGTAAAAACTAGGTCTGTTTTTTCCTAAACAAAAAAATCTAATAAAATGTGCTCTAAACTTGCTAGAATGTTCGAATGGCACCTGCGCTAAATTATAGCCAGCCTGCACTATATAAGATTGACTTTAGTGGACAACCTTTCCACTTTACAGTACTCAGTAATCACATTTGAGAAATGTGAATCTCACATTTTACCATAACTTTCGACTTCAGAGGTATCTTATGCAAACAAGATAATTTATATTAATGAGCTCTCTAACGAATTTAACGAAAATGAAGATAAAATGTCGGAAGAAAAAATAAATCTTCGAAATTCATTCCCAGATTCTTTCAATTACTTTTCATAATCGACTTAGTCTCAATCCCAACCCAAAATCACCCTGTATACACATACAGGCTCAGTCCTAAAATACTTATAGGTAATATGACAGGACCGTGTTTACATTTAAATTGATCCGCGTTAAGTAGATTACGGTTAGCTAGGCTAATAGCTTGCCACGGATTAGTTAGATTAGCCCAAGCGATACTGGTTGTATAGGTGTGTTAGTGACGATTAAACAACGGTTTAATTTGAGCAAGCGATTAAGGGGCTTACATGACCTAAAGCGCGGTCACTGTCGGACTGCATAGAAAATAAAGAGAAGCGCAATGACACAACGCTGGTATTGCAAAATATGAAGCAATTATCTATTTACAAAAAATATATTGTTTGGACTAAAAACTTAAAATACCAGTGCTTTAGTACGAGTATGTTGCTTGTAGAATAATCTGACAAAAAAATCAGAATGATTGTATGTATATTAGTATGGTTTTTATTGTAAAAAGAAAGTTTTTAGAGGTATCTTCATGATTTTTTTCTATCGTATCAAATTAGTTGTATTATGTTTTCAACACACTATCTAGCATATTATATCCTGAAGAATATCATATATTTTTCTGATTTCGTTTACTGGCCTGTTGGTCTAGTGGTCAGTGACTATGACTGCTATGCCGGAGGTCGTGGGTTCGATTCCCACCCAGGACAAATGTTTGTGTGATGAGCATGATCATTTGTTCTGTGTCTGGGTGTAATTTATCTATATATGTATGTATTTAGAAATATATAAGTATGTTTATCAGTTGTCTAGTACTCATAACACAAGCTCTGCTTAGCTTGAGACTAGACGGCGTTGTGTGATAGTTGTGGAATATTATTATTATTATATTATACTTTTATTGTTTCTAAAACTAGCGTTTTTTGGGTTTAGGTCCTGTAAGCCCCAATAAGTAGGATTTGCTGAAGATTGTGCTACAGTAGTAATTGCTAGTTATTAACTGGTTGTAATTTCTCTCTGTCGGCTTTTTGTCAGCTATGTTGGGGTCAGCTTCCAGTCTAAGGCCCGGACTCCACCAAAGCAGAGTCGAGACGAGAAGAGAGGAGATGTCTCATATTTGCTTACCGCAAGCAAAACTGAGCTGTGAACTGTGCGTCGCAAGCTGGCATGTGCAGCAGGAGCGGGGCGGTAGTAAAATCGAATTTGCGATCTCAAATACAGACACCAAATTATAACATTCGCAAACAACCTTGGGTGCTACCAGTTTCTATTACCTAACCATACACATTATAATAGTACGAACAACTTTAATTTATGAGGATTCTACCCGCCTTCCCATTTAGATTATATTGCTCTTACTTGAGATAAGAGTAAAACCACTTAGTTTTGCGTGTTCCAGTTATGACTTAAGGCCTGTTCAAACTGAGGCAAATCCCGCGCGGGATGCGGGATGTAACTGCGCGCGTCAGTTGTTTTAATGATTAGGAAGTCACGCGACTATTCCTGCCAGATTGAAAACCTGCGATCAATCTGTCTAGCCTTTTCCAACTATGTTGGTGTCGGCTTCCAGTCCAACCGGATGCAGCTGGATACCAGTATTTTACATGGAGCGACTGCATAACTGACTTCCACAACCCAGTTACTGTGCAACGCGATACATCTTCGCAAGACTGGTTGTCAGACTTTCGGGCTTCTGACTACACGTAACGACGGTCAAATTGAACACCTCTATAAAAGTTAATTGACACAATCGGCGTAAGCGAATTTTGTCTAGCATCCCGCGCGGGATTCGCCTCAGTTTGACCATAGCTTCAATGTGTTCCAGTTACAACCTAGCTTGTAGGAATAAAATTAAATGTAAGATGTCTGGCCTAAGTTATTATGTTACCTTTAAAAGCGTAGGTCGATGTGTGCTTTGATACTTTGACAGTTAACTGATGGTGGGCTGCCTGAATTTAGACCTACATGAATAAAACATGTCTGTGTCTGCGTCTTAATTTATTATGTTGACTTTCAACGTTGACATTATACCTAAGTCAAATATGAAAACTAATAATAATAAAGTCAAGAAATTTCCCTGATTTTAATTCTTTTTTGCACTGTCATGATTAATTCAAAAATGTCTCTGTTTGTCCATTCCCCGATACTCTTTTTTTATTCCGGTCTGATCGCCAGAACCCCCCTCCACCCCCCTCTTCGATACCCTGGTAGTTTGTGTCAATACATTTGACATCGCCGAATGATATTCCAAAACAACTGAAGAACAGCGTTTGAAATTCAACCAACAATTTGGACACAACCTCAGGTAATTATACCATACACAGCCAAGAAAGGATTCCACATAAAACGTCAAAGATAAAACTGAATTTGAAGCTACAATACCGAATATATTTGTTTACAGTATCTATGTATCTGAATAGAAGTATATAGAGCGTTGCATTGCTACAACGATGTTTTCCGAATACTTTCTGTTGCAGTGGGTGGCACAATTTTAACGATGGTTAAAGTTTTTGAGATTTAACTAGCGCTGGAGCTCTGTCTCGTAAAGCTGAGCGATGGCCGTTTTGCGTAGATGTGACGCATTTTTTCTCGCCAACTGTTATTTTTTTTTGTGTTTTTTTCATGTATATTGAGTGTGTTAGAGCGAGACAAGTGTATTGCATCATAGTTTACATTCGTTTGTTATTATTTCGGTCAGTTGAACTATGTCACTCACCTCGGCACTTGTTATTTAATTACTTCATGATAAATCTTAGCAGCAAAAATACGAGCAACGGGTTTTTATAAATCAATGCAGCGAGCAACGCATTCGAAAAAAATAAAATTCCACATGACGGCCATTTCAAGGGGGAACAATCTAGGTATATCCAAGGGTATTAATCATATCCAGAGTGGAAGCCCTGCTAACGCTGAAAAAAATAATGGACATGCTAATAAAAAACGAGGCCATTGTTTATCTGCAAGTGTTAAATTAAATAGACCCTAGATAAAAAAGCACTAAGCAATACTAAGTTCTACTTCGGATATCTATGGTTCAACTATATTTCCTTGGTACTTTGTATGTTTAGATAATTAATTAATGTCTTTATCATTCATGATTCTAGTTTATTTTGGTTTTAAATATATATCAGAAAGGAAATGCAACTAACGCTCGCCGAAACTCTATAAATAATATCATCAGTAACCATGAGTTCATTCGTAACAGCTTTGTCCATTAGAAAATTCACAACATCCTTAATAACGGGGACGCATAATATTACGACTCAACGCCTAGAGCTCTAGTTCATAAACAGATATTGGTTTCACGCGGCCGGCCCATTACCACTTCAGCGGTGCTATTCTGTAAAAATCTCACCGTGAAAACTTAGGTGAAGTGAGCGTGGAGTGAGCTGTCAATAGTGTCAATTCCTAGCAAAAACAAACTCTCTTCACCTAAGTTTTCACGGTGAGATTTTTACAGAATCGACCGGCAGTTTGCTTATTCTGTGATCTTGCTAATATTTTTTTAAATAATTTGTCACATTGTTAGGAAGGCCATGCAATAATATCTAATAGTATACTTGATGAAATATTTGTCTAAACAGAGACGGAATTAATCAAAATGATCCCATTTCTGTTTCCATTGCGTTCCAAAATACTCGTATTACAAATATTTTGAACTTAGCGTAAATGAAAGGGTAAGTCCCTTTGATTTACGCTAAGTTAGATAGAAGAATTTTAATTATGCTCTGAAATTGTACATCTCAATAATTTTGTGTAAATCATTAAAGGAATCAAATGACAAGTAAACGAGACAGCAATAATGATAATTAATGAAATAGCTCAGATGTGATTGTACGAAAATTGAATAGATTATTCAGAAAGGGAAGAAAAAGTTTTATGATAAAATCCAAGATTGTAAATGACTCAAAACCAAACTTCATCTATTTTGTCCCCGTGGCGTATTTTTAGATGCCATTAACTTAAACTTTTCTTGAAAATTGTTCTGGCCATTATCAAGCGATACCTACATAAAAAAATACCTGCTACAATGAAATATTTGTAATAATTATGTATAGTAACTTTTTTACCATCTGGACAAAAACCAGGTATAAGAGGAGTACGAAGTAGAAGCTTATTACACAGAAATTTATTTTAGGTTTCACAAAAAAAAATCAACCTAAAGGCACCCGCTTCTCTACGCGCGGAAATTTTCAATGATTTTGTAGTGACATTCAATCCTATGATTGAAACCTTCAATCCTATGATTGAAGGCTTCAATCGAAGGAAAAAATAATAATAATTTATAAAAATTGTGATTTTTTATTTTATTTTTTGTGAAAAAAAGAAGACATTTTGGCTTCTAGAGTAGGTACTCCACCTTTTATACGCTTTTTTTGCCCAGACGGTAAAAAAGTCAACCGGTATAGGTACAGACTTGAAATAAGTTGAAATTACCTACAAGAAATAAATAATGAAGTCCTCGATTGTCAGATTATAACATCAAGGGAACTCCGTTTCTTATTTGTGTCTTCATCTTTATCTTTTGTAAGTCAGGATTATTTCGCTATGCAAAGAATATTAGACGGGAATGAGAGAGTATTTTTTCCTAAAAATAATAATCTTTTGCCAAATAACGATATCATGTCGCATTTCGGATTTTCATTTCTTGTCTTGTATTTTCTACGCTAACTTAGAATTCTTTACCGCAGTTTCATCGTTTATTTCATCTTTTTATACCCGTTGAAATTGAAAACATTACCAAATCGAAATAGAAGATTGTACTCGTCATTATGAACAAGTTTTACTATGAAAACAAAACTGAAATCGCAAAATTTGGGGTTTGATCCGTGCCTCGGAAAGCACGTTAAACCATTGGTCCAGGTTGTCATTCGTGGAACTTTGACAGTCGTTACGGGTAGTCAGAAGCCCGAAACTGTGACAACCAGTCTTACCAAGGGGTATCGTATTGCCCAGTAACTGGGTTGTGGAGGTCAGGGCAGTCGCTCCATGTAAATTACTGGTATTGAGCTGCATCTGGTTAGACTGGAAGCCGACCCCAACATAGTTGGGAAAAGGCGAGGCAGATGATTTCAGGTTTGGTCCCATAGTAAAAGTTGTTCATAATGATGAGTACCATCTTCCATTTCGATTTGGTGCATGTTTTCAATTTCAACCTGTATTTTGGGTTAAGCATAATCAGCTTTTATTGTTCCCACTGGTTCCCACCAGTGGGAACAGGCCTCCTCTCTTCGAGAGTGGGAGGAGAGAGAGGGAGGGGGACGGGGCCGGGAGTGGGCTATAATCTACCACTCGGTCCCAGTGCGGGTTGGTAGATTCCGCATCTTCGAATATATTGG
Organism: Oligia strigilis; assembly: GCA_951800025.1. Taxonomy (NCBI): domain Eukaryota; kingdom Metazoa; phylum Arthropoda; class Insecta; order Lepidoptera; family Noctuidae; genus Oligia; species Oligia strigilis. Next base: position 5,971,311 of record OX637563.1, on the reverse strand, counting down.
GTTGCCTACTCATAAATATTAAAACAGAAAATTAAATACCAAATAAGGTCAGATAAATTAATTGTTCATCAAATTCACTACCAACTTAAATTGCCCTTGTATTCAAATGGCAGCTGTCATTCTTTGACAGTTTAATGAAATGACTTAACAATTAACTTCCAGCTTCTTAACAATTGAATTCCTCTGCTTTACTTAAATTATGCTATCAACTTAATCAAAAAATATTACAGCCAATAATTATTTAAGTAATTAAAATTACGAAGGACCTGTCTTAAAATGCTTTCAAAGTATTGAAATCAGTTTTATCAATACTCCGTTGCACGTTTAAATCGAGATTGGTTTAGCTAAACGAAGATCACCCGTCAAACCAAATGACCTCCAGTGCCATCGGCCTCCGAGGCGCACGTAACGGAAAAGATAAAGTTAGCACATAAATCCACGCTTGTCAGCCGGTCGCGATAAGCCGGTTTGCTTAGCCACCCCTTTACCTGGGGCCGCGGCTCACACAGAACTGTAGCGGTATGTAGGTCAGTTCTGCGTATGAATCTGGATTGTTATTGATGGAACATATCTGATGGAACCAAAACTAAACGAAACTACCTTTTGAAAGGGGCGACTAAAATCAATTCTATTTTTTTTTTGAGAAGAATGCATGAATGCATCCTTCTTCCTACTACCCTACTAAAATCCTACTTCCTACTATCCTACTTCCTACTATCCTACTTCCTACTATCCTACTTCCTACTAATATTATAAACATGAAAGTTTGTGAGGATGGATGGATGGATGGATGTTTGTTACTCTTTCACGCAAAAACAACTGAATAGATTTGGATGAAATTTGGCACACAGGTAGTTTTTAACCAGGATTAACACATAGGATACTTTTTATCCCGATATTCCCACGGGATCGACGCTTATAAATAAATCATATGTTTAAATAGTGTAATTGGCTTCGGCCATGAAGTCTTTCAAATAAATGCTTTGACTTTGCTGCACAAAATATCACGACTCGTTTCAAAACCGAAAAGGCGTTTAGCGCACAATTTCTGTCACGACCGCTACTCAAAGCCGTCAATTTTTATGCGTTATTTGTGTCGTAGTGCGAGTTTATTATTATTGTGTGTGATCACCTATTTCTGAGATTGAATCTTTAATTGGCGACTATGTAAGTCCGAGGCTGTTGTGGTCTATAGTACTTAAGATATTATATTATAGGTACATAGAAGCTGTTGGTGTACCTTCATAAATAAACAGTGAAAGGTAAAGTGTGGACAATGCCGCCTTTAGCAATGGCAGTTGAGATGCTCTGTGTTCTTACGTGACCTTAGTCAATCCGGTCGCTTATTCTTTTTTTATTACCTCCTTGTTTTGTCTAGGTTGCGCCGGAATGACATAAGTACCTATCGTCACCAATGAATGCTTGCCTTGTTTACGAAACGTTACATCACGGTGTAAATGAATCCCCTAACTTGGACCGCCTTGGCACAACTCCACAGTTACCGTAACGAAATTAATGGCGGTACTATTAACCTGGCTTGGAGTCGTCTGCTTTTCTATTTCTGTTGAGATCACAAAGACTAATGTAGCCTCAGGTTTTGGCCGTATTAGTCGATTGGCACGAATTTACTAGTCCGAAAACGGGTGAATCGTCACTTTTAAATAATATTATACCATACCATAACCATAATCAGCCTATAATGTTCCCACTGCTGGGACACAGGCCTCCTCTCGGTGAGAGGGAGTACCTATTAGGCAATTGGCACATTTTAAATTTTATGCAATAAAGTATTGATAAGAGGACACTAGCGCTCAGAACTGATGAGTTAAAGCATTGATATACATACAAGTTAAAGATGTGTACTTTTTTCTTAACTTCAGTAAGGCACAGCGGTTGTGTTTTGTTTTAAATTAGAAAATAAATAAATCATTTTGAATTACGAAACAGAACGATCGTGTTTTGTTTTTAAAGCCACGGATTTCGATTTTCATGAACATCGACAATATGAACAGTGGAAGTTATGTGTATCATGATATTTTTATCATAAGAGTATGCGCATTGTATAAAACTCGCTACTTTTCGAAAATATTAGTTCCACGGACGCTCACATGAAGTCCAGCGTGCTTGTATAATAGAGGTCAGCAGTACCTACCTACCCATTAGGTACAGACTGGGCACATCAAGCTACCCGAAACTGTTAAATTTTCCCAATCAACTTTGAACCTTATGTTTTAGTAATAAAGTTGAAAATCTATTAAAGAAATTTGACAGATTGTAGTAGCTTGATGTGCTGTCATCTGTAGCTAAAGTGCTGTACCTACTTCAAACACGAACTATAAAAAAATTGTTCGGTTTGTTTTACACAAGCGTAGCTGTTGATTCTGAGATTCTGGCTTCGAATCCCTAGACGAATATTTAAAAGTTTTCAAACGCCAATCGAGAAATCGCGTCGTTCCTACTCCTTGATGTTAATTGATTCTGTCACCAACAATATTAGAATGTACGGTCTGTTTGCGACGTAGAAAATAAATCTTAATTACCTACCTCTTAGGGCTGATTTTTCAATCATCTGATAACTTTATTCGAGGAATAATTTTGAAATATTGACAGTTATTTCTTATCAAAACTGTCAAACGTCAATTTTATTCTTCGAATAAAAGTTATCTGGCGTTGGTAAAATCAGCCCTTAGACGAAAATATACCTAGAAGCCATAAAACCATTCTATAAACAAAAATTATTCAAATATCCCAAATTTTCATTTGAAGTATTCATTATGTGCTAACTTTGCTCCAGTAAATAATAAGCCGAAAAACGTTTAGAAGCCAACAAAACCACATTTCATTAATTATAAAGTTCAAGAACCAATACAGCGAAATATTCGATTCAAATTACCTACATAAATCAGAGCATTATTTTTTAATGAACACTCGGGAATGGCTGACAAATCCAATAATTTAGCGATTCGGACGCATTAACTAATGATAACCAATGGACTTCCAATATAGGGGACGTAGAACATAGAATAAGTAAGGAACTGACAAAACTATTAGCTAATCACATACCTACATAGATTACCACCACTGCTCTCAAAACGGAGAAGGAAAAAATCATGAGGAAACCGGCATGTTGTCTTAGAAAAAAAAAATTGAAGACTTGTGACATCCACAAACCCGGCAAACTGGGCCCGTGTGGTGATTTATGGCCCACTTCCTCTCACAGAGAGGAGGCCTGCGTCCCAACAGTGGGGTCATTAGATATAGGCTGATTATGTACGTAACTTATTAGCAAATTATAACCTATACAAAACTCGCGATGTATTTGCCAAAAATGTAAACAAATATGAATTCATGTAAAAATAACTTTAATTCCTACACAATAAAGTTTAGTTTACGCTACAACTTCAAATATTTTTATAACTTTTTCAATAGTGCTAGTCACTCTGAAAGCAACTTAATTTTCATTGAAATAAAGTTGATATTTGTTTAGATTGAAATAGGATAGGGGTGTGCAGCTCTGCGCACTTTTACTATAGGTACATCAATTTGATGACCCAATTAAGCACTTTAGTGAAAGCTCGATAATACAGGGTGAGTTTTTCATCAAGTTACGGTTCCAGCTATGCCAGGCATCGGAGATCAGGAGGCTGATTCCCGTAATTAAAAACGTTCAATATAACGTTGAAGTCTGGTCCTCAGCGACAATCTATGTCAAAAACTTGTCAATAATATAAGGAAATTAGAGGTATTTTTGCCTAATTGAGACTGAGGTTAGAATGCGAACGTTCTTAAAATACGAGAATTGCCCGTCCGAGCAACAAAAAATCCGCACTTGTTCTTTTTTTTACGGAAATGAAACTTCTTTAATATAATGCCCAAAAAATTTTTTTTGAAAAAAATAGGCTAGTTGTAGGCAAATTATGCTAGTTTACAGAGTCACATTAACTTGTTAGCAATGAGCCCCTAAAAATACGAAAATAATTCATACCAACCATCAGTAAACAAAGTGATTTGGTCAACCGCCTGAACTTATGTATTTATTTGTACTTATATTTATGATTGCACCTACCACTGTTTGTCTCTGCATCACCCAAAGGTTGACTGGTAGAAAATGGTCCGCCTCTGTACATTTATGTGCTTGAAGTATTAAATAAATAACTTATTCTAAGCCAACCTAACTCTCATCACACTAATATTATAAAGGCGAAAGTTTTAGAGTGTGTGTGTTTATATGTTTGTTACTTCTTCACGCTTAAACGGCTGGACCAATTTTGATAAAATTTTGTATGGAGGTATCCTGGATTAACATATAGGCTACTTTTTATCCCGATATTCCCACGGGATCGACACTTATGCGGGTGAAACCGATAATTGGCATATCCCCATTATATTACGTGCTCTGTGTACCACGCTATTACAATAGAATTCCATTTTAATTGAGAACTGACGTCAATTGATCGCTAATGAAAATCTTCGATAGCCTCCATGGAAATTTAATGCTTAATTGCTTTTTCATCAACATACGTAAATGGATCCCATTTTTCGTGTGCTGTTTTGGAAATTCGAGCAAGTTCATGTTCACTTTTCCGTACCATAACCATAACTATAATCAGCCTATAATGTTCCCACTGCTGGGACACAGGCCTTTTCTCTGTGAGAGGGAGTGGGCCGTAATCCACCACGCGGGCCCAGTGGGGTTTGTAGATGTCACATTATGTCTTCGAATTTTTGGTTCTAGGACATGCCGGTTTCCTCACGATGTTTTCCTTCAGCGTTTTGAGAGCAGTGGTGATGAAATAATTTACACAAAGTAAAGCGCCAGTCAGGGTTCGAACCTACGACCCCGTCTCGTAAGTCGCGGTCGTTACCACTGGGCCACCACTACTCCCCACCACACTGCCACCCGTATAGTGTATTTCATTTATTTTGTTTTTGTGTAATTTTCGATCTTATCTTTTCCTTTTATGACAGTTGAATTGCTTTCAATTGGTTGATTGAATGCGTTGCTGATTTGCTTACTATTCGAATTAGACACGTGTTAAGTATCACCCTTTCTAAATTTAATTTAAAAGTCTACCACTACACAAAAAAAACAGTGGCACTCCGGGAGTGCCGCCGACAGAAGTGAAAACTTGAACAATTTACCTAAGTGTGTATTTTTTTAATCGTCTTCTAAACAAAACACAAACAGAATAGGTACTTTGCCATCACTCACTGACATATCGCATATACATTAAAACCGAGTACATCCCGAGGACAGCCGAACACATGCGAATGTAGCGCGGTGTCGGTTACGGTAACAGTGTCGCGAGTTCAATGGTTTTTTCCACAAAATGCCCAACGCGCCTAAACAAGTTTTCACTTCACAAATATCTCCATTCTCCATACAATTCCTCACATCAAGTAATAGAAACATTTGTATTTCGTCACTATTACGATCCGAAGCGAGCGTTTTATTGTTCAATACGTGTACAATGTTGTGTGGAGCCAAGCTCTTTGCTTTGTACTAGAGAACGACGCGTTTGATAACTTTTGTGGTGTACATATTGTGTTTGAGATGTGAACATGGTTGAAGCATGGATTGTTATTTATTTTCGCTGTTGATTGTTTACTTTACTGTTTATCTAATACGATTTCAATCATTACAGCGCAAACTGAAACTATGGATTCATCACATTACATAATGGATTCTGAACCACACGGCGAAGAATTTTATTGTCGGTTGTTTAAAAAAAAATTGCTGTACCATAGATTTTGACCGCGTTGGTCGGTTTTTACACAAACACAAATAAGTTTGTATTTCATAGTGTTTCTGGAAATAACTATGAATGAAAAACAAAGTTATCACTGCGGTTGTAACCGAAAAGATCCCATATCTCAAAAACGATTGACTGAAATAAAAAAGGACATTTAGTACCACCAAATCTTTTTAATTTTACTATGGGATCTAACGATACCAGCCTCACACAATTTTTTTTCATCCTTCATGTTCACCAGCCACCTCTACTTGTTTTTTTCGTAATTTCTCTACACCATTGTTTAGCGGTGCACAGATTACACATTTAATGTGTAATCTGTGTGTTTCCTATAGTGCAAAAAATATTATAAGGAATATTATAAGGAATGCAACGTTGAAATACGACACTTTACACAAATCTGTGGGTTCGAAAATACTTTGTTCGTAATAACATAAAATTTCATTCAAAACTAAAGGAGAAAATCGTCTTTGAATAAACCCAAGTGTATACATACTTATGCTCGTGACTGTACCTAACATTTATTATAAGAGTTCCTTTTTTGCCATTAGGCGAAGGAACCGTGAAAACAAACACTAGACTTAATTTTTTTTTGAAATGTGTGTCATCATGATCCTTTAGATGTAAGAGAATATATTAAGAAATATACTTGTCGCAGGTAAGCTTCATGTTGAAGACATAAAGTTGCTAGAAATAATTAACTGTAATAATTAACACAACCGTTGTATCTATGCTAGTTACGCGGTATGTCAGAATGATGCGTTGTTCTTATGTGGCGTTGTAGATACCACTACAGGTACAACGAATTGTTGGGTGACCTCGCTTCTCTCCTAACTAGATCACTGAATAACCTAAATAAATATTCCTAAGACTCCCAATTTGAGTATCACAATAATCATGCTTTATTATTTTGTAGCTTTATCGAGCTGCTAACAATCTCTTCCAGCCTTTTACCTCGACACAACTCCTTAAAAACCCAAGCACTACTCTCAGTTCCCTTGCTCCTATAGCACTTATGGGCAGCAACCCTTTAGGGATGACGTTTTATGTTTAATATCGAACTTTCTCGAATGCTCAATTCTATTATGAGCAAAGGAAACCCAGTCACATGAGAATTTTACATCGCTTTCATGTATTTTTGAAGCCATTTGTGTTGGGACCTTGTATTTTTTTATGTGAACAAACTTAAGTCTGCCTGTTTTTGTCAATCTAAAAATGGCTTTTATATTATTTATAACTGTATGTATGAACCTCAGGGATGTACGTACGTATGTGTAAAATGTTTACAAAAAAAAAGAAGAAAATTTGCGATCACCAATCTGCTTTTCAAATGTCGTGACTTTAGCCTTTCCATTTGGTCCAAGCATTCTTAAAGCCAAGTTTGCCCGGTCTTCCAGGCAACCTTGGCTATAAGAATGCTCATAGAAGAATTATCGCAGAAAGCAATAAGGCCGCCAATCATATGTTTTGTAGTGATAATTGTATTTTTTGTTATCTATTTTCTGGTGTACGGTCACTAAAGGAGATAAGTAAGCAGGGTCGTCGGATATAGTTGAAGTTTAGTAAGAAACCGGTGGATTTTTTTGAATATATTTATGTATCCCACCGGTATCGGGAACAGGGTCAAAGCTATGCTGGTCAGGCCTCCAGAGAGAAGAACCTCCTAACAATGCGAGCCGTGTCCAGAAGTACCACTTTCCATTGGCTGTCACGACTACATATAATTGTTATTACTGGCATCCTGACTTACATAAAACCCAGTATCCCAAGTTCACATTTTCTGCCTACCAACAAGTCAGTCAAACAGAACAGAACAGATCTTCATAACTGTCAAACCACAATCAGAGGAACGGGCTACTAATGCCGTGACGTATTGGTTTTTTGTCAGCCGACATGTTCTGTCGTTGTTCGAAATAGGTTATTGCGCTGCAACGTAACTGCTGACCCAATTCTAGTTAGTCGATGTTGGACTAACTACACTTGGGCCGGCTGTCATCTCAATCAATTTGAGAATTGACTGAGGGATGGTGACCACGCACAATGGTCCACTGATGGACTAAGTGCGGAAACCAAACCCATAACAGAGGGTATGTGACAAGATGTTGAGAACAAAGGTTATGGCCTAGCCAACATTATTTATTTATTATTAAGCTTTTCAACAATGAGTACACTGTTATTTTACAATTTGTACATTGTAAACTTCAGTCTAGGGCCAGTATTAATAAACGTTCCTCAATTTATTATTTGATACGCCATTATTACGATATCAGCATCTCAAGATCCTTCCCCAGTTACCAAGATCAAATCCTCAAGACGCTGTACTTGAGGGCTTGATTTTGAGAGCGATTACGTCACATTGAGCGAAGTTAAGAAGAACGTTCATCACATTTCGTTATTGCTACAACGTAAGATTTATTGAAATACTTGTATTTTGTTAAAACTTTAATGGATAGCGTTGTATCTCGTTCTAAAGTTGTTTTCTACCCAAGAAAGTCTTAAATTGTTAACATTTTTGTGTGAAGAAGCTTACTACTCAACTCAGTACGTACAGACGCCAGCATATCAAGTTAGTACAATCTGTCAAATTTCTATAATAGATTTTTCAAAAAAGTAGGAAGTAAAATTACTTTCACGAAATTACAAAAAAATATAGGGCTGTAGTAGAAAATAAGGATTCGGGGCATCTCTTATAGATTTTTTGTAAACGATATCGCAAAGACCTTATAAGACACACACATATTACTCTATTTCATCGTAATAATTAATTTCACCCAAAATATTTACTCCATGATTCGCGCTATTAATAACCAAGTCACGGATTACCTACACTCAGGTTTAAGCACCTTGAGTACCCACACCTATTCTATACTTAAGTGTAAAGTTTCGTTTATTATTCAGTCCATCACTCGGCCTGTGACTCGGCTGATATTGTAAACCCAAACCGTAACTTGAGTACGTAAAATATTATGTTAATAATACGATCTTATGGGAGTGAATGATAGCGTGACGGTTGACAGGGGAGAATGGAAGAAGAAAACGTGTTGCGCCGACCCCAAGTAACATGGGATAAGGGCAGGAAGATGATGATGATGATGATGAATACGATAATATCAAGTGCAAGCTCTTGGGCTGAGTAACGTTTATTAATACGGCACCCTAATTGTGTAACACACTATTACTCTCAATTTGAATAATTTTGAAGCTTTTTGCTAATCCATTGCTCCCTGAGTTCGAAAAAAGTGTCTGCTCAACAACGTAAATAACGCAATGAATGTTGTTGAACTGTCAAAATGAAACCCATTGCTACTGATAGTGTGTTACGCAATTACCCTGCGGGTCTAATTGCCTCATTACTTACTCAAAAGCACAGCATGCATTGGTGAAGAAACATTTTTTATTTTATTTGTTTATTCAAAATCTGTATTAACAGTAACATACATCTAAATAATAACAACCGCACGGGTCGATCAAAGGTCAAGCAACACTTGCCGGGGTCAGTTGGCGGATAGGTGACCATCCATTACATATCGAGACCCGTCCGTTTGTAGATCTTTGACAGTCGTTACGGGTAGTGACAAGCTCAAGTCTGACGACCAGACAAGAGGTCACACCACAGTCGGAATAACCGTTCAAAATGGAGGCAGGTAGCTAAGTAACAAATATCATCATTTACCTAGCCTTTTCCGAATTATGTTGGGGTCGGCTTCCAGTCTAACCGGATGCAGCTGAATACCAGTATTTACATGGAGCGACTTTCTATCTGACCTCCAAAACCCAGTTACTGGGTAACATGATACCCCTTGTTGTACATGTACAGGGTGTCCGGTAATTAATGGAGAACATTTTCAGGGGTCATTGTACTTATCATTATGAACAACTATTACTATGGGACCAAATCTGAAATCACGAAAAAAGAATCAGCAGTTTCCTAAATTCTGACGAGTTATGCGAATATAAATGTACGGTACGGTCTGCAACAAATTTGCATAGGCACAATAAAGTTGAAATTTCTGTGAACACGCGCCCGCGCCGCGCAGGCCCGTACCTACATCTGTGTGTGTACACTGGCTAACGTCGAACGAAACAAAAAATAATTATACCGTCGCTTTTTCACACGCGCGGCGTAATTACGTATGACCTTGGTTGGTTCATACGATTGCTAAAATTCACATCTTCATAACAAGTACCGCTAGCGGATAGCGTTGCGTGTTGGATTATTAAACAAGTTGGCCTAGGTTCGAATCTCGAGATGAAACTTTAATTTATCTTATCTTTTTTTATTATTATTCGATTAATTAATACACGAGAATAATAATGTAATATTTATTTTATTTGTATTATTATATTTTTATTGAAATATGGGATAAAAAAAAAAGATTTTTAAGTGATTTCCAAAATTTTATTCGTTATAATTTTATAAATAAACTTTTAAAACAGTTTATTTTCTCATAAAGAACAATTTATTGAAGTAAAGCATGTGAACTACTACCATTAGACTTAAAATATTGTAAGTATCTTTAATAAAATAATATTGGTCTATATAGGTATATATATTGCGGTTATAGCTTAAGTATTCATTTTCATTATGAAAAGAAGATTGAAACTATAAACCTCAAAATAATCCTTAATACGGTTAAGACACAATATTATTTTAATATTACTAAAATCAATTTGTAATTTATAACTTAATACGTTGTATAACCCCCATTATTATCCATGCTATCAAGTAAACGCTGGCGTATGGATCCTATAATATTTAAACATATTTCTGCATATTTCCTTGCAATGCAACTTCATCTGGTAACTGGTTGGTTAAAACAACATTTCTTTCTTATTCACTGACCAGCTGGGGCCTTCCACTGTCGATCGCGTTCGACTGGCACGGACCCTCCGACCTTTTGACCTTCCTACTCACAGTAGGTAGGTAATTTCTCTAAAACAAAAAAGGAATATTGTAAGGCTACTAGCAAAATGATAAAATATTATTAACTACTATTTTGAAAAAAAAATATTTTGAAAATAGTTCAAAAGATAAGATTATAATTTATACTTAATGTTATATTCATCATTCCAAAAGTAAATAAATAAACTCTTGGAAATATATATTTTTTCTTCTATTTAGACCCTATGGTAAATATAAAACGTTTAATAAAATAACTACAAGGATCAGCAGTTATACATTATTAAATAAATGTTCGATAAAAGAATTAAATCATAATACTCACAGTCAGTCCGGTTTCATCAAATATTTGTGGTATAATATTAAGTCCACTTTTACGCAGCGCGATAATTTATTTATTTATTTATTAAAATCTCCCTACCACTATCATTACAGGTAACCCAATGCGATAGTGTGGTCTTAAAATTAATTTAACTTACAATTTAAAACTATGAATAAGGAAAACATTAGCATTACTATTAGCACAAGTATGCACCAAATTACCTAAATAAAATAAAACAAAATAAAATAAAAACAACAACATATTATACAGCCTACTCTAATCTACATTATAACATAAAAGGAACAGCAGTATTTTTGCGAGTTCACTCAAATGGCATGTAAATACATCGATCTTCACGTGAAGATCGTTAATAACCCGAATAGCGCGAGTCAATGGTGTTTTGGCGAGAAGGTTTGTCCTGGCAACCGGCACTGCCAACAGTGGCGGGCGGCGCCGCCTCCACACATAGCGGTCTGGTACACATACACTCAGGCGCTGCAGTACTCCTGGGTTATGCTCAATGCCACGAAGTAACCTAACCAGATATGCAACAAGCGTGAATTCCCGTCGTACCCTCAGTTGGTTGTACCCGACCATACCGAGCACAAACAGAGTGGGGTACATCAGCGGGTAAAACGGATATACCCCATATAGTTTTTTGTACAAGTGGCGCGTGAACTTGTTCTGTACGCGTTCCAGCATTACTGAGTACTTGGCCTCATGCGGAGCCCATATGACAGCACTATGTTCCAGATGACTCCTTACAAGTGCGTCATACAGGACTCTGACTGTTGCGATGTTAGTGAAGTGCCTTGTCTGTCTCAGAACAAATCCCAAATTTCTAAACGCCCTTTTACAGATCCCCGTAATATGATCGCGAAACGATAGTTCGGGAGTGACGATAACCCCCAAATCCCGCACCTTAGAGACTCGTTGCATAGGCGCGGCGCCCACCACGTATTCGTGCACTATAGGGGCACGCGCGCGCGTAAAACTCATCACCGAGCACTTTGAAACATTAAAGAAAAGCCCGTTGTCCTGACTCCATTCCACTACCCTATGTATATCCTCCTGCAATCTTTCGCAATCGGATTCATTATTAACCTCGAGCAGCAACTTGAGGTCATCCGCAAATAATAAACAAGAGCTATGTTTAACGACTTCCGGCAAATCATTTACCATTAGGATGAATTCAAGGGGCCCCAAATTGCTGCCTTGGCTCACGCCGGACCAGGTGTAATATGGGTCGGATTCACACCCATTATAATCTACGTACTGCTGTCTATCCTGGAAATAACTGGCGAAGAAGTGCAATAGATGTGGTGTACAGCCGACTTTGGCGAGCTTCGTTAGTAAGATGTCATTGTCAACGGTGTCAAAAGCTTTTTTAAAATCAAAATAAGCAGCATCAACCTGCACACCAGCATCTACCGCCGGCACCACCTGCGCCATAAAGTTCAACAGATTGGTGGCAGTGCTGCGCGCCGGCCGGAAGCCGTGCTGCGCATCATCCAGTTGTCCACGCACCTGCTCCAGCATGCCGCGCTGGATAGCAGACTCGAACACCTTGGCCGGCGTCGACAGCACAGCCACCGGTCTATAACCAGTTATGTCCGATCCCGCCTTACCTTTGGGTACAGGAATGACCCTCGTCATCTTCCATTGAGTGGGGAACGTCATCGAATGAAGACACATATTGAAAATATAAAGTAGCGGTTCCGTGAGCACCCTACCACAATCTCTAAAAAGAAATGCCGGTATACCGTCCGGGCCTGCTGAACGCTTCGGTTTCAGGCGCTCAAGTGCACATCTGACGTCCTCCAGACTCAGTGCGTCAAGTTGTACCCGCGCACTGCTCGCTGCTCCCGCCGCCGCCGCCGCTTGAGCGTCTAACCGCGGCGGCTGATCGCTGTAAACGGATTCGAAAAATTTTGCGAACTGTTTAGCACACTCTTTATCTGATAAATGCTCACCATCTTTTACAATAGTTTTGCCTACTGCATTTTGCATTGATCGTATGTATTGCCAGAATGACTTAGGATCTTTAGCAAACTGACCCTGGATTTTATGTTGATGCAGTTTGTGAGCAGTATCTATAGATTTTTTAATAAGCGCTCTGTATTTAGAATATTCTTCATAATCCCTACTAAGTTTAGTTGTTTTAAATATCTTGTGAAGTCTGGCTTTGGTTCTCAAATCTTTTATTATTTCGCTCGTGTACCATTCCGGATAAATGTACCGTGACTTTGTACTAGGTTTTTTCCTGGGAACACATTCATCCAAAATGTCATTAATATTACTATAAAATAAATCCAATATTGCTTCTAAATCGCTCATTTCATACATACTACTCCAATCGATTGAAACTAACCTCGAATAAAGCAATTGATAATTCGCCTTGTAAAAGTTCCACTGTGGTCTAATATTACGTGCGCATGTACCGGGCGCACGCGAGTCTACGGCGACGGCGGCGGGGGCGGGGACAGGGACGCCTGCAGGCCGCGCGAGGCGCACGCTCACCGCGAGCGGCGGATGATGCGCGTCGACGGGCACCAGCGGCTCGTCGGCCACCTCCACCGACACCTCTCCGCCAAAACCCGCACTCAAGACCAAATCCAACTGCCGACCCAAACTATTGGGTACTTTGTTACTTTGAGTGAACTCGCAATAAGATACAAAACATTCATAATAATTACTAACATTTAAAGGACACGAATACAAATTAAAATCTCCAATCACAATTACTTCTCTATATCTATCACATAGGTTTTCTATTATTCTAAATAAAGTCATGTAATCATTCTCCGAACTACCTGGTGGGATATAAATTATACAACACAAAAACAAAAATCTACTATTTAAATAAACCGTTGCACAAACCATTTCGAAAACGCAGGTGTCTATCGACGCGTCGGCGATAGGTACTTCTCGCAACTCATACCGGTGTGTGGCCACTAGAAACGCGCCTCCCTGTTTCCGACCATCCGTTCGATCACAACGAAGTATTTGATACCCTGGTGGTATAATTTCAGAATCTTTTATGGAATCATTGCAACCTGACTCTGTGATTGCGTATAAGTCTGAATTTAACGTATCTATATTTCTTCTGAACTCGTCTAATTTCGTTCGAAGACCTCTGACGTTTTGGTAGAAAATGTCGATGGTATTAGTTTGGTGTGTTTTTGGTTGACTTGCGAAACCAAATCCACTCATTAAATTCCGCGTTCAAGGGCCAGATTTCTGCTTGATTCAACTTGTCAAAACATTGTTCAGGCACCCCTACAATAAACGACGAGTAATCTCGCTCCGTTTTATGTTTGATTTTATCTACTTTAATTATTATATCTGAGCCGCATACATTTTTTACATGCTCGATTATGGCTTCCTGAGTGGTTTCTGTATGTAACCGCCAAACATGCAGGTGTTTTTTCCGTTCCGTTGCTTGAATAGCCTTCAACTCCATATTCGTACCTACTCTCACATCTTTATGTTGCCTGTTAGGTTTTCTATTCCGAACCGTCGTCCAGCCCGATTCGTTATCCTCTATCTCTGTACTCTTTGTTTCCTTAGCCTCTTGTGTGTCGGTAATACTCGTAGTCTTTTCCTGTAACACGGCGGACTTCGTGGCCCCACCTTTGTTTACATTTTGCGTTTTGCCGGTACGCTCAGACTTTTTCTTAGGTATATTCGAACGGCTCGATTGACTTACGACTTCTGCAAAAGTAGATGTAGAAGGAGGATTGTCGGGTGTCTCATTTATGATCTCTCGAGTTTCCCTGTCCTGGATCAGCTTGGCATCTACTTTTTCTTCGAGCACCCTCATAATTCTAGATAAGTTATTCAACTCGGTTTTTGTTTCAGAAAATTGATTCAGTAATAGTGCTATGGCATTTGCCTGGCTGTCCATGCGAGCTACCATATCTGATCTAAATTCTCTTAATTCTTCAAGCAGGACACAATCTGTATCCATAATGGTTGGTGAAAAACAAGCCTGACTCCCACGCTGCATATTAACGTTATTATTACTGGGTGTACAGATGGCTGAGGTCGTGGTCTTGAAGCCTGGCGTATTCATGAGGACTGGGGTTTCACTGTTCCCTTTTTTTGGTTTCGAACAAATACATTCCGGGCACACCCAGTTTTTCTTAAATGCCTGAGTATATGTCTTAAACGCGGCTATATTTATTTCAAGACACGATAAATCATACTTCTTCTTGCATTTCTCATTATAACATTCCATAAAAATGTCGGTCAATTGCGAACCACACGCGCCGCAATTACTTGACATTTTCGATTTCATAAACAATCAAAATTCAAATCGTAAATAAACTGCCGCGCACTCCGCGATTCACTGAAGTGCGACAAAGACGAATTATTTGTTTTTCGCAGCCCGTCTCTTTCACTCGAGGTGAGGAAGAGCCTACCTCAGCGAACTCGGACAGCGCGATGTCGCGCTCGCGGATTAAATTCACCTAGTCAGTTCACTCCACTTTCGTACTTATTACACTTATTGTCAATACACATCATGAGTCAATATTGTATACATTATTAGGTGTTATTACTTCAAAAATTGGGTAAAAACAGCAAAAAACACGTCTGCACTGACCGCGCGCAACTCTCATCCTATCCGCTTTCATCTCAATATTTAAATTTGCTTGCGTTTCAAAATGAATAACACCTCTAATAGATTAAACACACTTCACTAACCCACAATATCAAATTATTATCAACCAACAAAGAACCACAACATTCTTTCGCGGTGAATGGTGCATCTGTCCACCTTATAATTTATTTATTAAGATTTCTGTGGGTATAATCATAAAGTTTTACGAACTATGTGAACAAGACGAACATGACACGGAACTATATTCAATAGCGTGATTATTCGAGTAATATGCGGGTGTGTGTGTCAAATTACTCATTAAAAGAAGGTCGTAAGTCACTAACTAAACTTCAAACTATAACTTTGCGAATTTGCTTAAGGACTTTTGATCGACACTGTACCTATATCTGATTTTTTTTCGCGATTTCATGTTTGGTCCCGTAGTAAAAGTTGTTCATAATAATAAATATAATAACCCCATACGAGGTAATCCATTAATTACCGGACACCCTGTATAATCACAATATGCCATTTAAAAGTCGTGGGTACTATAGGAGCTTTTCCGAAAACCTTTGGACCACTACAAAAATTTTCCTCATGAAAAATTCAAGTAACATCATACTTAGTAGCGGAGATATTGCCGAAGTTTTAAGTTGTTCAAAAAGGTTTTCTTGAATAAAATATTTTGAATCATGATCCTAAGTGACTGTTACTATTTAATATTGTTCTGGATAGTTCGTAGAGTAACTAACTTACTACTTCACTTAACACAAACTATGGAAATGCTACAAGAATTAACAATTCACGTTATTAAAAACGTTCAAAATCTACTCGCAATCTCACCTCAGAGACAATCAATGTCAAAAACTTGTCATAAATTTAGGGAAATTAGAGGTACCTAGTTTTGACAGATTGAGACTGAGATCAGACTGTGAACTTTCATAAAATTACGAGAATTACCCCTCTGATCTCCAACTTAGAATCTGCTATTCATTCATTTTCATTTATCTCTTTTAACCGTTTTTTTTTCTCTTGCAATAAATAACCTCCCCTTTTTAGGGTTCCGTACCCAAAGGGTAAAAACGGGACCCTATTACTAAGACCTCGCTGTCTGTCCGTCCGTCTGTCTGTCTGTCACCAGGCTGTATCTCAAGAACCGCGATAGCTAGACAGTTGAAATTTTCACAGATGATGTATTTCTGTTGCCGCTATAAAAAATACTAAAAACAGAATAAAATAAATATTTAAGGGCGGCTCCCATACAACAAACTTGTTTTTTTTGGCGTTTTTGCCTTGTGGTACGAAACCGCCTTCGTGTGCGAGTCGGACTCGCACTTGGCCAGTTTTTTAATATACATAAATCCAGGCCTTCTTTCCATGGAGGTAGTCAGAAACTACAGACGCCACAAGCTACGATCCTTACATACTCCTTTGCCTCGTTTAAGTTCTTTTTTAATAGTCGGTTAAAAATCATTATACATGGTGGGCAAATAACAGGTAAACACTTTATTTTTTAAATTTTAATCTATAAAATATAAAAAATAATAAATGTTATTTTTTAATATACCTAGTATTTAGGGCCGGCAATTAAGTATGGAAAATAATGTCAGACAAATATGCACCTTTAGCAGCATGGCAGATGTGAACCCTTTTCATTGCGTTCTTCATGACATTTTCACACATCTCCTGCGTTATCTCAGTGACTGTGTCTGGGATATTTTGTTTTAATCATAAACACGTCCCTTTAGATAGCCCCACAGAAAAAAGTCAGGAGCTGTTAAATCTGGGGATCTTGGGGGCCAATCAATGTCACCGTTTCTCGAAATGAATCGACCCAGAAACTTCAATGTGTCGATTGTGGCTCGTGCCGTATGATATATGATTAGACGAGGAACTGCTTTATCTATTACAATGCTATGCTGCTCAAATCTATTAAATAAAGGAGTTATTGTGTGACTAGAATCAATTCTATTTTGTTGTAATTTTTGACGTTCAAAAGTGCCTTTTTATGTGCCTATTTGTTTGACTTTGATTGTTTTCGCAATACATGATTGGGTTGAGTAGAATGTTTTAATAATTAAAACACGTTTTTCAGTCGTTAAACGCAACATAACAAATTTGCCGTATCTACACAAAATAATTTTCATTAAGCAACTGTCATACTTGTCGCCAAAAGAAAATGGCGGCAAAAAATTTGTATACCACCAAGGTGCCCAAGGTACACCGAGACCTTTAGAAATACAATTTCTTCCTCTCAGTGTGTCGAAGGCGAAATAGTGTCAGCGCAGAACTAAATTCTACTTTACACTTACACTGGCAGGTCGTAAAAAGCTAATTCCATCCACCAAAACACGGCTAAGAATTGAGAAAAGTAAACTGATTTCTGTCGTATCGTATATGTGAAGATAGCGCGGTAGAGTAGCACAAGACCCGTAGAACGTTGTCATCGCGAGATCCCTCTGGAAAGTGGAACACCGACTGTGGTGGATTTTATAGGCAATAGCGTTTTTTTTTTAAATTTAATTCGTTTGTCGGTCAAGAATAAGAGGGGTAAAAGAGTTATAAAAGTGAGGTTATGTTGTCAGTTGCGTTTATGTCTCGGGTATCGATTTTACTAGGGCCGAAGCCTGCCGGGTCAGCGGGATTGTCCGAAAGGGTCACCGCTGGCCCGGAACATAAAGGGCTAATGGAAGGAACACGGCTGGGTTTTAGTCAGTAAGAGTCTGACACTCCCTTCCGCTTCACCCGGAGCGGGAGGGGTCATTTGATGATTTCCCAACCTCAAAAAAAAAAAGAGTCCTTTCCTTAGAGTGAGTTTAGCCGCGTTTATTTTAAATGAATTTGCGAAAGCAGATCCTATTCAAAGGTAATAAATCGCATAGTCTAGTTAAAACTGGAGTCAATACTGTATTTGGAAACATACCGAATACACGAAGAGGTTATAATAAAATATTTCCTTACATTTTTTTTACCACAAGAAGAGATCATCAATACCTATTGACTTTAAGGTCGTTTACACTTTAGGCCTACGCCAGATTCATCAACACTCACCTAGGGGAGAGACGGCTAAATTGAATCAGCATTTAAGGCAATATCTAAACGCCTAACCGCTTACACCTCACACCAGAGCCCAGCCCGGTGTCGCAGCGAGCGTTAAATCCCCAACTTCGGTAACGCGACGGAGCTGCCGGTTTTATTTCCAAGTTTCCCCACTTCACCTACCCCCGTATCGCCTATGTTCCAGGAAAAATATTTTACACAAGCGTCCGTATGTTGGGAGTGTCCAAGTTTAAAATTAGTCCACATTGTAAATATTGGTTGCGCTCAAAGGAGAGTTTGCTACTATTTCTCGGATTGCTCCTAACTTGTTTGTACGGGATTGTGTGGTGGCTGGCAACTTGTTTGTACTGGATGACCAGCTTTTGGTAAAGAGTTGATCAAATGTAAATCAACATGTAACGTAGATTTTCTGAGATATGTTTTTTCTTTAAGAATGTCAATAAAGAGCCGCGAAAGTTTTGGCACCCTGATGTTCATCAGAGTAGGCACAGGGCCTCCTTTTTCTTCTTTTCCGTATCGCTGACAGACTGTATTTCAAGTCTTGTTGATCTGCGATATTTCCACTGCGTTGTCGGTGGCAGTGCAGAGGTCACTTTGACTGCATGGTTTGGGTCACAGAAGGTAGGATAGGAGGTGGAGCATAGTTTGCGACATAGTTCCACATCCACACCCTACTGCCGTTCCGTCGAAGTACTTTCCCTTACCCACTTTACCAGGTTGGAGTTACATCTTACCACTTGTGTCCAGAGACGGTTCAGGGACTTCCAAATGGACCACTACAATAAACGTCTAACGTATAACACCTTATAATCACCAGGCCTGTATGGCAAATGCGTGACAGGACAACCATTAATGGTGGAAAGAAAAACTCCCCTGTTTCTTGACCATAAAGTGAAAGTGAACGAGTCCCCAATATTTTATTAGCAATTTCAGACATAATCTTTTACCTAGACTTTATTACTTTAAAACAATTTTTTCAAACGAATTTGTCAAGGATCGTGGTTACACCAAGGCGAAAACTTTTTCGCCTGTCCCCTGCAATATACGCGGATCATTCTTTTTCTTTATCCGCCGAGGCAAAAAATTGCTTCAACTTTTTGGTTTATTTTTGTAGGATCTGCATTTTTTTTATCTTCTCGCAAGCAAAGAATCGTGGGAGAGTCTGTTTGTGGGTACAAATTTTATTCGAATACTTATGAGATTTAAATAATGTGGGTTTGCGTATAAGGTATTTATATTGTAAAAGTTTTATGAATCCATTAGGGAAAGCCGAAGTTGGAGCTTTGTCTAAAATCATATTTCGGTAATATCTCTTATAGGAATTCCCTGAATGTAGGCAGCGTAGTTAAAGTCGTTGTACAAATGTTCCCGGGAGCGAGCCTATGTCCAGTAGTGGACGCTATTTGCTTGATTTTTTCGCCAATTTTTTTTTCCTTTAATTATCCAACTTCAATACGGTAGCTCTTTGTCTCTCGATGAGATAGATCACTTCTCTATCACACTATTACAACACTAGTTCAACTTTTCGTTAAATAATCAGTTTTTTTGTGAAATCTTACAAAAAACTAAAGCCGAAAACTTTGATCATATTACAACTCAATTCTCTTAGAAAATACGTTCTTTCGTCACGGCATCAAGGCCAAGAAAATCCATAGAAAACGTAATCTAAAAGTAGTTCTATATTCCAGATATGATGGTAGGGCTTTCCGCGCTAGTTAGCAACTAGCCTCGGGTGACTTAACAAAAATAGCGGCGCGAAATACACTGGCGCGCTTCAGTAAATGTGGACCAAACATTTTGTAGGTACACGTACGGCAGGAATGGTGTTTCCCGTCGGCCATGTTTTTTTTTTGGCTGAATCGTTTGAGATTTGGTGTTTTCTGGTAATTGGGTTGTTCCGTTACTGGTGGCCTTTTTTTGCCGATAGATGTTGAATTTTAGGTTTTATTTTTGTGTTTGTTTCGGCCTTTCTTTTCAAAGTCAAATCATTTATTTCAAATAGGCACATTAAAGGCACTTCTGAACGTCAAAATTTACAAAAAAAAAATATTCTAGTTGCCCCTTCCAAAAAGTACTTTCGTATGGAGAAGAATGGGCAAGAGTCTTAGAGTAGTCGGATAGGAAACGCAGACCTCGTCTAGTTTTTACATATTTACAGAAACAATATGATTTAATCATGTTCTAGTACTATAGAACCTATTGTGCAAATTATTTCCGGTTTTCGTCCAGGTCACAGCACCACTACATCCTTAATTAACGTCACTGATGACATACGGTTAGGCATGGAGGGAGGAAATCTGACAGTTCTTTGCTTACTAGATTTTAGTAATGCATTCAATAATGTTGATTTTGATATCCTGCTTGGCATGCTTCGCTCGCTTAACATATCTCCAACGGTGATTGACTGGTTTCGTAGTTACCTGTATGGCCGCCGGCAACGTTTATGCATAGAAGAGTCTTGCTCTTCGTGGTGTTATACTTCTGCCGGTGTACCTCAGGGTGGCGTTTTATCTCCTTTACTTTTCGCAATATTTATAAATTCCATTACCAAAAAACTTCTTTCTTCCTACCACCTTTATGCTGACGATTTGCAAATTTATAAGCAAGCTGACTACTTGAATTTGGCTGATGCTGTTCATATTATCAACAAGGATTTGGTTTCAATCTGTGAGTGGAGTGAGGCGCATGGGCTGCAGGTTAACCCATCGAAGACTCAAGTCATTGTTGTTGGCAGCTCAAGGATGATCCCCAAGATAAACTGGTCGCAACTCCCCCAGGTTCAATTTAACGGAACTCCTATTCCTTTCAGCGAAAAGGTTAAGAACCTTGGGGTTTGGATTGATAAACATCTTTCTTGGGGTCCTCAGTTACAGGAGGTAAGTCGCAAAATTTTTGCATCTGGCAAGTCACTGAGACGATTGCGGAACTTTCTTCCAACTGCCACTAAAACTGCGCTTGCACAATCCCTTTTACTTCCCATCCTTGACTACGCTGATGTCAGTTATCCAGATCTTACTGAGGCACAACTTGATAAACTTGAGCGACTTCAAAACTTTTGCATAAGATTTATATTTGGCCTGCGCAAGTATGATCACATTTCAGAATTTCGTACAAAGCTCAAGTGGCTTCCCATACGTCTTCGCCGGAATTCTCATATCTTGTTTCAGCTCTACAGTATTTTGTTTAATCCTAAAACCCCCACTTATCTTAAAGAACGTTTCAAGTTCCTTCATGACACACATAATAGATATCTGAGGTCATCGGAAAACCTGAGACTAGAGATGCCGATGCATTCCACCAGTTTCTATGATAAATCTTTTACTGTTCAAGCAGTACGGTTATGGAATGACTTGCCCGTGTCGGTAAGGCGTGCTCAATCTTTGTCCACTTTTAAAATTATGATAAAAAAGCACTTCCTCTCTCCTTAAACGTCATCATCATAATTTCTTTGCTCCTGTTTCATGTTTATTATTATATGTATATATTTATTCAGATTAGTATAATATACGTTATGTATGTTTTATTGTATTATGTAATAGGTACACCACAGACTACCTACAGTATTTGTCTGTCCTTCCCCTTTTTAATCCATCCAAAGGTTGTCTTTAAAAGATCGCTTTTAGCGATAAGACCGCCCATTGTGTCACCCTATGTACAGTTTCTGTTTTTATGTCTGTAATTTATTTGGTGTACATAATAAAGAGTATTTCTATTCTATTCTATTCTATTATTTAATACTTTGCTTTAGAGGCAATATTGCCTTTTGTCTTTTTTTGTCAAAAAGTTTATATTTACCTAATGAAATTATGTTTCCTTGGTATAAAACAAGGAAGTGCAATTCTATCAAGGATGATAAGTTAAAGAGATTACAATAATCTGATAAGATTAAGATAAGAGGAAGCTTCAAAGGCATTTACTTACTTACGTAACCTGATCAGAAACTCCTAGTACTGATAAGCGTATCTCTCAAATGAACATTGTTATCTTAAAAGCATTCGATGCTTATCTTGTTTAATATGATGAGTATAGTATAGTATAATATAGAGTATAGCGATACAAAAAGATACGAAATGATGGAACTTGTTCGTTAAAGCCATGGGTGCAGGGTGCAACCATACCGTGGTCGAAAGAAGTCGACGATCGCTTGCAAATATGTCGCATCATAATATCAGAGATTGTCGATCTACAGCGATGCCGCTGTAGATCGACACCTGCACCCTTACATTCCATTCACAGTTATTTTATCTCAAAGAGCAGCAACCCAACCAAAAGCAACCTTCTTGCAATGAATATAAAGAGCGCTGTGATTTTGATAGTGATGTAATAATAAGGGTAAAATAATGGGGAAAGGACTGTAGTTATCAATTCAAACCTCAGAAAAATCTAGTCATGTTTGAACTGATAACTCGTCGTCGTCATCGTTTATGTCTTGAATAGAAGGCGATTCCACACCCGTTGGTTCCGGCTGTCATTCGTGAAACTTTGACAGTCGTCAGAAGCCCGAAAGTCTGACAACCAGTCTTACCAAGGGGTATCGTATTACCTAGTAATTGGGTTGTAGAGGTCAGATAGGCAGTCGCTCCATGTAAAATACTGGTATTCAGCTGCATCCGGTTTGACTGGAAGCCGACCCCAACATTGTACGTGGGAAAAGGCTAGGCAGATGATGAACACCAGACAAAAATAAAAGGTACCGAATACCAAAACTGCCTGACGACAGATTAGAATTCCTCCCGTGGTATTTGCAAAGTGCTAATGTTTTAGTAAAGCAGGTATCAGTAATTCCGCGCAATGCGTAGCCCCTGCATGAGTTGCATATACAATGAATGCAAAACGTGATACGTGGGACAACGTAATAAGATTTTCATAGTACGGAATTACGTTCGTACGTATTGTACAGGTGAATGCATACAGGTAAGCGTGGGATTAGATGTAAGAGAAATGCTTAATGAGGTTGGTGTAGTGACAAACACGGTTTTGAAAATTAAATCGGTAAATCGGGTTAGGTTATAGCATAGTTAGCCTATAATTTCCCCACTGCTGGGACACAGGCCTCCTCTCTTCGAGAGGGAGTGGCCTCTAATCTACCACGCGGGCCCAGTGCGGGTTGGTAGATGTCACATATCCTAAAAAGATTGATTTTAGTTGCGAAATATTTTTAATAACGTCGTCGGAGCTGAAGCATTAATGAAACTTCATAAAGAGCACAAGAAATTGTTATAGTATTACGAAGTGCGTGAGCAGTGCCACCTACCGTAGAATGTTTCTAGTTCGGTTCCGCGTACGCGCCGCTAACATCATGTAATCAGTGTCTTAGTATAAATAAACTTTATTGCTGTAAAGGGTGCTTTTTTCTCCCATATCCCTTCAGGTTATGGGCCCAGAGTCTGCCAGTGAGTGAAATCAAAACTGATTAGTGAAAAATTGCAGTGATTTGAACTAAAACAGTTCGTCGTAAACAAAGTTATAAACGCGTCTATGCAAGTTAAGGTTTAACGAAGGTGATTAGGTAACGTGGAATTGCAAGTTACGTTTCGCCGTTTGTTTACTACTGCTAATTAAGTTGTTACGAAGACTTCTTAATATTGCATTGCTGTTGTTTTTGGAGTTGAAGAAACTTCGATATGGCTACATCTATTAAGATTGATCGACTTACTGGTGATAATTACGATACATGGAAGATACATATGCGAGCAATCCTGATCAAGAACGATCTATGGGAATATGTATCGGGAGCGTTACCAAAACCACATTTAGGTGATTCGAAATATGCCGACTGGATAAAAATGGACAGAAAAGCCGAGTCAGACATATTGTTATCGGTAAGTCCAAGTGAGTTGGCTGCGTTAGATGGTTTGGAAAGTTCCATGGCTATATGGGATAAGCTAAAATCTATGTACCAGTCGAGCGGACCTGCCAGAAAAGCCTCGTTATTGAAAAAGCTGGTTCTTACTCGTATGCAGGAAGATGATGATTTGAAGAAGCACATTGCGGATTTTTTTGATGCAGTGAAAAAACTCAAAGAAATCGGTTTGATTGTTATTGACGAACTGCTAGCCATATTATTGTTGTACAGTTTGCCGGATTCGTTCGCCATGTTTAGGACGGCAATGGAATCGCGCGATGATTTGCCATCAACGGAAACGTTAAAGGTCAAGATTATCGAGGATTACGAAGCTCGTAAGTCCAAGACGGTAGACCAAGGGGCTATGTTCGTCAAACGTATCAATAAAAATAAAAATGCCAATCAGAAGAAAAATAGTGATAATCAAGGCCATAAAAATAATATTGAATGTTATCGTTGTGGTCGTCACGGGCATTTAGCAAGAGAGTGCAAGACTAAGAACATCAACAAGTATAAGCAAAGCGCACAAAAGTTGGAATGCAGTAAAGACAATGAGCAAAAGACAACAATGTTATTGAGCACAACCGAAGAGGTTATGTTGGGTGAGAAACTAAATCCTATTTGGTGCATTGACAGTGGATGTACGGGTCATATGTGTAACGAGAAGCAAATGATCGAGGATTTTACGCGGCTGGACTCCGAACTAAGTTTAGCTAATAGCGACAGAACCCAAATTACCGGCGCTGGTAAGGTAAGGATTTCGGTAGACACGGGCAGTGAAGAACGCCAAATTGATATAGAAAAAGTGTTCTACGTATCCGATCTACGTACAAATTTATTATCAGTGGCAAAGATGACTGATCGCGGGTTCGAGGTTCGCTTCAGAAAGAATGATGCGATTGTGATTGATAATGATGATAAAATTCATATGCGGGCAGACCGTGTTGATAACCTATACCATGTTCGGATGAGTCAAAACTGTGCCAATAATGTTGAAGCTGTGAATAATTCACTAGACACGTGGCACCAACGACTCGGACATCTCAACGAACGCGACTTGAAAGCTATGGCGAAGAATAGTTTAGTACACGGGCTAACGTTCAAGGATGACCAAAAGTTGTCTGAATGTGAGATCTGTATAAGTGAGAAACAGACTTGCACGCCTTTTCCAAGGAAAACGGAAGATCGTACAAGCGAATTACTAGAAATAGTGCATAGCGATGTTTGTGGCCCCATGACACATCAGTCTTATGGCGGTAAAAAATATTTTGTTACATTCATCGATGACAAATCCAGATGGTGTGAAGTCTATTTCATAGCAAATAAAAGTGATGTCCTAAATGCATTTAAAACCTACAAAGCCTATGCAGAGAATTTAACAGGAAAGACGATAAAGCACCTTCAGTCTGATAACGGACGTGAGTATGTAAACAATGAGTTTGATGATTTATTGAATAAAGCTGGAATCAGAAGAAGATTGACAGCGCCGTATACACCCCAACAGAATGGGATCGCTGAAAGAAAGAACAGGACATTAGTTGAGATGGCACGTTGTATGATGCGCCAAGCAGGCAGTCCTCCTTTTTTCTGGGCAGAAGCAATAAATACTGCCAATTACATAAGAAACCGGTGCCCAACTACAGCATTAAATGGTCAAATACCGTTTACGCTATGGAAAGGGAAGAAACCTACTGTAATATATATGCACGTGTTTGGTGCGAAAGCTTATTATAAGGAAAAGGGGAAACCAAAAGGAAAATTTGAGTCTCGTTCACAGTTAGGAATATTTGTGGGTTATGATATTCAATCTAAGGCATATAGGATACATGACCCTACGACAAGAAAAATAATAGTGAGTCGTGACGTGAAGTTTATGAATGAGACAGCGTTTAGACATGAATATAAAGAGATATTTGATGAAGAAGAAGACACTAATGAAGAACAAATAAGTGTTGAATTAAAGGTGTCTAACGCAAATAAAGAAAGAGTGGAAGATAACCGGAAGATATTGAGAACCCGAAGAGATGGTAGTAGACCAAGAAGATCAATTGAAAGAGTTCATGAACCAGAGGAAGATAGAGATAGAGGTCAATTACATAGAAAGAGGAACTCAACTGTTTCGTGGGAAAATTTAATAGAACCTTCTAAAAGAGGAAGAGGAAGACCTCGTTTAATTCGTACTGGTATGGCGGGTAGACCGCGGAAAGAATATCATACAGTTAAAGAGGATACTACAGATAGTGAAAATGAATCAGATAAACCGAATGAACAGATAAGTGCAAGGATAGCAATGATAGAACCAATGATGTGGAAAGATGTAGAGAAGAGAAGCGACGTAAATTTACGAAACGAACGTAATGTACGAAAAGTACTGGCAAGAAAGTGCGCCTCGTCGCAAAAGGATGTTCACAACGGCCAGGGGAGGATTTTCATGAGACCTCATCCCCGGTTGTGAGATCGTCATCAATAAGGCTTATAGCGGCTTTATCGGCTGAATTTGGATTAGAGATCCATCAAATGGACGTGGTAACGGCGTACCTTAACGGTTCACTCGAAGAAGAGGTATTTATGGAAATTCCAGATCAATTAAGCGATGTTCTAGAGAGAGTACTCGCGGAAGAAAAGATTGGTTCACAGAAGAAAATAATAACAGAAAAGAACATACTTCAGACAGCTAAACGCTGGAATAAGGCTCTTGATGAATGTGTGGATAGTGTGTGTCTGTTAAGAAAATCTTTATATGGCTTGCGTCAATCAGGGTTGCAGTGGCATAAAGAGTTAGTGAGAAAGTTGAGTGATATTGGTTTTGAAAGGTTGCCGCAGGATCCTTGTGTATTTATTGCACAGAAGGGTGAGCGAATGATGCTAATTGGTATATATGTTGACGATATTATTATATCAACAAATGATGATGCATGGATGAAAGATATAAAGAAACAGTTATCGAATGCCTTTGAAATGAAAGATATGGGCAAGATATCAACTTGTTTAGGTATTGAATTTAGTCGTGATGACGAATATAGAGTGTACTTGAGTCAAAAATCATATATAGACAAACTTTTAGAACGGTTTAGTATGAGCGAGTGTAAATCTGCTATCACACCTATAGATGTAAATGTCAAATTAGAGAAACCTGAGTGTATCAGATGTGATGTAATGGAACAGTATCCGTATCAAAGTTTGATAGGTGCTTTGATGCATCTGGCCGTATCAACGAGACCAGACATCACGTATGCCGTCAACTATTTAAGCCAATTCAATACAAATTACGATATTGAACATTGGAAGGCTGCTAAACGTGTGCTAAGATACTTGAAAGGTACATCAGATTACGGATTAGTGTATGAAAGAACAGGTTTGCCTCTTTTTGGTGTGGTTGATGCAGACTGGGGAGGGAATACGATAGATCGTAGATCCTATTCCGGTTTCGCATTTATTTTGGCAGGTGCTCCGATTAGCTGGGAGGCAAGAAAGCAACGGACCATTGCTTTATCAAGCACCGAAGCTGAATATGTGGCCATTTCCGAAGCTACTAAAGAGGCAATGTATTTGCGTGATGTTTTAAGTAACATTGCGATTAAGTGTGAGTGTGTGATGCTATTTAACGACAACCAGGGCGCGATTAAACTTGCTCAAAGTAGGAATTATCATCCACGAACGAAACATATCGATGTGAGGCACCACTTTATTCGAGATATGTGCGAACAAGGTGTAATTGATCTTAGATATTTATGTACTGACCGAATGCCTGCTGACGTTTTGACCAAAGGCTTGAGTGGTACAAAGCATCATGAATGTCTGCGTAATTTAGGTATGATGGATGAATGTATGTGAATGTTGAAGATACATACTCATGACTTCGAGGGGAGGTGTTATAGTATTACGAAGTGCGTGAGCAGTGCCACCTACCGTAGAATGTTTCTAGTTCGGTTCCGCGTACGCGCCGCTAACATCATGTAATCAGTGTCTTAGTATAAATAAACTTTATTGCTGTAAAGGGTGCTTTTTTCTCCCATATCCCTTCAGAAATATTTACTTACAAGCAAAAACAAACTTCCTCCTGATTAGATTAGCTGGAATAATCTACGTTTAACGAGACTTCTAGTAGTTAATTAAGTGATCGCGCCGGCATCGCCGCGAGGTATGACTTTGCACAACAACCACTTTCCTTGCTTCGGATAAGAGGAACAACATAATTTGATTAAGGTTTTTTGCTGTAATTATATTGAAAATTATATTATAGTGTAGTAAAAATCAGTATGTTTTGTGTCTTTTAGTATTTTGTTTCTTTCTGTTGTACTTACGGTTTCACATCAAGCTATCATAACCAGTATAAGTTGACTCATCACCTATGTAAATTATTTCATTACTACTGCTCTCAAAACGGTGAAGGAAAACATCGTGAGGAAACCGAAATATCCTAGAAACAAAAATTCGAAACATGTGACATCTACCAACCCGCACCCGCGTGGTGGATTACGGCCCACTCCCTCTCACAGAGTGGAGGCCTGTGTCCTAGCAGTGGGAACATTATAGGCTGATTATGATAAGTTGACTTCTGATTAACTATACAATCCGATGTCAGCTAAAACTGGAAATGTATAGTTTGATGTGTAGCCGTGTGTACTCGCATAACTCCGTCATAATATATATGTCGCAGCCAACTGGTTTAATTAGCCGTTTAATTAACAGCCTAGCCTTTTAACTAAACGGTGGCCGTTCAACTAACGGCCTGAATGATATTCAATTAAAGTTTAAGTTGGAACTGTAACCAATCATCCGCGAGCCGGATTGGTCGCTTAATAATTAAGCCAGGGCACCCCGACCAAGTGAATCAGCATCGCCATACAACGTGGCCATGCTGCCAGCCTTCTGGGCACTTTTCCTGTTGATAGCGACGCCGACGAATTTTTTGATGTCCTATGATTTTTTTTCTTCATTTCTATATACATGTAATTGTACAGTCACGAGCACTAATATGTCAACACTTGGTAACATTCAATTGCGATTTTTTCGTGAAATAAAAATGCAACTTTGAAATACGATACTTTATATAAACCTATGGGTTCGAAAATACTATGTTCGCAATAACATAAAATTTCATTCAAAATTAAAAGAGAAAATCGCCTTTGTATAAAGCCAAGTGTATACATACTTTTGCTCGTGACTGTACATACTATTAATATTATTTTAAGTCTGTTCGCTTAGAATATTATGTAAATAAAAACTTCTAACATAATGTAATGCTTAAAAATAATAATATTGTATGTATACTGTAACTAGAATATTGAACATTCAGTTTTTCAATTCAATTCAAATATTTTATTTCAGAATTACATCCATATATTGTTAGTAGTAGTATAACTTAGCATAGTGTTAGTTGCCTCTACCTTGGGGGCCTGAAAGATGTAAGAGAAGTTTTTTTTTCAAGATTTCAGGTTTGGTTATTCATAATGATGAGTAGGTACAACGATGCTTTCAAAAGATTTTGTCTTAAATTGATCTCTTCAAACTATGTTCGCCTATGTTCTTACACTGATTTTCTCAAAATGAAAAGTAAGGACTGAGTTTATCACCGGCTCAAGACAGAATTTACATAATAATCTTAGTATAAAGATAAGCTAGAATACAGTCTAGGTTTACGTACCTACCTAAAGGGAAGTTTCTGTGTTTACTACTTATTATGTTATCTTTACACCCTGATTTAAGCAGTACTTACCTAGTTATTCCTTGTCGTAGTACATACGACGACATATCAAGCTATATATTTCCAGTTTTAGTTGAGCTCGCATTGTATTATATAATATGCTTTTCGTATATTGAGAAGTGAGCTTATACTGGAAATTTATAGCTTGATATGTCGTCGTGCTTACCTATATCTTTAGTGTACATATACTAACGAAACTTGTTAACTTGTAGGGGTACCGTATTACCCAGTAATTGGAAATCTAAACTATAATTAACCTAACAGACCCAACTAACATTTTGATCAAAACTGAGGTATGTGCATTTTGAATTTTAAGAAATCGTTATAAATCCCAAAATGTACAGACGCACATCAACTCAGCCTATCGCAGTCCACTGCTGGACATAGGCCTCTCCCAGACTGCGCCACAGCACCCTGTCCTCCGCCTTCCGCATCCAGTCTACCCCAGCCACCTTCTTTAGGTCGTCCGTCCATCTAGCACGCAGACGCACATCAAGCTACTACAATCTGTCAAATTTCTTTAATAGATTTTCAACTTTATCGCTACAGTATAAGGTTCAAAGTTGTTTGGGAAAATTTGACAGTTTCGGGTAGCTTGATGTGCTGGCGTCTGTACACTAAACTCAATTTTGGCCAAAGTGTTAGTTGGATCTGTGGCGGCATCGACCGCATCACACTGACGCGACGTTACGTAAAATCCTGCATCACACAAGTGAAATTTACGGCGCAAATAACATATTATAACATCCCGACATCAATCGTCAGCCTACCAGACACAACACCATCCCGTTTCTATGGATGAGTGAACTTTACACCCTGTCCTCATACCTCTACCCTCTCACCTGTCCTCATTCTCTCACTTGGCTTCCAAGCTATCCATCCATATCAGTATACAATCTAGTGGTGACATGTCATGTTATTTCTTATACTTCCATACTAACATTTGTAACTCCGAAAGTAACCAGATTAATTAATATAATAATAAAAATTATGATGTAGGACAATGTTCATTTGTGGGAGACTGGTGCCTAAACTAAGCCGTGACTTGTATTTCAGGACACCAGGGGCTCCCCACTACAGGCAACAATATCATCAAAAACATTATAATAGGCAATGCTTAATGAAAGTTACATTTTTATGTTAAAAGGGCAAACTATTTCTTGGAAGAGAAGAAGAAAAAAACTTTTTGTATGAAGCGTAGTGGAGTTCAAGGTGCATGTGAGGTGTGGGTGAGGGTGTGATGTATTTTGTGTTTTTCTGTATGTGTGGTATTGAGAGGATCAGAGGGTATGTGAGTGGGTTCATGTCCAACTAGACGAATGGTTCCTATTACGTTTTTATGACCAGTAGCTCTTCTGTTTTTGTGTAGTTAATTGGGGTTACCTTTTCACGCCTAACGGCCAAACGGATGTTGATAAAATTTAGCACACGGATGGTCCATCACTTGAGTAGTACTGATCGTCACCGATAGTAGGTACGTTCCTGTAGGATAATTTCCGTCCATTTAGTTTCCATTAGGGCGAAGCCGCAGGCAAAGCCCACATAAATAATTTATACTGCACAATCCTAATTGGTGCTTACTTTAGTGCTCCGTCAATATCTGATATGCAGATTTTTGCGGAATAAACAACGTTTTGACAAATAATGCAAATGGCCCTTTGTCACTTAACACCAATTTTTTTATTATTTATCTATTTATCCATTTATTTCAGGCATTAAGGCCCATATAAAACACATACAATACAATATTAATAACTTTAGAATACTATAAATATATACAACATTATAACTAAGTACACTAAAAACTAACAAACTAACGAACACGAAGTGTCTGCGTCGTGTTTCGCTGACTGGTGTCATGTAGCCGGCCACGAAACCGGCGGTACACAACACCTTTCGGCCAGAACTCTTCTTTGAGGAACTTCTCAAGGTGATGTGTCGGAACACGCACCATGAACGACTGGAAGTTCGTGTTCTGACGCGAATACAACTTCTCGACCCTCAACGTCCAGTTGGTCTTCACACGCATGTACTCCACGATCTCCTCAACCTTCGTGGAGTGTTGCAATCTGGACACGTACAGCTGCGTCGTCGGGATTGTTGGACGCAGCAGCATGTTGGGCCCTGCCAGCGCGGTGCCGCACTGGTTCCGTCAAGGAGGCTTCTTCTTCTTCTTCTTCTCCAACCAATATAAATATATCTTATGCAGGTAGTTTGTGGCCATTGTAAATCAAAATAACTATTGTATTCAAGTTAGACTGTGTAGTTTGCCTCATTTACAATTTAAACATAGATTTTACGTGGGTTTCTAGTCTCTATTTAACATTAATAGTCGTAACAATGCTCAAACAAAAGCTGTAGGCGCCAATTAAGTCTGAACAGTTGTAGTTTAGAGTTAAAATTAATGGCTTTAGAGTAGTTTTTAAATTTATTTTAGATCTAAAGTTTTGTGTTCAACCACGGAAGTTTTCGAGTACGGAAACGAGCGGGCAGAGGAAGTTTATTAATGAAGTTTATACTGTTAAATAATTCGATATTATCGTACTATAATAAATTATGGTCCCGATTTTTGTGGAGACTATTGTTGTTTCAAGTTATTAAAGAAACTGAAAACTAGTTACCACTTTATTGTCTTCAAAAGTTATAATGACATGGTCTACTCTTTATAATGATTATATACACACACGAAAACTCACGCCGTTTTCCAATAGGGGTAGGCACAGACTATATGACGCCAGTTGCTACGTTCCTTTCATAGTTCTTTTGCCTTTTTTGCTCTTTTTAGGGTTCAGTTTTTCCTTTTGAGGCACGGAACCCTAAAAAGAGCGAATTATAAGATCACTTCGCTGTCCGTTTGTCTCTCCGTCTGTCAATACCCTTTTTATCAGGAACGCGTAAAGTTATCAAGTTGAAAATAATATCAAATACTCAAGGCTGCAATCCCTTGAACAAATGAAAAAATCAAACTTCTAAGTCAACGCAAACAAAAGATACGGGCGTTTATAATCCGTTTATGCCGCATATTTTGACACTCGCAAGGGAATCAAAACCTATAGTCCTAGAATCCTAAAATCATGAAACCTAGAATCATGAAATTTGGCAAGACGCAATGTAATATAGCACAAGTAAAGGAAAATATCCGAAAACGGTAAATTTGTAGTTACATACCTACAAATTTGTGCGGAACCCTCGGTACGCGAGTCCGAATCGCATTGACCGTTTTTTTTACTTTATAATTATGCAATTCCATCAATTTACATCAAAGGTTGTAGCTTGATAAGGGATACGGTATCTATCTAGTTGTTACCCTCAGATTTTTTTTTTTTTATTATTATTATTATACTCTTTGTATCCAACTTAGTCAAGTACCTACAGTTTAGTTACGTTAATCACAATATTGAATTTAAAGAGTTGCAGGCTAAATCACACTAATATTATAAAGGCGAAAGTTTGTGGGGGTGTGTGTGTGTGTTTATATGTTTGTTACTTCTTCACGCTCACACGGCTGGACCAATTTTGATAAAAAAAAATATGGAGATAGCTGACACCCTGGATTAACATATAGACTTTTTATCCCGATGTTCCCACGGGATCGACACTTACGCGGGTGAAACCGCGGGGCACAGCTAGTCAAAGCATCAGCTTTTATTTTTTCCATTCGTTTTCAAAGAAGTGTTATTATTCTTAGAATCGGCGTCATGATTTTTATGATTATAATTCTATTAATAAATATTTGTTACGGCCGCGAGTCTTATTTAGACCAGCCAGCATAGAACCTGATACTAACCTGCAAACTGCAAAAAAACGTAAGTATACGCGGGCAATCCTGATGTTTATGATAGAATCTTTTAGAAGATGCAACAAAGTTTTCTAAGTAGTGTATCTTTTACCTTTGACAAAATGTAATTTCACTGGAGTTGAGTCATCAATTTTTGCTAGGTGACTTTGTCGAGCACTTTACGAAATATCTTCCTTAAAGCTTGCCCCAGGAGCGAGTAAGGCTGCCCATTGAATACCCGACAGTGCGACTATTTAGGGGCCTTTTGAGTGCTACATTTAAGACTTTTAGAGTCGGAGGAAAATAGTGAAGAGGGAAGAGGAATCGTAGGTTCTTATTGAGTGTCCTTAGTCCTAGGAAGTGGAGTGGTTTGGTTGAAAAAACTATTAAAATATTTAAGTAAATGTCGATCGAACGTGTCTCCTTATATTAAAATTGTGAGCTTGAAAGTCTGTTTTACGTTTGTAGGAAGTAAACAATCTGTGCCTTTTGACTTTCAGAAATGTTTAATTATTGCAAACTTTATGGTTGTATCCCGTTGCATAATAAAATGGTTCGAAACAAAATGAGCCAAAGGAGAAATATTGTAGTTCCAACAAAAAACAAGCATTGTTTCACATAAAAAATACCGATACAAAGAACATACCTAGGAACCTACATGAAAAAAGGTCGAGTAGGTATATGTTGTGTACGGTCTGCAACAAATTTGCATAGGCACAATAAAGTTGAAATTTCTGTGAACCGCGTGCCCGCGCCGCGCAGGCCCGTACCTACATCTGTGTGTGTACACTGGCTAACGTCGAACGAAACAAAAAATAATTATACCGTCGCTTTTTCACACGCGCGGCGTAATTACGTACCTTGGTTGGTTCATACGATTGCTAAAATTCACATCTTCATAACAAGTACCGCTAGCGGATAGCGTTGCGTATTGGATTATTAAACAAGTTGGCCTAGGTTCGAATCTCGAGATGAAACTTTAATTTATCTTTTCAACAATATTCTTATCTTTTTTTATTATTATTCGATTAATTAATACACGAGAATAATAATGTAATATTTATTTTATTTGTATTATTATATTTTTATTGAAATATGGGATAAAAAAAAAAAGATTTTTAAGTGATTTCCAAAATTTTATTCGTTATAATTTTATAAATAAACTTTTAAAACAGTTTATTTTCTCATAAAGAACAATTTATTGAAGTAAAGCATGTGAACTACTACCATTAGACTTAAAATATTGTAAGTATCTTTAATAAAATAATATTGTTCTATATATATATATTGCGGTTATAGCTTAAGTATTCATTTTCATTATGAAAAGAAGATTGAAACTATAAACCTCAAAATAATCCTTAATACGGTTAGGACACAATATTATTTTAATATTACTAAAATCAATTTGTAATTTATAACTTAATACGTTGTATAACCCCCATTATTATCCATGCTATCAAGTAAACGCTGGCGTATGGATCCTATAATATTTAAACATATTTCTGCATATTTCCTTGCAATGCAACTTCATCTGGTAACTGGTTGGTTAAAACAACATTTCTTTCTTATTCACTGACCAGCTGGGGCCTTCCACTGTCGATCGCGTTCGACTGGCACGGACCCTCCGACCTTTTGACCTTCCTACTCACAGTAGGTAGGTAATTTCTCTAAAACAAAAAAGGAATATTGTAAGGCTACTAGCAAAATGATAAAATATTATTAACTACTATTTTGAAAAAAAAATATTTTGAAAATAGTTCAAAAGATAAGATTATAATTTATACTTAATGTTATACTCATCATTCCAAAAGTAAATAAATAAACTCTTGGAAATATATATTTTTTCTTCTATTTAGACCCTATGGTAAATATAAAACGTTTAATAAAATAACTACAAGGATCAGCAGTTACATTAATTAAATAAATGTTCGATAAAAGAATTAAATCATAATACTCACAGTCAGTCCGGTTTCATCAAATATTTGTGGTATAATATTAAGTCCACTTTTACGCAGCGCGATAATATCCGCTTTCATCTCAATATTTAAATTTGCTTGCGTTTCAAAATGAATAACACCTCTAATAGATTAAACACACTTCACTAACCCACAATATCAAATTATTATCAACCAACAAAGAACCACAACATTCTTTCGCGGTGAATGGTGCATCTGTCCACCTTATAATGAATTTATTTATTAAGATTTCTGTGGGTATAATCATAAAGTTTTACGAACTATGTGAACAAGACGAACATGACACGGAACTATATTCAATAGCGTGATTATTCGAGTAATATGCGGGTGTGTGTGTCAAATTACTCATTAAAAGAAGGTCGTAAGTCACTAACTAAACTTCAAACTATAACTTTGCGAATTTGCTTAAGGACTTTTGATCGACACTGTACATGTATAAATTAATTGAAAAAAAGAATACCGTTTTCTTTTTTTCGAACGTCAATAAAAAACAAAACAGCATCGGGATTATAAAGATAAGTCGTATAATCCATAGCTAGCTTTAAATTCAAATATTTATCTCATATGATGTATGAGAAATTAACTCTATATAACCTCGTTCTTTTTGCAACTGCAAACGTTTGCGATGTGAGTAAATAAAGTACTGCAAGTGGCATTTAACTCCTGCTTTGAAATCATAGTTTTAATGAGATTTTAATACTATTTTTTATTTTTAATATGAATGGTTTCATTAAAATTAGCGGTCTTATGTCAATGGTACTGTAGTGTATAGACATATATAGTCTGTGGTATGTCTGTGGTGTATGTGTGGCTGTCGTCTCGAGCAGCGCGCGCGCGGTGTCGCGGGGTGGGGGCCACTGGCTTAACGACCGCCGTGGAGTGAAGACGCGGAACGCTTGCTGCGAGCCGATATCAGTGTGTGGTAGATTGTGTGTAATTGGGTTACTTGTTCTTTCCTAATCAACCCCAGAGTCTTGGTGGACATTACAAGTGGCGACGAGGATAAACTGTGAGTTTTTTTTACATTTAATAACAAAAGAAAGAAGAGGAAAGAACCACACAGATTGAGCGGACCTGTCCAATCAGTGCACGCATTTGTCAAAAATCGTGCAGCTCAACTCAGAACTTGAGGAGCTCAACGATTCGACGAACAATACCAAAGACAGGACATTTGGGTAGGCCGCATAAAATACTCAAACTGCCAGATCATGATTAAAACTAAGAAGGAAAAAAAGAAATGACCCACATAGTCCTCACATTCACAATAATTAAAATAATAAAAAAAAATAATAAAAATTACTTACAAAGTAAATATTCATGTCATTGTCTAAATAAAATTCATCAATGTCAATGTGTATATAAAAAATCCGGACATAATCTTTGAGGACCATGTAGATTAGTGTCTGAAATGGTCTTTTGAGGAAAGAACCACACAGATTGAGCGGACCTGTCCAGTCAGTGCACGCATTTGTCAGTAACCGTGCAGCTCAACTCAGAACTTAAGGAGCTCAACGATTCGACGAACAATACCAAAGACAGGACATTTGGGTAGGCCGCATAAACTACTCAAACTGCCAGATCATGATCAAAATGAAGAGAGAAAAACAAAAAATTACCCACATAGTCCTCACATTCACAATAATTAAAATCATATTTTATAATACTTTATACAGTAAATGTACATGTCAATATTTAAGTAAATAGATACTTAAAAAAAAAAAAAAAAAGAAAATGATTAAAGTGTAAAATAGCAAAATAAAAACAACAATTGCGACTGAGCATTTAAATTGCGACTGGGCATTCAATTGCGACTGAGCATTTAATTGCGGTATGAGATTTGAAAAAAAAAGGTATGGCATACTTGGCGGAGTTTACCGGTATAGCATTAAATTGCGGATACCGGGCATTCAATTGCGGAGTTTACCGGTATAGCATTAAATTGCGGATACCTGGCATTAAATTGCGGAGTTTACCGGTATAGCATTAAATTGCGGATACCTGGTATTAAATTGCGGAATTTACCGGTATAGCATTAAATTGCGGATACCTGGCACTAAATTGCGGAGTTTACCGGTATAGCATTAAATTGCGGATACCTGGCATTAAAATTGCGGATTTTACCGGTATAGCATTAAATTGCGGATACCTGGCCTTAAATTGCGGAGATCTATCGGTATGGCATTGAATTGCGGAGATCTATCGACATGGTATTAAATTGCGGAGATCTATCGGTATGGCATTAAATTGCGGAGATTTACTGGTATAGCATTAAATCCCACATGGCATTAGATTGCGATAGCGTGTTAAAAATCGATAAATAATTATGCAACATAGTTACTTACCTGGTCAACAGGTAGCCCCAAAGAGCACAGTACACCTTAGAGAAGTTCGAATGAAAAGGGGAGGTTGGTTCAGCCTCTGTCCGTTGGGAAAAAGGGAAAAGAAGTCTGAACATTTACCTCGAGGCGGCAGGCATAGACACACAGAGCTAGTCTTTTAGTGGTCCCGAGTTACAATGCATGGATTTGGTCAACAGACTAAGGAAAAAAAAACAAAAGCTATGTAATTGTTACTATAATTAAATACTAGTACCAATCAGTTAAAATAATAAGTATACATACTTT
The DNA here is from genome assembly GCA_951800025.1 of Oligia strigilis. Classification (NCBI taxonomy): domain Eukaryota; kingdom Metazoa; phylum Arthropoda; class Insecta; order Lepidoptera; family Noctuidae; genus Oligia; species Oligia strigilis. The sequence continues at coordinate 5,932,743 of OX637563.1, read as the reverse complement.
GAAATAAAATGTGTGCAAAGTGAAAATAAGAAGTCACAATAACAGTAAACTGCTGTTTGATGTCAGTTATTGCAATGATTAATTAGAATATCATATTTTCTTATGATATGATGAATAGAGATCGATAAATCAATTTTGTTTGACAAGAGAAGTTCCCTTCTTCTGTTAGAGTATAACTTCTTAATGTGGTAAAGGGTGAAAGGTCAAAGGTCACTAAGTTACAGGTGCCATGTAACATTATATGAAACTAAGACATTGTACTTATAACAATAAAGAATGCTTACCTATTCAAACATAGGTACATCTTTATTTAGGTATATAAAGCGGAGTCGGATTGGTTGCACCCTTTGTGGCTCGGGACGGCTGGACCGATTTTGTGGTCTTTGGTTTGTTGGATTGGTCTCTGCCCCGAGTGGCGGAGTGATGAAAAGAAAGTGGAGATGATTCATTTTCTCATACACTTTGTGTTTTGACTCTGGTGCGAAGAGGGGTTCGCCGGGTCAGCTAGTAAATACATAAATGTTGCTGTGAGAGTGTCTAGCTTTTAAGATTTTCATTATCTTAATAGTAACTAATTAATATAACGGTGGTCTAGTTCGTCTACTATTTGCAAGCGCTACTGCTGGGTGTGGGGTCCTGAGTTCGATGCCCGGGCGGCAACAGGGGTTGTGGGGTTTTTCCATCAGGCAGTTATTGGAGCTTTGTGCAAAATTCATGTCTGTAGACTCGCTCCCTGTTGCATGGGATTTAGCCAGGACTGGCTAAGGTAAGGTATACGATACTCTATTTCGCTGTCTGGCCCTCAGGTGGGAACAGGCGTGATGTTGGGTTATGGGATTATAATTCTTATTTTATCATAAACTTGATAATACTGCCCTCTGTGAGGTCCTGTTACAGAAATTACAATGGTCGGTGTGAAAGTATGGATGCCTTTAATATGAGATCAGCACCATCTTTTGTATTGTTTGTCACATTAGGACTCAGCATGTATTGCTGGAAGATCTGTTGAAATTCAAATTAAAATGCATTTATTTGTACACATAGGTACATGATGAAGTAAATGATATATTACATAGTGGTACATGATGGTATTAAAAAAAAAAATAATAATAATATGTTTTATCACTATGTGCTGCCTTGCAAGGCGTACAAGTACCTATTGCTTACACAGTAAGTAATATGGGTACAAGAAGGCCTAAATAATTATAAAAATACTGCAAGTCATTGAAGTACCTAATCTCTTACTTAATATAGTAAAATTTCAAGGAAACATTTTGTATTGTTACTTGGGTTTTAGACGTACTCGTAATTAACAATTGCACAGTTATTATAGTAGGTAAGTTGGTTAGGATGCAGCTTTACCCAATATGCTGGAACATGATACGATTAAATGATTTTGATGATTCAGTGTTTAAAATGGGTATTAAACCACAAAGTTAAATAAAATAATATTAGTTTAATTTACCAACATGGAAAAAAGAAAGGTTTTGTCTGATTAAACTTCTTGAACTACGTACCGGAAATGTTATCAAGTAGTGGGTACCTAATAGGTATTGAAGTGGTTAAAAGTAATGATACTACTAAATTAACATTGATCCTAAAAAGTTCGCATTGACTCATAATAATGTCTTATAAATCAATTATTGTTCAATACTTAAGCATTTAAACTGGAAAAAAAAAAAACAACTGTGATACTTAAGTACATAAACAATCATAACAATAGCATTTTATTTCAGCACAACAATGGTGGTGGTTTAGCCCGACTAAAGTCGTGGGTTCGAAACCAGACAGACATTTTGTGTGTTTTCACTCATCACCACTGTTCATTAACGGTGAAGGAAAACACCGTGAGGAAACCGGCATGTCTGAGAACCAATACTTCGAAGACATGTGACATTACCAGTACGGAGAGTATCCGCGTGGTAGATAGACATCCGTTAAATTGGACGCAATGGGCATCCATTAAATTGGACGCATCTGACATCCATTAAATTGGACGTAACAAAGTGGTGAAGGAAAGCATAGCGAAGAAACCATATTATGTAACAATCCATTCAATTGGATTGTTTGTCAGTATCGGTGAAGGAAAGCGTCGCGAGGAAACCATAATGTCTCCATTAAATTAGATTTATCAAAGCGACAAAGGAAGAGCCGTGGGGGGCCGGCGTGTCCTGGAGCTAATACTTCAATTCAAGAAACATGACAATAACAAACATCTCAATTCAACAATAATAAGGGAGGGATGTAGTGTATAGACATATATAGTCTGTGGTATGTCTGTGGTGTATGTGTGGCTGTCGTCTCGAGCAGCGCGCGCGCGGTGTCGCGGGGTGGGGGCCACTGGCTTAACGACCGCCGTGGAGTGAAGACGCGGAACGCTTGCTGCGAGCCGATATCAGTGTGTGGTAGATTGTGTGTAATTGGGTTACTTGTTCTTTCCTAATCAACCCCAGAGTCTTGGTGGACATTACAGGTACTTTATTATATCAAAGTAGGTGTTTTTTTACTGCAGAGATTGTAGCCTATTTGGTGCTTATATGCAACCTCCGCGAGCCCGTAAAAGTTATTGGCAAGAAATATGAGACGAACATTAATTTAGTTTAGGATTGTAAGACGTCAGATATGGGTGAAGCCAAAGGAAAAATAATTATATAAAAATGTTATTAGTTTAAAGATATTATATTTACGCTATTAAAAAATGCAGAAATAATCTATTATTCATTACTCCAGGTACAGAGCATCCTCCGAGGCTAACAGTACCTACCTACCTATTTAAATACAGTGTTTTTGTTTTTTTCAGTCTTAAAGTCACAACATAAATATGAGGATACCATAACTTGCCTTCTATAATGACAGTACGGTAGCAAACCTGCAAATTATATCCAACTAGCAGTGCCCCGCGGTTTCACCCGCATAAATGTCGATCCCGTGGGAATATCGGGATAAAAAGTATCCCATGTGTTATTCTGATGTATAAGCTATATTACTGTAAAGTTTCATCAAAATCCGTTCAGTAGTTTTTGCGTGAAAAAGTATCAAACATCCATCCATCCTCCCTCACAAACTTTCGCGTTTATAATAATAGTTGGATTGATTCATTTATTTCCCAAAATTAATCAATTCTTAACGCGACACTGCTTGGATAATTATGTTATTATAGAAGGGTAATTATTGCTATTCAGGGTGATTTGAAACTCTCAATAATGTACAGACACCAGCACATCAAACTACTACAATCAGTCAAATTTCTTTAATAGATTTTCAACTTTATCGCAGAAGCATCAGGTTCAAAGTTGATTGGGAAAATTTGACAGTTTCGGGTAGCTTGATGTGCTGGCGTCTGTACCGTTCGAATATAATTATGTTATTTCCTGAGAAGGTTAGTGTCCATTACTACATACTTTTTATTACATACACCATTTACATACTGAGACCCCTCCGTACCTTGGATAGGACGGTAAGCCGTTGGTTCCGGTTGTCACGTTACGGGTCGTCAGAAGCCGGAAAGTCTTATAAAAGAAGTATCGTTTTACCCAGTAACTGGGTTGTGGAGGTCAGATAGGCCGCCGTCACTCCATGTGAAGTACCGGTATTCAGCTGCATCCGGTTAGACTGGAAGCCGACCCCAACATGGTTGGGAAATGGCTAGGCAGATTGGTTGGGTGGAAAATCTACTTACACTTTTCTAGAGTACCTATCAATCTAAGTGTACCTTGCAGTGATAGTCTCTCAATGTTCCGAAAATTGGTTGTCATAGGCTTAAAAGGTGCGAGGCATGCAGTTCGAAAACAAACGGTACAAGATTGTCGCAACCATGAAAAACTAAATTTTTCAATACCAATTTTTTCATCACAAAAATTCCAAAAGTAGCATCTCTTTATCATTGTCAAAGTAACTTTTTATATTCCCGTCTACCTGTTCCCTGCGAAATTTCTGTCTCGCAAAAAAATTCAAAGTTGCCTTCTTTTTTGGGTTCCGTAGCCCAATGGCAAAAAATGGAACCCTTATAATTTTGTCATGTCCGTCTGTTCAGATGTGACACAGCCATTTTACTTGGAGAGTATTAGCACTATATGGAATAAGATTGGAAAAAGGTTGAATCCTGGACACCGCTAAGCAATGATGTACGAGTATTGTAATTACAAAAAAATATGTAAGGGGAGTCACTATCCATACAGGTAACCGATATATTTAATGCATAATCGTGTGGGATATTGTTGCATCCCATAATTTAAAAAATTCTAAGCGATTTTTTCGGAAGTTGCTAAGCGACTTAGTTTACCTATAGTTTTTGAGTTATGGGGTATTATCGATTACAACCGCAGAAATAACTTTGTATTTCAATTTTATTAAAAGAAAGAAGAAATTAGAACGAAAACAAAGAAGAAGAACTAAGAAAAAAAACACACGAAACACGAAGTAGTACTTACTATGAAATTCTAACATATTTTGCTACCGATGTAATCAATCATGTGCATGCGAAAATAAATATTCCTACCGACGACTATAGAACCCTTGACTAAGCGTGGTCCGACACGCACTTGGCCGGTTTTTTGGTTCATTAACACAACATCGACGCCTGGTCTTTATTACGGTGACAATCATTTTCCTCATTGGGAGGGGATCAAACTTAATACACGCGAAGGATCCAGGGTGGATTAAAAAAAAAAACTTTTTTAAATCTCGAAAGCTTTTGGTTTTATTCCTTTTTGGTTTCGACGTTGCTAATTAATGAAGTTTTCTGAGTTGTAAGAGCGCTAATTAAAATTCTAAACGAAGTTTGTGAGATTTTTCATAGTTATTTCGAGAAATACTATGAATTACAAACTCATTTTTGCGGCCGGTAAAATCAATACTGTGCCATGCGTAAATAAATTTTCCTCTTGACTACGGAACCCTTCACTGAGTGTGGTCCGACAAGCTCTTGGCCGGATTTTTGTTTCATTTTCACAAAAATCGACGCTTGATCTTTATTACGGTGACAATCATTTTCCTCGTTAGGAGGGGAACAACAAACTCAAAGAGCGCGAAGGATCCAGGGTGGATTAAAAAAATCTTTTTTTTATCTCAAAAGCTTTGCTTTAATTCCTTTTATGGTTTCGTCGTTGCTAATTAGTGAAGTTTTCTGAGATGTAACAGCGCTGATTAAAATTATAAATAGCTAAGCTATTTATGAGCCTGTTATGTCCCACTGCAGGGCAAAGGCCTCCCGTCTTTACATTTTTTCCTGTCTCTAGCTAAATCTGGCCAATCCCTTAGGTAGGCGTCCAATTCGTCACGCCATCTCTTTCTAGGCCTACCACGTTGCCGATTCCTGTTATTAGGAATCCAGTCAGTGGCTACTTTTGCCCAATTCTGTTGCGACATGCGGCAGATGTGGCCTGCCCAATTCCACTTCATGACATTGTGAAATGTCGGTGTTGAAATGTCACAGTCATTTTTTAACATATTATATTCAAATCAAATAATTTATTTGCTTGAATAAACCAATATTTCATATACCCAGGTTCATGAGGTGATAAATAATTACAACAGTTCTTTTAACCATATCCTACCTTAATAGGTGTGAAAATCACATAAATATTATAAAAGCGAAAGTTTGAGTGTGTTTGTATGTTTGTTACTTCTTCACGCACAAACTGCGGAACGGATTTGGATGAAATTTGCACACAGACAGTTTATAATCAGGATTAAAACATATGATAGCGCTGGCAAATAACAACAGTACCATGGACTAGAACAAACGTCACAACGGCTGATGACGTAACGGAAACACGAATCAGTGCAATAAATAACTGTGATTTTGCATTACATTATAAAATCGTATTAAATTAAGTATTGTTAATTTTAAGGTATGTTGTTATTTAAGTATTAATTTAAACTAAGGAAATTGGAACATTGTTACTGTTAGTTCTTTTAAATAAAATTATTGTTACCTTACCAAATTTACAATTTAAAGTATTTAAAAAGTGTTGTTAATTACAAATCAAATATTGTGCGCAATTATATTATTAAATAATATGTACAGTATAAAATTGTATTTTGAACAGTGAACATCTGGATGTAAAATTAAGTGAGTGAATCATTATTGGTTGTGAGTGATTAAAAGTGTTTACAAGATATCTGATCGTTATCATTCGAGGTCCCCGAGTCCTTCCCGCTCTTACACTTAATATACTTTTATTTCGATATTCCTACGGGATCGACACTTATGCGGTTGAAACCGAGGGGCGCAGCTAGTATCTAATAAAATAAAATATACACATACATAAACTTACGCTTTCTTCCCAAGGGGTTAGACGGAAAACTGCAGAACGCCACCTGCTACGACCCTTACACACTACTTTGGCCTCGTTTACGTTCACACTGTATCTGGGGGCCTAAAAAGTACCAATAATGATGAGAAATTTTTTGGCTTTCAACGAAATTGATCCATAACCCAAATCCGAAATTAATTGGGTACAAAAAAGATTAAAGTGTACACACATCTAGGATATTGGGAACATAATTTTTCCCTGAAAACTGATTACTTGTTAAGCCTTACACACACAGTCGCGACGGCCTGAACTCACCGCAATGCTAATTGCAATATTCTTCTCTGGTACCTACCAGGGGGCCTAAAGAGGCCACTTTGGCAGAATCATAAAAGGATAACATAATTACATAATTAAACGAACTTACCTGAAGTGAAGTTCTATTGTAATTATACGAAGGGCTTAGTCCGAGATATCTTCTATATTCACTATGTAGTTTCACAATCCTCGCATTGTGTATGCCGCGAATATTTAGAGGAAGCTAAAAGCTTCGTGTCCAAAACAGAAATAAGGCAGCCTCCTGGCAACACTATATCTGTAACTCATTATTTTCAGAGCATTAGTATAAAGGATTATGATTTCCAACCTGACTCTAGGGACATTATAATCTATGATTATGGAAAGGGCGGGTGGGAGATTGATATCTCGGACTAAGCCCTTCGTATAATTACAATAGAACTTCACTTCAGGTAAGTTCGTTTAATTATGTAATTATACTCAAGCTTAGTCCGAGATATCTTCTATATTCACTATGTAGATGTTTAGAGAATTGTTGGAAATCATAAATAATAATAAGGTATAATATACAATGAAAACAGAATTTAAGAATCAACAATTTAATGTGATTTACCACCTCAATTTAACAATAGGTACCTAAGTACTTAAGTACTAATTACAATCTTAAACCTTAATGTTACAAATGGTTTTTGTAAAGGTATAGCTATCATTTTCTGTATTTAAGGGTCTATTGTAGTGATTGGCAAAAACACTAGATCCTATAGACCAACCAGCAGATTTAAAGATACAATCTAACGTCACGCCTTCTCTACACGCCAGAGACGTGGACGCATGACGCGTGGAGTGAGGGGTAAACTTCTTTACATCAATACCACACTCAGCCATAACTTGCCTGATCCAGCGACTAATTGTTTGGTTAGTAGCACAGTTATATGGTTTTTTGTAACAAATAAATAGCTTATCTGAGTTATTTGTGTCTACTTTTCTGAGTGCCCCAGTATGGTCTATATAATGTCTCAGTGCCGATACTGGGCAAATTTCCAGATTCGTATCCAAGGAAGGAAGCTTTATTACTACCTGATCCTTACCTGGAGTCGTTGTTTTTAAAAAATCAGTAATTGTTATTTTTACACCACTGTCCATGAATTCTATGTTGTTCAATCGGATAACTGACAATGTTTGAATACGTTGTGCAGTTGTGAGAGCTAACAAAATTACCAATTTCTTGGTTAATTTTTCTAAGTTAAGGCTAATATTTGGTGACCAATTTTTAATATAGTTCAGGTCAACAGATGGATCCCATGTGTCGTTATACTTAGGTCTAGAGGGTTTTAATTTGAAAACTCCTTTAAAAAATCTCTTAATTTGTATATCTGTTCCTAAACTGGTATCTATGATAAGAGACAGCGCTGAACGGCACGTATTAAGAGTAGCATACGAAGCGCCTTGTGATAACATTTCTGTGAGAAATTTTAAAACTCTAGGTATTGACAGCTCATATATATTTTCTCCATTACAAAATGACCACCATTTTTTAAGCGCTGTTGTATATTGTTTAATAGTATTTTGTGATAATGAAGCTACCATGACTTCTATTGTTTCATCTGGAGTTAGTTTTTTCTGGAATGCTTCCCTGATAAGATGCAGGCTCCCAGGGAAAGACTGTTGTACAGGGGGTGTAGTGTTCTGAAAGGTGATAATAACAAGTCTTTTGATGGTTTGAACTGTAACACTTCTGAAATTGCCAATTCGGCTATGAAGGGATACCATGGCTGTGAGGTCCATAGAGGGAAAACCATAATACCTGTTGCCTTATCACTAATTATTTTTTGTATACATTTAGAAATTAGCGAAAATGGAGGAAAAGCATAAAATAAGTTGAATGTTGACCAATCTACAGTGAAAGCATCAATATTCTCTGCATAAGGATCTCTATGCCACGATATGTATCTATCACATTTTTTATTTGCTCTGGTTGCAAACAAATCCATATCGGGTTCACCAAGTGACTTGACAATCTTTAGAAAAGTCTTGTTACACAATTCCCATTCTGAATCTATATTTTTTATTCTGGATTCTTGGTCAGCTTCTTTATTTTCTTTTGACTTAATATAAGAGGCAAACAACCATATTCTACGGATCTCACACCATTGCCATATGCTCCTAGCTAGAGAATTAAGTTTTGGAAATTGTATACCCCCCATTCTATTTATGTACGCGATTGCAGTGGTATTATCTATTCTCAACAATATCTGACAAGAGTGTAAATGTTTGGCGAAACATTGCAAACCCAGAAAAGCAGCTAAAAGTTCCAGGAAGTTAATATGGTTTTCCTTATCTTTTAAAGTCCAAAATCCATTTGCAACTTTACCATTACAGTATGCTCCCCAGCCTGTTCTTGATGCATCTGAATTTATTTCCAAAACAAAGATGTACTGTCGTATTAGATTTTTTGATATTTTAATTTGATTCTGCCACCATTTTAAATCATTTTTACAATCACTATTGATATTCATTATTGCATCAAAGTCATTGTTTGCTGCACACAAAGCCTGATATTTTTGTTGTTCAAATGTTTTAGTGTACAAAAACCCATAAGACACAGCTGGGGAACATGCTACAAGGGTGCCAATAAGTTTTGCGAATTCTCTTATTGGACATTGATTCATTTGGGAATATTTCTTAATCAATAAAGAAATTGCTTCCCTTTTCTTAGAAGTCACTGACAATGACATTTCTTTTGTATTTACTATAAAACCTAAAAATTCTGCAATATTGGTTGGGACAGTGATACTCTTTTCTTTATTTATAATAAAGCCTAGGCATTTCAGTAGACTTAAGGTCATCTGACAGTTTTCTAGACACTCTTGGTAAGAATTACCAATACATATAAAATCATCAAGATAAACAACCGATTTACAACCATTCCTTCGAAGAAAATTTATCACTGGCTTCAGTAACTTAGTAAATGTGAAAGGAGCAGTACTTAGACCAAATGGCAAGCATTGGAACTCATACATTATATTCTGAAACCAAAACCTTAAATATTTTTTATCTTCACCCATTGGGATCAAGAAATATGATTCTTTCAAGTCAATGGTACACATAAAATTATTTTTTTAAATTAATTTACAAAGTGTTCTCATATCTTCAATTTTAAAATGTTCTGGTGAAATAAATCTATTTAAACATTTTAAATTTAATATAAATCTAACTTCTCCGTTTGATTTAGGTATAGTAAAAATCTTTGAAAAGTATTGTCCTTTAGCTGTTACACATTTTGTAAGTACTCCTAGTTGTACAAGTCTATTTATTTCTTTCATTACTATTAAATTATCTGATGCAGAAAAATTTGCATTTTTAGGAATATATTCTTGGTGAGGAGCCTTTAAAAATGGGATATTATAACCTTTCAGCCAAGATAAGACAACTTTGTCTTGTGTTATTTTTAACCAGCAGGTATAGAAGTACTTAAGTCTACCAGCAAAAGTATTTACCTCTAAGATTGTCGAACAGATGCCTTGGCTGGAGGACGTTGTGGGGGTCTCGGCTTGTAGTGCTGCGTCTGTTGGTGATATCTGCCCCCCCCCTGTTTGAACTGAGTCGTACTCGCACGAGGAGGGCCTCTGAAGTTTCCCTGTTTCTTAGGATAATTTTGAGACTGATTTGGTCGATTAGATGAGATATTTTTCCGATTAGGGTTGTTTTGTTTTAAGATGGTGCTAGCTGATTTTTTAATTGCAGTGGCACTTTTGACATTATCATTAAATTTTTCTCCAAAAAGGAATTGATCTCGTTCTTGATTTTCAACTGTCTTTCCTATATTTTTATCAAGATTCGGAATTACTAGCTTCTTTCTGGTGACTGTGTCTTGATGATGGAGGTCTGTCAATAAGCGTGTGACATCACTGATTGTTGAAATCAGATTTATTTTGTCAACATCACCTTTAATAAGTTTGTCTGTAGCAGACAATAAGGCCGCTGTTGCAGTACCAATCTGTTGTTGGCGTTCTTCAACTCGCTTGTCCCGGGCCTTCATAGCTTCATTTAACAGTCCCTCCAGCTCCTTGTTAAGCTTTGGTGCATCTAGAAGCTTGATGTTAGAGGGTATCAAGTATTTCTTTACAAGTTCATCTTTGATATCTTGTTTAAGGCCTTGGGTAATAATACCTTCAACTCTTTTTACCAGTTCCATATGGATTTCTGGTCCATATTCCCTTTCTGTAGATACAGTCTGGCCTAGAGCCCTTATTATGGAATCATCCAACACTTCAGTCAAAGGGTTATCATTTGTGTTGTCTACACACTCAGCACCTACAAAAAGACCAAACCATGTTTAATTACACAGCTACCAGCTGTATGTACCTACTATTAGGTATATGAGTAAACATAACGCCACTCCGTGGCATTTTAGTAAAGAAAACTTTCCTTTACCAAGATAAAATTGTGTTCTATTGACACATCGTGAGCACTTTTAAGTTAGCGTTTTTTAAAACGCTTCAAGCGACTCAGAACAGCCAGCGGCAGTCAATCAAGAACTAACAACGTTCTATTTAAACACATTATACACGGCGGGACATCCCCGATGTCCCCCCGGTGTTGATCTCACTCCACCGGAGTGCCTGTAATGACACGTACCACGTATCATACAAAACAGGGACGATCACAAGATAGGTTATATCTTGCAGAAAAAACTTGCCTGCAATTTCTGCGCCGGGTATTTCATTATCATCACAATGATCATCACTGTCTGCCTCACACGACGATACCGGTGTTGGCGTCGTTGGCGATGAGAACCCCGGTGACGGTGAGCGATCTTCACTCAACTTGTTTTTATTTTCCTTTAATTTCTTTTTCAACTTCTTAATCTTCCTTTGGTACCTTTCTTCTTTACATTCGCACTTTCTTTTCGGCATTTTTAGCATTAAAAACTTCAAAAAATTAGAAAAAGATTTTATTTTAACGAGCATGCACGGCGCGAAAAAAGGAATGAGTTACAGATATAGTGTTGCCAGGAGGCTGCCTTATTTCTGTTTTGGACACGAAGCTTTTAGCTTCCTCTAAATATTCGCGGCATACACAATGCGAGGATTGTGAAACTACATAGTGAATATAGAAGATATCTCGGACTAAGCTTGAGTATAATGGACAGTTAACCGTTAAGTCAATCGTCTCAAATCCCATTGGTGAAGCATTTTTCAGTTATTTTTTTTTCTGTGCTAAAATACCCATCAATCCGATCCTGTATGGCAATGTGGTGTTGTGAATATATGAAAATCATTCCAAATTTAAAACATTGATAGGTATTTTCAAGTAACTTAATTCTAATAAAAGATTTAAAATACAGTTGTGCCAGCGACACGAAGAAGAATAAAAGAATGTCATCATCGTCATCTGCCTAACCTTTTCCCAACTATGTTGGGGTCGTTTTCCAGTTAAACCGGATGCAGCTGAATACACTTATTCTACATGGCCCTCCACAACCTCAAATGTGGCTGTTATTACTTGGCCACAAGCCATAAGTAAAAGTATGTATAAGTACCGACGTAAAAGTATGTAGGTGGACCGACGACCTTGTGAAGGCCGCAGGAACCCGTTGGATGCGAGAAGCACAGAACCGGTCGAAGTGGAAGTGCTTGGGAGAGGCCTATGTCCAGCAGTGGACGTCTTTTGGCTGAAATGATGATGATGATGTATAAGTAGATATTTCGCCGAATTAATTTTCTATAAACTGATCTGTATCTGACGCGTAGCAAAAAATTTGGCTTACTCAAGTCGCATGTTCTCCTTGCTAAAACTACCGTAATTGTGGCAAACTTCGAACAGGTCCATCGTCCAATCTTAAGGCCGATCGTGGCTTAACTAAGATAAGGGCAAAGCCTCCAAGCTAACCTTAGCTGTAATTAAAGTTAAGGTTACGTGGCTTACTGGAGGTTAACGAAAGGTCTAAATTGTTAGTTAAACTGAAAGACCCTGCTACTAGTTTGATGAACTTGACTTAATGGTGGCGGTGACCCTTAGGAATGATTATAAATAGAAATATAGCTTAGATTTTGCAAAAGTAGATAACGACTATTAAATTATATAGCACTGATTGTAAAAGACTGATTACTTACACTAAAAATAAAATCCATAAGTTCCATACCCATAATCAGCCTATAATGTTCCCACTGCTGGGACACAGGCCTCCTCTCAATGAGAAGGAGTGGGCCGTAATCACCACGATAGAGCAGTGGTGGCCCAGTGGTCACGGACACGACTTACGAGTTGTAGGTCGTAGGTTCGAACCCAGACAGGCGCTTTACTTTGTGTAAATTATTTCATCACCACTGCTCTCAAAACGGTGAAGGAAAACATCGTGAGGAAACCGGCATGTCCTAGAATCAAAAATTCAAAGACATGTGACATCCATCAACCCGCAACGGGCCCCCGTGATTAGTAACACCCTGCTTTCTCTTACAGATAGGAGACCTGTGTCCCAGCAGTGGGAACACTATCTACAGTCTACCTAGGAGGCCTAATAGAAAAAAAAAGGTTACCCACCTTTAAAAATCTCTGATTTTATTAGCCTAGAACCACCTAGTTTATTCGGAAATCGGATTAAGCCAGTAACACACATATAGAAAACTTCAACACTCTATTTTTCTCAACAGTCAACTACGAATGAAATAAAAAAAAAGCCTTTTACTTTCAAGACTTCTTTTCTAAGGCAATCTACCCACGTTTCTGAACGGCGCTACTGATTTAGAAAATCCTACCCTTCCGTGCAAGTAGCCGAGACTAAGCCTTCCCTCGGTATGTAAGTACATTGAAAGTATACAGGGTGATTTTCTAACACTATGGAAGCTGTATTTGGGAACCGTGAGAGGTAGACATTTTTAATGGTAGAAATCTACTTCGGAACGTTGATGTCAATCAATATTTTGCCAGTTTACATAAAAAAACTGGTATGAACCTTTTTTTTTTTGATGACAAATGACTCCTCCCGCTCTGGGTGGAGCGGAAGGGAGTGTCAAACTCTTACTGACTAAAACCCACCAGTGTTCCTTCCTTAGCCCTTTATGTTGCGGGCCAGCGGTATCCCTTTCGGACAATCCCGCTGACCGACTTCTATGAACCTTTATACAAGTTTTTATTTCGCGTATCTGTGGGATAAATTCAGTCTATACCATTTTTTATTTGTCTCTTAGTGACAGTTATCTATATATACTAATAATAAAGCTGAACGGTTTTTTTGTCTGTGTTGAATGCGCTCTGGAACTACCAGTCGGATTTGAAAAAATCTTTTTGCGTTTTATTATATTTAATAGCTCATTTCTTGAGGAAGGCTGCTTAAAATCGCGCTAGGACTCTTATGCCTTGGCCACGAAAATAACGCCACGCTTGAGGCGTCAATTCGCTACAAGCGTCATTTCTAAGCGTCAAAAGCAAGGCCTCGAACTTCAAATACCTATTCGCCTGCCTGTAGTGTGTACGTCGGTGGGGGAATGCATCAGCTACAGCCGGCGACCGCTACCGCCGGGTATCGCTTCTATCGGAGCGCGTGGAGCGACTGTTTCGTGGACACTGTGGAATTTTATCATACAATTGTTTTCGACGCTCATAAAAAACACCCGTTGGATCATCCAACACTCGTGCAAATTCGCTCGTAGCGAATTTCGCTGCTGCTTGCAGCGCTACTTTGTGGCCTTGTAGATAATAGACTGTACATTTGTTTTTGACGCTCGACGCTCACGCTTGCAGCGCAAGGCGAATTCGCTTGGAGTGTCGCATTTCGTGGCCCTCGGGTTAGGGGCCGTCTTCACAAGCGAGAAAATAGCGGCGATATTATCATCGCGCCACGTATTTCTATACACTCTCTTAGAACGTGTCTCCACAAGGCGATATCACCGCGGTGAAAATTTGATGGCACGGCGAGACTATCGTCGCGATTCTCTCGCTCGTGGAGACGGCCCCTTAAGAGCCGAGCAAGAAGAAAAAGAGTCGGAAAGAACTCTAAGCGAAACGAAGTAATAGCTGGAAGGCGATATGATGGGTGGGTCGGGAAAACAAGAAATTTCATGCGGACGAAGTCGCGGGCAGAAGCTAGTAATTATATAAATAAATAAAAGTTGTTTAGTAACAGTTCAGGAAAACAGTTTTAACAAAAGAAACGTAGATAGCTGCTGTATGGTTCGTATACCTACTTGCAAAGTTGTTGATGTTATTGTTGGCGGGTGTAGAGGAAAGATCACGAGGTTGATTGTACTTAAATAAGTTTAATGAACCCAAGTCATGTACAATAAAGCACAGTTGGCGATTCCTTTCTCGAGGTTGTTTACTCAGTTATTAGCTAAATCAAAATGCATGTCAATTAGGTGAAATATCACTTAAATACCAGTAACTGGGTTGTGGAGGATCAGCTAGGTAGTCACTCCTAAAGTAGTGATATTCAGCTGCATCGGGATAGACTGGAAGCCGACCTTAACACAGTTAGGAAAAGGCTAGGCAGATGATGATGTTAATACATGATTTTACTCATCCTGTATAGTTAGCTACGTATGCACACGTGTACCTTCATACATCTTCTCTGACCTCAATCTTAACGTCTTCCAACGACGCGTAAGACCATTACAAGTTTCTTATCTAACCCTATGAATTATGTGGCTAATAATATGGGTCCATCATTAAACTTAAACAATGTATGGGGAACGGACCTTTAATTTACATAATCTGTCAATTTGAAATTCACGAAACGGGGAATATTTCGGTTAACCGTTATTGGTTTAGTTTCTATGTAATTACTGCTTGCTAAATGGGTATAAATGTTTAGAAGACTATGTTGTTTCATCATCATCCTCATTATTTCAGCCGAAAGACGTCCACTGCTGGACATAGGCCTCCCCCAATCACCTGCACACCGGTTCTGTGCTTCTCGCATCCAACGGGTTCCTGCGGCCTTCACAAGACCACCTTGTAGGAGGCCTTCCAACGCTACGTCTTCCGGTACGCGGTCGCCACTCCAGAACCTTTCGGCCCCATCGGCCATCTGTTCTGCGAGCAATGTGCTGCCCACTGCCATTTAAGTTTATCAATTCTTCGGGCTATGTCGGTTACCCTGGTTCTCCTGCGGATCTCCTTATTCCTGATTCGTTCACGCAGGGAAACTCCAAGCATAGTCCTCTCCATTGCCCTTTGGGTGGCTTTTAGCCTTCTTATAAGGCCCATTGACTATGTTGTTTGTATTGTATTAAGTATGGTTAAACCCGCGAGGAGATAAGAATTTATCAACGGAAATGTACTTTTTTTGCGTTACCATATAATTATTGTGTCCCACTTTGGACAAAGGTTTTCCCATTTTCCTTAAAACTTGTGCGATCTGGCCATGTTCATGGCCGAAACGTCATCATAATCAGCCTATAACGTTCCCACTGCTGGGACACAGGCCGCCTCTCTGTGAGAGGGAGTGGGCCGTAATCCACCACGCGGGCCCAGTGCGGGTTGGTGGATGTTACATGTCTTCGCATTTTTGGTTCTAGGACATGCCGCGGTTTCCTCACGGTGTTTTCCTTCACCGTTTTGAGAGCAGTGGTGATGAAATTAAATACACAAAATTCCTGACTGGTTTCGAACTCACGACCTACAACTTGTAAGTCCACTGGGTCACCATGCTCCATGGCCGGAACGTACTACCGAGATAATAAAAAGTATTATTGGTTGTAAACTTAAAATTTGCCAATGGAGTTTTGGTGAAACATTAGTGAACCCCCAAAAATGAAAAAGATAAAAAAAAAAAACTGAAAACCCCGACACAAACAAACGATGATTCATTTATAAAAACATATTCGACACATTTTATTCAATACAGAAAGATAGGGATTCAGCTTTTTACGCAACTACGGCGAAGCTCAAAAGGAGGGTTGTGTGTTTGACCTGTATGTATGTCCGTTTCTTTGTTCCCTCGTAGCTCCTAAACGAACGATAGGATTTGGGTAAATTATTCATCTTTAGATTTGTCTTGGTAGCGCAAGTGTCACTGGCTTACATTAAAATCAAAAACAAAGTAAAATGGTGGATTTGGGGTGCCATATTATGGAGTTCGATTTTTTTTTTATTCTTATACCATCGAGTAGGATATCAAAATGAAGGATTTTAAGAGGTGGTTACAAAAAAATATTCAACTTTTATGGTTAACAGTAATTCGAAGTGACAAATCGTAAAAAATACGTACAATGTGTACTAGATCCAAAAAGCTTTTAACTAACCCTCACGACCAAAAATCCTTGCAAGAACTAAATCGTCTATGAAATCTTTCCCATTTGTAAACTAAAAAGCTGGAAATAAAAAAAAAGTAATAAAAAAAAACTTAAGTTGAAAAAACTGAAAAGCTAAAAACAAGCCCATTTTAAATTAAATAAAAGTTGGCAGCAGACGGGACCCATTCCATGTTTATATTTTCAAACTCAAGCTCAAATTTGTCAATAACGTGTATGTTGATGTGGTAATTCAGTATTAAGATACTGAATTACCACATCAACACACACGATATTGACAAATAAGTCCCTTATTTAAAAGGGCACATTGGCGCAGCATAGATTCATGTACGTATATCAGATCGTTTGAAATTGAGAAGCTTATCGGTAATGCCCCCGAAAGCTGCGGGCGTTGAGCATCCAAATATTCAATTACTGTTTAGGATAATTGAACTCTGCATGAGCAAATAAATTCGGATGTACGTAAAGTTTCGATTTGGTAATGTGGCCTAGTTTGAGGATTTGGTTTGCAATGATCTGTTATTTTAGTAGGTTACCTCTAAAACTATTTTTTGGTGGACTTTGTAAACGGCTGACCCCATTTTAGATTTTTCTGGAAGGATCTGGATAACGTTGTCTTTCAGTCAAGGTATTGCCTAACACAAAGATCAAAACGTATAATAATGTTCGTGAGCTAGTAATACCAATGGGTGGCCTCATCATTTTTAAACCGTGAAAGCAAAAGGTAGCACAAAAGCAGACATGTTAAGGGGCTTACATGACCTAAAGCGCGGTCACTGTCGGACTGCATAGAAAAGAAAGAGAAGCGCGATGACACAAAGCTGGTAATTTATTGCAAAATATGAAGCAATTATTTAATTACAAAAAATCTATTGTTTGGACTAAAAAAATAAAACACTTGTATTTTATTATGTTGCTTGTAGAATAATCTGACAAAAAATCAGAATGATTGTATGTATATAAGTATGGTTTTTATTGTAAAAATAAAGTTTTTAGAGGTATCTTCATGATTTATTTCTATCGTATCAAATTTGTTGTGTTATGTTTTCAATAAACTATCTACCTAGCATATATCCTGAAGAATATCATATATTTTTCTGATTTAGTTTACTGTAGTCGATCATATATACTTTTATTGTTTCTAAAACTTGCATTTTTTGTGTTTAGGTCCTGTAAGCCCCTTAATACAGGGTGGCATTCCGACATCGACGCGCTAACTGAAACCAGGCATTCAGCACATGATTCATGCTCATAGAGAAGTGCAATACCTACACGGTCACGTAGGTATTGAACTTCTAGCTACAACAAATTTTTTGTTTTTAATAACCAACAAATTTTAACGCAGTGTGGTTCAGAATACGGAACCCATGGTAACAGGTTGCGCGTCGATGTCCCTGGCACCCTGTTTATGGCATACCATAAACCGGTAATATGTCTGCCTTTAAGTAACATTTCATTAAACAAAGGTGATCACCCATTTTGTTCGGCGACTTGGATAAAAAATAAAAAGTCGGCGGCCAGGAATGAATTACTTTATAATTGAACTAACTGCGTTCCGCGGCTTCACCCGTGTAAATATCGATACCGTGGGAATATCGGGATAAAAAGTAGCATATAATAATATGTTAATCCAGGGTGTCGGCTACCTTCTTACAAAATGTTATAAAAATTGGTCCAGCCGTTTGAGCGTGAAGAAGTAACAAACATATAAACACACCCCCACACACACACTCACAAACTTTCGCCTTTATAATATTAGTATGATGGTCGCAGTAGTAGAAACATTTATTTGTATAGCGACACAGCGCTGTAATGAATTTGAGAACAAAGATATCAACGAACTTATCTTTCGATCCACCTCCAAATCTATATGTCTTCGAATACAAATTGTTCTCGACTTTGACGCCTTAGTAAAAAATAATGAGTTTTATGTGTACTTTAAAAATACGTAATTATTTTATTGATGGCTGCCAAAAAAAATTATCCCAGAATGGTTGATGTCCTTTCGCATGAACAGATAACTGCCATAGTAGTTATCCGTTAATGGTTAGTTAAATAAATTAACTATTTCTATTGGCCAAAACCGTTCTTTTTTGCTGGTTGCAGTGTTACAGAAAACAGAGGAAGAAACAACAACATACAAAACCCGAATCCCTTTCTTCAAAGTAAGAGTGAACAGGCTTCTTCTGGGTAAGCTCACTCCATCTTCGATTTTCTCTCCGTCACCTCTGACCTAGACTAGTCAAGAGCAAACACAATAAAAAAAAAAGATTCCTTAAAATTATTGTTTTTAGGGTTCCGTAACAAAATGGTAAAAACGGAACCCTTATGGTGAGACTAAGTCTGTCTGTCTGTCTGTCACAGCTGGATATCTCAAGAACAGCTAAGCTATCGACTTGAAATTTGGAACAGTTTTAGATGACGTTTGGCCAACTATTTTGCAAATAGGAAAGAAATAAAAATATATGTATATTTTTTGCAACAGGGACTGAAAGTGGGACTACAGCATGTGGGATATCGTATAAAAGAGCGCAGTTTGCACATTTTCAAACATTTTTTCTTTCTTTTTTAGGCTGCTTAGTTTTCGACTTTTGATGAAAAATGTAAAAAAAATACCGTTCCCCCCTTATCTCCGAAATTATTCTATGTGATAGAAGTTTATGTAAAGATTACAGGAAAAATAAAACGAAGTCTCTAAATTAATAGCACAATTTTTCAGAAATCATCAACAAAAGTTACATTAGTTCCACTATCGGTCAAGAAATGGCGCTGACATAAAACTGCAATATTCTTCACCGCAGTGCACAGTGTTAAAATTATCTGATGAATATAGGCCACGCCGATGAAAACTTAAAAACATATGATGGTACGGAACCCTCGGTGCGCGAGTCCGACTCGCTCTTGCCCGGTTTTTTTTTTCTAAATCGTATCTTACAACCCCGCACAGAAGCCAAAAACCGTCTAATCCAATCATATAATTTTCATTCAAAGCATTTATTCGTGTGTTACCTCCCATCAGCCGCAAAGTGAAACGTGGGCAACCGTTGCCCGCTGTTTCCGGCGGCTCATTTCCGTCGGATAAGGAAACCCGACCGGCTTCCTGTGAAGAGATTTCTTGAAATATCTCCCTCATTGTAAACGTCTTTATCGGCTGCGTATATTTTTGTAGAGTGTCGTTTATGTGATGGTAAGGAGGTGGTTTAGGGTTCTAAGGGATAAATGTAGGTGACAAATTGTTTAAATGTGTAAGTAATTGATGATATTCCGTTCGTTTTCTATTCGGGTTCCGTTCCCATATCGACAAATAAATAAGTACTTATACCACTTTTTTTTGAGGATGGGAAATCATCAAATGACCTCTTCTGCTCTGGGTGGAGCGGAAGGGAGTGTCGTTACGGGTCGTCAGAAGACCGAAAGACTGACAACCAGTCTTACAATTACCCAGTAAGTGGGTTGTGGAGGTCAGATAGGCAGTCGTTCCATGTAAAATACTGGTACTCACTTGCATCCGGTTAGACTAGAAGCCGACCCCAACATACGAGTAGTTGGGAAAAGGCTAGGTACATGATGATAACTGTACATAATTGGCTATATTTTCAGGATACAAAAAAAAAAACAAGAAAAAAAATAAAAAAAAAACAAAAAACCATGCCAACCATTTATAAAATACCATGTTTTTATTGGTCAAAATATCAAACTTTATTTGAGTTTGTGAGTAGTTTTAGTTAAGTTGGGATTAGACTTTGTTATTTTTATTAATAAAGTTTAGTAGTATGAAGTTTTGTAGTATGTACCTATTAGTTGATATTTACGTACATATTATATTAATCCTACTAATATTATAAATGTTTGGCTGTTTGTTACTTAATCACGCGTAAACCGTTGAACAGATTTGGATGAAAATTGGCACATAGATAGACCATTTCCTGGATTAACACGTAGGATACTTTTTATTCCGAAATTCCCACGAGATCGAAACTTACGCGGGTGAAATCGCAGGCGCTGCTAGTTCTGAATAAATGATCTAGACTTTAGATTTCTGAGTAGACAAACAGTGTGCCCGCCCGATGGGAATTCCCATAGGTAAAAATGACCTTGAACTTTCATTCCCTTTTTAACCTCACTAGGGGGAGAATAAAAAAAAAACGAATGTGTGCTCAGCTTATACAGGATGTCCCATAATTAATAGATAACCTCTTAAGGGGTCATGGTGCATATCATTATAAACAACTTTAACTATGGGATCAAATATGGAATCTCAAAAAAAAAATTTGCTGTCCCCACATTTATGTTCACATAACTCGTCAAAATGTAAAGTGAAGTGGCTCACACACTTGTTAAAGTTCAACTACTTTTGCATTTTTTCTGTCATTGCTTAATTTTTAATTCTTTTTACCTTTTGTGGTAGACTAATTTTATTATGGGTGCATCGTGTTCACATATAATTTTTATTATGTATACAAGACCTTGTAAAACATTTTAAAAGAGTAACGGTATAGATTCCATTCTTCTCCATACGAAATCTACCTTTTCGAATGGGCGACTAGAATCATTTCTATTTAGTTTTTTTTTGACGTTCAAAAGTGCCTTTAATGTGCCTATTTGAAATAAATGATTTGACTTTGACTTTGACTTTGTAGGAAACAGCTGATTCTTTGTTCGCGATTTCAGGTTTGGTCCCATAGTAATACTTGTTCATAATTATAAGTACAATAACCCCTTAAGAGGTTATCCATAAGATACGGGACAACCTGTATAAGGAACTCTTGTACAAATTGTATGTCTCTAGTTTAGGCTGTGAGTTTATGTCCAATGATCGGAGTAGGTAGATTGATTTTTAATACTTGTATCATAAATACCCACAGAAAGAATAACATCGATAAGCCATTTTCCCGAAAAGTAATTCCGGTATTTCCGGATCCAATTAAGTATTGTTAATGTTGGTAGTGATTATTATTACTACTCAATTCAAAATTTAAAGGAAGGTATCAAAACTAAATTAATTTATTGTTTATCTGTTTTCACGCATCAGGCATCAAGGCCCATGTAAAACACATACAATACAACATTAATTGCATAAAAATACAATAAATATATTCAATCAGTGCGTCCTACCCGTCATGACCTACGGAGCTGAAACGTGGACACTCACGATACGGCTGGTCCACCAGTTCAAAGTCGCTCAGCGAGCTATGGAAAGAGCTAAGCTCGGAGTCTCTCTGAAGGATAGGATCCGTAACGAATGCATCCGACAGAGAAGGAAAGTTATCGACATTGCTCAAAGAATTAGCAAGCTGAAGTGGCAGTGGGCCGGCCATATCTCGCGAAGAACCGACAACCGCTGGGGTAAACGAGTTCTTGAGTGGAGACCGCGACTCGGCAAACGTAGTGTGGGACGCCCTCCGGCCAGGTGGGATGACGATCTGCGAATGACTGCAGGCAGATGCTGGATGCGTCAAGCTGAAGACAGGGCGCTATGGCGCTCATTAGGGGAGGCCTATGTCCAGCAGTGGACTGCTATAGGCTGATAATGATGATGATGATGATGAACAATAAATATATACAACATTAAAATTAAGTACACTAAAAAACTAACGAACACGAAGTGCCTGCGTCGTATTACGCTGCCTGGTGTCATGTATCCGGCCACGAAACCGTCAGTACACAACACCCTTCGGCCAGAACTCTTAAAATAAGTTCCGAATCCCGGGTTCTTAATCCCGAAATTCCGGAGGAATGTCCATAGTCCATGTTAATATATACGTTTCGGATCAATGACCCCAATTCAAATTTAAGATTTCCGAAACCTACCATGTTTTAGTTGTTAAAAGTCAGCCACGTCAATCACTTTTCCGTAGGTATATTTTATCGTTACTTTTACAAAAAAAATATCGCCCTTATTTCGATTGCGTTCGGTGACCCGTATCAATGTCACTCCAAAATTGGCTAGCTGAATGGTTGACCGCCGTTGAACATTTTTTGTACATAATTATGAGCGATTTTCCGTCTGGTTTCATATAAGAATAACTCACCCATCGATCTTGTAAAAAACGGGCTGATTCTACCAAAGAATCTGTTATCTCTGGAATAAAATTAACGTGTGACAGTCTTTGTATGATACAACTGTCAAATAAAAAAAAAGTCTCGATTGCGAATTGCGATTTGTTTTGTGTGGATGTGACGCATGTTTTCCCCCAACTTCTTTTTTTTAATATTTTCAAAAGGTTTTTATATTCTAATATTTAAAAATGTAATTTATATGTATTTATTGAAATAAAGGAGATCGATCACCAATCCATCTATTATTCTTCCGAGTGTTATGCATAGTTATAATCATCTTCAATTTAACTGTATATTATAGGTCTATATCAAGCTATAAATATGTATTAACCTATCTTATTATGACAAATGCGTGTCGCAAAGAAACTCGACCTTTATGCCAATCCTCAGCGTCAAACTCAGATTCGTCCCAAGGGATTACAAGGGTCACCAAGCCTTTACAACCCTAAGCAATGATGGTATATGTCCATCCCTTTCTTACGTGGGAGATTAGAAACGGATACAGTGCTCCTTGAATTGTATGGTGTTCGAAATAAGCGTTTCGCTTTTGTTTTGTACAAGAATAGAATAGAATAGAATACTCTTTATTATGTACACCATATAAGCGGTATTAAATTGTTTTTAAATATTTACCAATAATGAATAAAGTTCGAAATTCAAAAATTACTTTATAGTCTAAACCTGCACCCTAATTTATTAATCACAACCTGAATCGTTTTGAAGGGTATTGCTAATCCATTGCTTCGCATGTTCGAAAAATTTGTCTTCCCAACAACGTAAATAACGCAATGAATTTTGTTGAGCTGTCAAGATGAAAGCCTTTCCTACTGATAGTGTGTTACGCAATTACTCTGGGCCTGAAGATAAATCTTGTTTTGTATAAAGACGGTAAAATGTGCTCTGTGGCAATCAGAGGGGCATTTTCAAAGTCGTCCGGCACACAAGTCCAATCACTGTAGAAAAACGGAACCCTTATGGATTCGTCATGTCTGTCTGTCTGTCTATCTGTCCGTCCGTATGTCACAGCCACTTTTTTCCGAAACTTTAAGAACTACACTGTTGAAACTAAGTAAGTAGATGTATTCTGTAAACCGCATTAAGATTTTCACAAAAAAATAGAAAAAAACAATAAATTATGGGGGTTCCCCATACTTAGAACTGAAACTCAAATATATTTTTTTCATCAAACCCATACATTTGGGGTATCTATGGATAGGTCTTCAAAAATGATATTGAGGTTTCTAATATCATTTTTTCTTTTGCGCGAGAGACACTTCCAAAGTGGCAAAATGTGTGTCCCCCCCCGTAACTTCTAAAATAAGAGAATGATAAAACAAAAAAAAATATATGATGTACATTATGATGTAAACTTCCACCGAAAATTGGTTTGAACGAGATCTAGTAAGTAGCTCGCCGGTGAAAATTTAAAAACATATGATGGTACGGAACCCTCGGTGCGCGAGTCCGACTTGCTCTTGTCCGGTTTTTTTTTTGTTTTTACAGTCAAAAATACAGTCACCAGTCAGCTACTAAGAATTTCCTAATGGAAAAACCTAATAACACTTCCCGGACCGGAATGAACTCAAAAAGAATAAGAAAAAAGATAAGCCGGTCAGGAAAGAAACTATAATCTTTGATACTTCTTGCAAAATAACTATCGCAGAGTTTCTTTTAGAAATAAAGTCTTCAACTCAGTCGAGTTTATTTTTAAAAAGTGAGCAAACTAAAGAAGTGCTTTCTTTAGGTTATAGAAGGGAGAACGAGAAGTAATCTAAGTGGTATGTCGTTTGGATTGCCGTTCTAGGCAGTAATATTGTATATTTACGGTTGGTTTTAAATTTAGAATATTGTATTCTTTAGTGAGTTAGGATTATTCCAGCTAAGCTTTTGATTTTGAGAGAATCATCCTGATGAGCATCAAAATTAGTTTTTTTTTTTTACTTTTATATTTTACTATCTGCGCCCCGCGGTTTCACCCGCGTAAATGTCGATCCCGTGGGAATATCGGAATAAAAGTAGCCTATATGTTAATCCAGGGTATCAGCTACCTCCATACAAAATTCTATCAAAATTGGTCCAGTCGTTTGAACGTGAAGAAGTAACAAACATATAAACACACACACACACCCCCTCACAAACTTTCGCCTTTATAATATTAGTGTGATTTAAATACAAACAAAAAACCTTAATAACATTATACAAGCTAACACTAAAATATAATTATATAAGATATTATTTTGTTCTCGTATTAGGTGTAACAATAAAAACCAATAATATGTGTTGCTGTAAACAAAGAAATTTATAATTTTTACTAAATATGTACCGTTTATATACTAAAACATACCTGTAATCAAAGAAACGACATTTTAAGCATTATCTTGCACCTGTCCTTTTAATTATAATTTATTTTATTATTAACTGATTTTTATTTATTTATTAATGTACTGTCTGGCTGATGTAAGGTGGTTAATTATTAACTGACACACCCGAAATTACGTCAGATATGCAGTCGCTCCATGTAAAATACTGGTATTCAGCTGCATCCGGTTAGACTGAAAACCGACCCCAAAATAGATGGGAAAAGGTGGCTTAAGATGACAAATATAAAGATAAACGATAGAGCCGTTCTTAAAAAAAAAGAGTCAATTTCGGAAGTACTACAATTTATTTTTAATGTACGATTAATTTATCTTAAAAAATGGACATTTCAAAATCTACGAAACCAATTTAGCTTTCTGGTAACTTAACTTTTCCCACAGGATATTCCGCAAAGCAAAATAAGTTTTAATAAAAAACAAATAAAGTTCACAAATGAATGCAATCGCGTTCGGAAAATAAAATCAGTGGTCAACACAACGGTATTAAATCGAAACCCGAAACCCACACGTAGCTGCGTAGCTCCCCGGAGACGCGTTCGTAGCAAACTAATCCGGGCTACGATGCTACGAGATTCGTAGCACTACGAGGCTACGAGTAAACGCTACCAGTAAGGTGTAGACGCGCATGGTTCTAGTTACAATAATATCAGTGGCGAAAGATATTTTTATTTTGTAATTTATTGTTTAGAGAATTTCTGCTTGTGGATATTGGTAATTTTTTATTGTTTCTCGAAGCGGCTACAATATAGGAATTAAAAAACATAAAAAAAAACTACATCTGTTATATGTATTTCTCTTGATTTTATTAAATGAGCCCTCATAATTCCATGTGTTTTATATTTTTTTCAATACTACTAAATATATTATAAACTAAACATGATATTTGTTTTTACTGCAAAGATACTTTTCATTACGGGCTTTAAAAAAAGTGTTTATTTTATTTTAAACTAAAATAAGATGCGCCGCTTTCCTTGAAGGATATTTTTTATAGTCAATACTCCACGTGAAGCCGAACACCGTCCGTAGGTCTCTCGAGACGCATCGTAGCAAACTAATCTGCTACGAGTTACGAGCTACGAGCCCTCGTAGCCGCCTACGAAGTTAGAAGATTAGTTACATGTATTGATAGGTACCTGTCTTATATTACTTGTAAGTTTTTTATCTTGTTTCAAAAGTCATCATTATGTTCTCCTTGTCCCAATTTATTTGGGATCGGCACAACATGTCTTGTTCTTCCCTAATTGTCTATGAAACGCCATCTCAGTATTCACCCCTTTTCTAAATTTATCATCTTTTACACAGTCCATCTATCGCCTCTACTCTTATAGCCATCCATATTCAAACGCAAACCTTACTTTATTATATTTTCCTTATTCTTCCACATTACATGCCCATACATGACAACCGACTTTTCACACAACTTTTCAGGCACCGCGCACCGGTGCCACTTTCAGACTCGCATGAAAAGTCATTATCAGAATTGAAAGAAATTGTGTCTGCAATCCCTCAAGGCGTCAGTAGTCGTATATCGTACACCTGTAATATGCCAGTTACGTCAGAAATCCGATTTATGATGGCTCGCGCACATTTGGGAGGGCCGCGCCGCATCGCAATGCATTGCAACGATCCTCCTAGATGACTTTCGCTGCGGCGCGGCCCGTCTAAATGTGCGCGAACTTCGTTGCACTAAAGTGGAAACAGTTCAAATACTAATTCAAAATTTGAATTTGTCTGAAACAATTACTGTGTTGAGCAGTAGTAGTTCAGTGGAAACGGCCCCGACTTACGAGTTATAGGTCACGCGTTCGAAACCAGGCAGGCGCTTTACTTTGTGTAAATGACTTCATCACCACTGCTCTCAAAACGGTGAAGAAAAACATCGTGAGCAAACCGACATGTCCTAGAACCAAACATTCGAAGACAGGTGACATCTGCCAACCCGCACTGAGCCCGCGTGGTGGATTATAGATAACTCCCTCTCACAGAGCGGAGGCATGTGTCCCAGCAGGGGGAACATTATAGGCTGATTATAAATTACTGCGTTATTGGGCGGCCCGACGCGGCTCCTAATGTAGATTGGCGCAGTTTTGCAATGCGTCATGTATGGCCTGCCGCGGCTATAGGCGGATACAGGTATTTCGAGGCATGTGCGCAGCGCACGGCGCTCATCGCATGCTTCGCAAAATGTGGACGTTCATATTCGTGGTGAGGCATGTGCTACGCATGCGATGAGCGTCGTGGGTTGCGCATGCGTCGCAACGTCTGTATCCGCCATAAAATGTGTATTTTTATCTTTTAGAGACAGTCCCATATTGCCATTGATCAAGTAAAAACTTGGATCATGAAACCAACATTATCAGAACTGTAAAAGAAGAAATAGAACACAGGATACATTCATACAAATATCGAATAACGTCATATTCGCCACAGCCCTAAGTGAACCAATGACCATGAAAAGGCTCGAACAACACCACATATGGGACTTTATTGAATAAAGCCTAAACAATTTTGAGAGGCAGATTCTTCGCTGGAAAAATGGACCTCAGCAGTCAATGTCCGCACAAAAAATCTGCTAAAGGTTTACAACGTATTGCAAGATAAACAAGGAAAAAAAAACCGAAACCAACATGTCAGTAATTTATGCACGATAACATAATTATACAGATTGTCAATTATTTATTAATACATGACGAGGAATATCGTCTGCCATTTCACAACTTGTTTGTGAGTAGAGATGGGCGGGTGGGTAAAAAATGGGAAGGTAAAAATTGGAAGGAAAGGGTAAATTAGGTAAAATATAATAAATACCTTTTTTTACCGGGTATTAATAAAAAATACCGGGTAAAAAAAAGTACTGTCTTTATATTACTTAAATGGCTCCGTCATGAAATAAATACTGTCATAATATTATTTAATTGACTTTGTCATCAATAATACGATCTACCATGTTAATTTTGATCTTGACCATTGAAGATAAAGTATACAAATACAAATAAAATAAACGGATTACAATAAAAACAAACATAGACTATTGTACTGACTGCACATGTTTTAAAGTCAACGAAATGCTGCACACTACTTTTAAGAATATATAGATAGCATAAGTATACAATATATTTCAAAACAAATCAATGAGTAACAATTACTTAGATTAATTATTTTTAATTATAATGATTATTATACACTTCTGGACACATCTATTGGCCCACCTTGTATTTTCAGTTTCGTTTGGTCCTAGCTAAAATTTTATATTAGGTCGAGCAAAAAGTTTTTATGCAGTTTTGAACCTGGCATATTCACAATTTCATTCAATAGTCTTTTTTTGAATTTCGAACACAGAATTTAAAGAAACAAAAGACAATTTGGAGCCTGTTTGTTGATATCAAACAATCGAATACTAAGAAAACTTGGTTTTATTGGTTTACTTGGATTTAATTCTTGAAAAAGTGATTGATATCTTTGGTTTTGCAACAAAGATTACTTATTCTTAACATTAAGGTGAGGTTCTATCAATAATCTATGGATACTTCACCTGAAGTCGCCGCCCAAGCTGTGGCACTTATTCAGGCCGGACACAGCCAAAGAAACGTGTGCTCAACTTAATTTAAGTCGATCTGCGGTCCGAAATGTTTATCGGAGGTACCTAGAGACTGGCGGCTTTGTTCGTCGCCAAGGAAGGCCACGATCTCGGGTCACAACTAAAAGGCAGGATCGATTCATCGTGACGACCAGCTTGAGAAATCGTCACCTTACCTCCATTGAGATACAAAACCAACTTCGCGACTTCCACGGAGTATCTGTGAGCGCTCGAACTGTTCGGAGAAGGTTAAAAGAACGCGATATGGTACCACACAAGCCAGCTAATGGGCCCAAACTAACGCGAGCCCACCGAACAGCGCGCCTTCATTTCGCACGCAGTCATTTAAATTGGACACAGCAAGATTGTAGCCGTGTACTCTTTTCTGATGAGTCTAAAATTGTGTTACATGGCAATGATGGAAGGAAGAAGGTCTACCGACGTAAGGGAGAGCGTTTCGCACAATGCTGCTTTGAAGAGAGGGTTGCTTATGGCGGTGGCTCATGGACTGTCTGGGGCGGTATATCCGCGAGCGGCAAAACTCAACTTGAGGTTGTTACAGGACCACGGCTGCCAACATTAAATGCTGAAAGGTACATTCGTGAGTGCTTAGAACCTCACGTGATACCATACGCGGACTATGTGGGCCCAAATTTCCTTTTTATGCATGATAATGCAAGAGCCCATGCGGCCGGCATCGTCAGGGAATATCTTCGGGATGTGAACATCACAGTTATGGACTGGCCAGCCAGAAGCCCAGACATGAACCCCATTGAGCACATATGGGACGAGCTAAAAAGACGTGTTAGGGCTCGTCAGCCAGTTGCCCAGACGATGCAGGAGTTGAAAACTGCCATAGAAGAGGAATGGGAGATGATCCCTCAACATTTCATAGAGCGGTTGATAAACTCTATGCCTAATCGTATGAGAGCTGTGGTAGATGCCCATGGAGGCAACACGCGTTATTAAATTAAACCTTTATTTGATAAAACATGTTTTTTATTCAAAAATCAATTGCCTTTAACAAGGCGCATATCCGACTTGTTAGGCGTAGCTCCATGTCGTATGGTATTCTGAATTCAAATTTAAAACAATACGATCGAAAAAGATGGTAAAATGTATCAGGTTTAAAACTGCATCAACAGTTTTTGTTCAATCTAGCAATCATATTTCGGTAGGGGCCATCGAAACCTAAACTCTAAGGTGGGCCAATAGATGTGTCCAGAAGTGTAATATAATAATTATAATGATAAAAAAATAATAACCAAATCAAAAATATTAAAATTGCACAATTAGTTTATTATTTAGTCTTAAATAATTACATTAAACTGATTGTAATTTTTACCCGGTATAAATTGAAAATGGGAAGGTAAGAATGGGTATAAATAGGTATTTACCCAAAGTCTGGGATTTTACCGGGTATGTTCCCATCTCTATTTGTGAGTTCTTCGGCGAATGATTTTCTACAGAACGAATTCTGATTTTCACAACTTGAATTCTGGGAAACATGAAATTAAGTAAATGCATCGGCAATATGAGTGGTGTATTGCCTACTGGAAATGACGCACTGCTGTAATTTGCGTAAGTAGTGCAAAATTAAAGAGCATTTCCACCTGTTTTACGCGTCAGATATTTTGCGCATTTACTACGTCATAATCCGATATGGTATACTTACCTGGAATTCAGATAATTAACAAGTTTTTTAAGAATAAACTCAATATACACTACAGTTTTTATTTTTTTTATAATTAACATTAAAATTTTAACAGCCTAGCTTATTGCTCTTGAAGTTCAGCAGGCCTAGGCGTTCTTATTAAAATCTCAAAATATTTATTATCTAAAACTAATAACAATCTAAAATATGGCGTCGCAAAATTCATCCGCATGGCTGTGGACTGGTAATGTACCCAAAAGACGACATTGCCACGTTGAATAGCAATGCTTAACCTCTGGCTAAGGTAGAAGCCAGCCTTTGGATCACGGGAAGTGTCAACAAGCCACTTGGAGAGACCATGAGCACACGGATCCCACGGCCAGAGGGTTTCAAGCCCAAACTTCTCAAAAATATAAATTACCGATAAGGTTACATTATACTTACGCCGCTTGTGGCTTTCCTCAGCCACAGCAGCAGCCCCACAAGAACACGAACCAGGAAGATGAAAACCAAGTTTGTTTTTGGAACTTTTTATAACTAAATCATCATCATCATTTTGGCTAAATTCGGCTGAAAGACGTCTATGGGCCTCTCCCAAGCATTACCATATCGAACGGTACTGTACTTCTCTCATCCAGCGGGTTCCTGAGGTCTTCACAAGGTCATCGGTACCTTTCATAATAATTGTGTATGAGCAGTAGGTACATAAATCCATAATATTCCAATGTCAGAATGTGAGTTTATAAGTGTGTGCGTGTATGTATTCATTTAAAGCAACTAACCCCAAAATCCTCCCAAATTTATTACACTGCATTTTCTCTGTAAAATTGTAGTCGTAAATAAAATAGTTGTTGCTGTAAATCTTTCCAAGATTTAGTGATCCCCAAGCGATAGGTGGAGATGTACCTATATGTAGATGTATTAGTGAACTCCCGCGGTTTGCTTAAGCTGTAGGTAAATACCTATGTTAGATAGCATAACATCAAGTTTGCAATTATTCGAAGGGTAGGCAAACGCATCGAATACTCACTTTTCGCCAAGAGAACTTTTGACAATCTTTAGGCACTCTTAATTAGACGAGTTACGGTTACACGAATGATCGTTTGCCCGAAATAAAGGCTTCGAAACTTATTGGGATAAAATAGTCACAAGGGGAGCGCGTCACGATTTCTCGAAGTTCGCTTGTCCGAAGAACGTTAGTCTGTATAATCGTTTGACCAATGAACTTTGGTCAAAATAACGATTTCCGGAAGATCGTTAGCTCGAAAGAAAGCTCCATGTCTTGAAGCGAGCATTGCAGTCAGACTGACTACTTAATAACTTACTAATCAAGAAAGTAATTTTAACACTGCCCAACTTCAAGTTCAGCAGTCTCGCTTGCTAACGAGGCTTTTATGAATAGGTAATGTCAAACTAAACTCAAAATCATAGCATTAATTTACAGGCACTTTTAAATAACCGGTAACCGCCATACCCCGAAGAATTGCCAAACTTAAGTAGCAGTGGGCAGGGCACATTGCTCGCAGAATAGATGGCCGATGGGGCCGAAAGGTTCTGGAGTGGCGACCGCGTACCGGAAGACGTAGCGTTGGAAGGCCTCCCACAAGGTGGTCCGACGACCTAGTAAAGGCCGCAGGAACCCGTTGGATGCGAGAAGCGCAGAATCGGTCGAAGTGGAAGTGCTTGGGGGAGGCCTATGTCCAGCAGTGGACGTCTTTCGGCTGATATGATGATGATAATGACTTTTAAATTGTCAATGACTCAGTCAGTCAGAAAGATGAAGCTAGTTGCCCATTCCAAAGCTTAGTAGGTTTTTGTGGAAAAGAAACTCCATGGATACTTACTTTTAATTAAAATATTGTTGTTACAATTGAATCAAATCTTATTTCGTTCCATTATCAACTGATATCTACTAGTTACAGTATGTTACATGATAGGCCTTGTTTGCTTACTCAGTGTGCTAATTGATTAATTAAATTGCTAACTCTCTAATCACCAATAACTTCGTTAATTAGGTACGATGTGGTCCCCTACAAATGCAATGGAAAGAAAGTTTATGTTTCAATTATTATATTATAAACGTGTGCGTTACCCCAGTCAGAAAATTTCGAAAATCGTCATCTAAGTGCAATAGATAATTAGATATACAGCTTCTGTAATTGGTAAGCAGATTTTTTTATTTGGTAAGCTAATATTTTTAATTATTTGATAAAAACAGTTCCGGCTGGAGTAAAGTTTCCGCAGTCAGATCTTTTGTTTTCTGACGGGTATGTTGAAATAAATGTTATCTAAATAATTAGATATCAATTAGAAATAAATGTCACAACTTAATTTGTATTTATTATGGTTGCGAAGATATTTAAAATCCTGCTGCAGTAACGTTTGCACGATTGCTGCATCTCGGAATTGATTAAACGGATGATTATAATTTTTGTACAGGACATCTGGCTAATTAGTTATAATTTGTTACGCAATAAAATAATCCACAATAATGCACCGTTTTGAAGTTATTTTAGCAAATAGAAATATGCTTTAATAGGTTCTACCACTTCCAATAAGCGCTCCAAAGACTAACTTGAAACGTTATTATATAGGTAAATACTGCCTATAAATGGTACTGAAATTTCATTAGTATCCTATAAGACCTACGTTATTAAAAAGTTATAATAAAACTTCAATTCGTTCCGGCCACGGCGCGCAGCTGAGTTATTTGACGACCGATTAACCGAGTTTCCAGTAGTAGTGGTAACTGAATCTTATATCAATTATTAGATATACAGTTCAATTATATACCTGTGAAATTTCAGACTTTTACACTAATTAATTAACGAGATAAGCGAAAAAAAATATGTATGCGTGGTAACCCGACCAAATATACCTACTAATATATATATTATAATGCGAAAGTGTGTCTGTCTGTCTGTTACCTCTTCACGCTTAAACCGCTGAACCGATGAAATTTGGTATAGAGGTAGTTTGAGTCCCGGAAAAGGACATATGATACGGACGGTGTGAACTTCTGGTTGTTGTTACACTTGGGTACATATAATAATCTGTGGAAACTGTTTCTGGATTGTGTTGAACTATTTGTATACATATGTTTGTTATTGCATCTGTTTGTTTCCCAAATAAAATACATTTTATCCCGTTATTCCCTCGGAATCGAAACTTATGCGGGTAAAACCGCGGGGCGCAGCTGGTTACTCGTATCCACGCTAACGAATTTGCGGGCACAGCTGGTCAGTATATAAATCTACAACTGTAAAAACCCTACATTCTATTCCTCATTTATCTATGCAGATAAAGCCTCGCTGGGACAAAGCCCCAGCCGGTCATAAACCATTTTTGTTTCGTCTGAGATTAGTTAGGGACTCACTACATCTGACACGGCTCTAACGAGCCCTTTGACAAGTTAGATAGTAACAAAAAATGGCCGAGTTGAGGCTCTTCTGCATAAAACGGACGAGGTACGGTCACCAAACGAGATAAGTAACCAGGGTCGTTGGATATAGTTGAAATTTAGTAAGAAACCGGTGGAAAATTTAGTAACAAACAGTTCATTTATCAAGTTAAATTTCATTCGAAAACATCCATCAGTTTCTTAATAAACTTCAACTATATCCGACGACCCTGATGACTTATCTCTTTTGGTGACTGTACATATACAACAGGCTAGAAAATTCGGCTAAAAAAACCTGATGATTATGTAAATGATACAGGAAAAAGAACTTAGAAGCATTTAGTTAGACTTGAATCTAGTCTTTGACGTTTTGTAAATAATTGCAGTCAAGTTTACATAAAACAAAAGACACCACACATAACCTGACATCACGCCTGTATTCCCCAAAGAGAGAAGAGATATGGGTATAGGATACCCATGGAAATACCCACCCACCATACCCATGGTTACCCATGGTGGTATGGGATACTGGGTTGTGGAGGTCAGATAGGCAGTCGCTCCATGTAAAATACTGGTATTCAGCTGCATCCGGTTAGACTGGAAGCCGACCCCAACATAGTTGGGAAAAGGCTAGGCAGATGATGAGAGAAGAGATATGGGTTAGGTAGAGGTGCACCTATAGGACACCCACATTTCGCCAGATAAGATAAGATAATTTTTATTTGCTAAAAACATGAGTATACACATACGAAAAATCAGCATGCAAGTTGTTAAAAGTATTATCAACAGGTCGTCATGTTTGCCTTATACAATGGCATACAAATATTTAAGAAGGTAAGTATAAGCAAAATTGTTACGGTATTCAAATTACACAAGCTCATAAAATTATTTAAATAGAAATATATAACCACTATTCAATTATCCAAATTAAAATATAACAGTCATAGTAAACATGGAAAAATATATAAAGTAAGTAGTCAAAACAAATAGGTCTAAATTATAATACTCATGTTTAAGTCCCATGTAATAGGGGCCGAGCCTATTTATTGCCTTTAACCGGGCACAAATCCAGACTCCGGGCTACTTCTGAGAAAATCCTAACATACCCGACCAGGGAATCGAACCCAGGATCTCCTGCTCGGCAGTAGTGCTTGTGACAACAATACCATCAAGGTAGTCTAATAAGTGCAGCATAGGGCAGTGGAATATGTAGGGGGCGAGCCTAATTACCATCAACAAATCCAGATTAAACAAAATAATTCTACTGTAATTTTAAAGAAAAAAAGAAAAAGTATCTATTGCGAATCGTACAGGAAGATCACAAACTAAACTCTAGTTAAAATTAAAAAACCAAATTATATTAAAAACGAGTCGGACACGAAGCGTTCCGTACCAAAAGGCAAAAATGCCAAACAAAACACGTTTGTTGTACGGGAGCCCCCCTTAAATATTTATTTTATTCTATTTTTAGTATTTGTTGTTGTAGCAGCAACAGAAATACATCATCTGTGAAAATTTTAACTGTCTAGCTATCACGGTTCATAAAATACAGCCTGGTGACAGACGGATAGTAAAGTCTTAGTAATAGGGTCCCGTTTTTACCCTTTGGGTACGGAACCCTAAAAATGAATGTCGCAGCGCTGGTATTCTGATAGGGCCCGCTGTGATTTTAAGCAATTTGATGGTTATTCTGAAGTACCTACCGATTGTGCGGTTACTTAGAAACAGCTTAAATAATGACTAATTTGATATTTTTGACGTTTACCCAATACTTTTCTATCAACGATTACATTGCTCAAATCATGTAGCATGACAATTATTTTCCGTTCTTAGAAAAACTCTTTAATAATTTTCTTCCTTACCAATAAAAAAATAATTTCTCAAAAAGTTCGTATACCTACACCAACCTCATAATCCGACGTGACACGTCTTTCACTTAACCTGTCGATGATTACGTATTAATCTGACACGCTCGGTTATAGGGTGCTCCCACCATCAATCAACGGCAGACTACGGCAAACACATTACCTCCTTGATTATATTATTGAACATGATGTATCTTGTCATCCATCTAAATTAGATATTAATTGGACACATTCTGTATCAATAGTTTTGTGTTAAATATAGATCTCGTTTTAGGTACGTTCTGTTTGCTGTCAAATTAGTCCGGATTTTGACAGCCAGTGATCTATTCCTAGGTATTATTATTGATTAATAAGGCCTTGTCAAAACTGTTACTGGATAAGTGCTACTACACAATCTAAAATTTTTTAGAAGACAAAACTTTTAGTAAAAATACCTCATATATTAATTAATTTTATTGACATTTTAATTTGTAATTCCGAAGGTTTCCATTCTCTATTATTGACTTTATTATCGTAAAGGTATTCTTATTATTGACATCTCTGTGTTATTGACATCTCTATATTTTTGACATCTTTGTATTAAGTATGAACAGTAATTAATTTTAATAGTGATTTGTGGTAAATAATAATTTTGCTATATGTTAAATTTTAAATTGTTTATTGTATTACGTTTTTTCTTTTTTTTTCTCTCTCTTCGGATCGTGTATCTTAAACAATTTTTGCATGCCGTAAGGTAAAATGTACTGGGACTCTCCACAAAATAACCATATTATATGTATACCTACATTTTTGGCAAATAAATGATTTCTATTCTATTCTATTTTCTATTCTATTTAGGTAACCACCGAAAATCAGCGCTGTGCTGTGGATTCCTAGCACAGTATCATGCTGATTGGAAAGAAAGAAAGAAGAAGAAGAAGATTTTTTTTAGCACAGACTAAAAGACACAATACACCAGATAGTCAGATAATAGTCGTAAATCAGATAAAAAAAAAAAGTGCAAAGTCCAATGTAAGAAATTAGCAGGAATGTGTGCCTCACGGCTGCGCCAAAAAGGCCCAGTTCAGCAAAAATGCCAGACAACTAGTGCCTGAAGAATGGAATCTTTCTTGTCACAGTCACGACGTGCAGCTGTCGACTATCTCTGTTTTGTGCTCATGATTTGTGTTTCTGTGACAAATAAAACTATTTTTCTTTCTTTCTTTGGCATATGTCATCTGTCTCACTTACACTCACCAATCAGCTTTATCACACAGTAGTGCATTCATCAACGTTTCATTCCTACATAGTATGTTTTAAAAATACATTGGCAGCGACTGTCCCAATATCCTTCCCGTACTCTCAACGCAATAACGTATAATAAAAAACACAATAACAGCTACCCGTTAAAACGAGATACAGAGCGAATCCAATTCTGAGCAACAAAAAAAACAACTGCACCAGATTCTGCGTGGTGCCGTCACATATTTCAATCGTATCTGTCATTATTTAAAACGGATTACCAATACCAACGTAGAATGCATCGAACTACAGTTTACACGAAAAATACATTGAAACTTTCAATAAACGGGTCGACGGTGAATGAAAAAAGGAATGTTTTTTTTTTCGTACGTCGGATAGGCTGAGCACCGGAATTTTCATTCGAATCCGTGCCGATTGGTTTTGTGTTACGGCCGGTTTGTGCCGCTGCCGTACGGTTTATCTGGTTAAAAAAGGACCCTCGAGTTTGAGGGTTAATTTGGTTTTACGCCCGTCAAAGTAGACTTGATGATTTAGATCAATCGAAATTTTTGAAAAAGGATTTTTTTTCATTGATGCTTTTAATTTCTTAAGTCACGCTTTTCTGTGAATGAAGTAGTCCATTTTTTCAGAGAAAAGCGTGACAGTGTGGTTTTAAGTCACACGAGCTATAAAACAGGATACGATACTCGTGACTTAATTAAGTCTATCAATGCATAATTGACTACTTAATTCACATAGAAAGTAATATAAAAGCCATACAAAACTTATACGCAAAAGTGACTCGATACTAAAATCTATGAATTTTTGGCGACGTAAGCGATTGCTAGCTGGTTAATTAGTACAGCAATTACAAAAATTGGGTATTTCGACCCCACAAGCCTTTAATAATTGGCACGAAACCGACTATAATTAAAATATTCTATTCCTAAACAGAATCACCCAAGACGACTGATCAGTAAAACATAATATTCCCCATAGGAAGTACCGATAAAAGGAACCATAACTCA
Source organism: Oligia strigilis (assembly GCA_951800025.1). Classification (NCBI taxonomy): domain Eukaryota; kingdom Metazoa; phylum Arthropoda; class Insecta; order Lepidoptera; family Noctuidae; genus Oligia; species Oligia strigilis. The sequence continues at coordinate 5,894,756 of OX637563.1, read as the reverse complement.
GCATATAACGGAACGTCTTAATAGAACATTTTATTCTGTAATATCAACAAAGTTTTCAAGTCTTGGGACTAGTCTAAAGGACTTTATTCACTATATTGTAGCGTACATAATCAATCTGTAAAATGATAAAGGGCTTTTCTTAGCCCTAGTGTAAAAGGAGCAACGAATCTGGCTTCCTTGATGCATTCTAGCGATTTCAGACTATTAAGATCTAAGGTCTTAACATAACATAATCAGCCTATAATGTTCCCACTACTGGAACACAGGCCTCCTCTCTTCGAGAGGGTGTGGGCTATAATCTACCATGCGGGCCCAGTGCGAGTTGGTAAGATGTCACATGTATCAGAATATTTGGTTCTAGGACATGCCGGTTTCCTCACTATGTTTTCCTTCACCGTTTTGAGAGTAATGGTGACGGAATTATTTACACAAAGTATAGCGCCTGCCTGAGTTCGAACCCACGAGGTCCAGGGTCCACGAGGAACTCAGAAGGTAAGGTCTTAATATGAAAGATATAAGATAATATTATAATCGTCGCGTTGCGAAAGAAAGATGGATTCACTTTGTGCACTTAGTTCTTTCTATCACTCACACTAAAGCAATGAAGAGTAAAAATAGCTTTTGATTTCTTTCGGGCAGGTATGCGCAATATTTCTTTATTCAAACTAGAATGCCCGTCCTACACCACGTCTTAGCAACAATTAAATGTATTATTATTGTATGTTTTATAGACTAGCCGCGCCCTGCACTTTGACCCGCACAAGTCTCGATCTCGTAAGATTATCGGAATTAAAGTATTCTGTGTACCTACTTATCTTGGTCATGGTCTACCCATGTAAATTTTATCCGTTTAACCGTTTTTTTTCTTAACAAACAGTCATCCATAGAATCAAATCTATTGTCTTTATATCTTTGAAATGATAAATTGGTAAACAGTAACTTAATACTTACCTATGTTCAAGTCAGAAACAAAACATATGTTACGGTGTAGTTTTCAACAGCCTTTATTTTTAAAGAAATAGTCGAGTTTCATGCCGAAGAAAATCCGATTCGCTTACTGAACGACAAATCTAATCCTTTCTCGTTTAGAAACTAGTTATTTTCTTCTGCAATAAATTATTAAACTGTCGCTTGCGTAGCTACAATTTTTTCTTTGCGGTATTTTCTTCGGACGAGGGATTGGCTAAGCGGATTTCATTCTGGACGTGTCAGCGTCCAAGATTTAAATTATGTCGCAATTCCACCAGTGTGCGGCACTGTAGCTACTGCGGTGCTATTCTGTAAAAATCTCACCTTGAAAACTTAGGTAAAGTGACCGTGGAGTGAGCTGTCAATAGTGTCAATTCTTAGAAAAACCAACTCACGTCACCTAAGTTTTCACGGTGAGATTTTTACAGAATCAACCGGCTGAACAGTGAATGATAAAAATTTTTCGGTGGACTTACTCAAGTAAACATTTACAAATGTGCTGCACTGTTCGCACAGCTTTACCGGTGGAAACGGAGACAAACGAATCTGCAAATCAGTACGTGCCCTGTTGAAGTTCGGCACAAAATATTTGTGAACAAATGTGCTGAACAGTTTTATTTATTTAAACTTTTCACACAAAAAGGTACAAAGGCGGACTTAACGCCTTAGGCATTCTCTACCAGTCAACCAAGAGTAATGAAAAGATTAGATGGCAGGTGCTTTGCTTTTAATTTTGGTGGAATTTTGGCGTTCGCGCCTCCGCGTCAAAAGATACTCGTGTATCCGTTTCGTTTTGACACATCTGACACACAATGACGCAGTGACTCGACTTGAATCATGGAAACACTATTTAATATGATAGACTGACCTGTTGGTCTAGTGGTCAGTGACTATGACTGCTATGCCGGAGGTCGTGGGTTCGATTCCCACCCAGGACAAATGTTTGTGTGATGAGCATGATCATTTGTTCTGTGTCTGGGTGTAATTTATCTATATATGTATGTATTTAGAAATATATAAGTATGTTTATCAGTTGTCTAGTACTCATAACACAAGCTCTGCTTAGCTTGAGACTAGACGGCGTTGTGTGATAGTTGTGGAATATTGTTATTATTAAAAAAAAAAAAAAAAAATATATCTAATGTGTGAGCTCACTCTTCTCAGTTTGAACACTCGCGTGACTAACTACGGTGAGCGTAAATCTAGCGATTTAAATCATCGGTCAGCGTAGTCGGCTAATCTTTAAACTGTAATAAGTTTTCTCCCACGCTGTTGCTTCCGGGATATTATATTGCCAGGGGTCGTTCTTTGTGTAGGTGTTAGAAATTGCAATATAAGAGTTAATACCTAGCTAGATAGAAAATATGTAGCGATTTTTCTGTTAGTTTGTTAACGCTGATCAAATTGTCAAGCGTAACGATCATATCTGGAACGTGGATTTACGAGCCGGAACGTGGATCCACGCAAAACGCAATGGCTTTTTAATTGTTTCTGTAATGAAGTACATAGGAGAGTCTGAGAGTGGCACCGGTAACTGAAAAGTGGTGTGGAAATCGGTTGTCATGGTATGGACGTGGGATAACCAAGGAAGGAGGAATGAGGCAAATGTCGTGAGGAATGTTTTGAGTATGAATGTCGAGGGCTATAAGAGTAGGGGAAGACCAAATAAACTATAGATGGACTGTGTGAATGATGATATGGTTGGCCAGCGGTAACCCTTTCGGACAATCCCGCTGACCCGGCAGGCTTCGGCCCTAAGGGGGCCTCCTCGATGCTGACATCTCTTTGAGGCGCGCGTGGAACAAATACGCGCCGTCCGGCACGGGCCTGGTCCTGATCGGACGGTGAGCTACCTATTACTCTCCACCCGCAGGCCCGCGCCTACCGCCTCCAGAAACTTCCGTGTTCGGTGAGGACCTGCATCAGGCGGTAGGTGAGGGCGCCGTGGCACCTCTCTAGCCACTCCTCAAAGAGGGGTCTTATCGCCGCTATCGCGGCGTGCCCTGCGCTGGGTTGCGACAGTCGCTCTTTCCATGCCGCCATGAGATCGCGCCGGAGATCCGCTCCGCCACGATTTTTCGCGGAAGCGGATCTTCCCCACGGCGTAAGCGGGCTGACATTATTATTTGTATAAAATAACAGATAACACGTTTACTGCACCTTATATTTTTCTTACCCAACAAAAATGACAAAGAAAGAACATTTTAAGGGTCATAGCACACGTATCAAATCGGAAAAGGATCGGCTCCGTATCGCCTTTTGCCTCGCCGTCAACCTAACGTAAGCACGTAACCAAAGCGGATCATAAGCTCCGATACGTCGACTCGGCTACGGCTAGGCGACGCCGCCGCACTTACGGCTCGCCGACCGCTGGTTGATGGTGGATGGTGCAGCAGGCAGGCCGGAGGGGTGAGAGAGGCAAGGGTGGATGAAGAGACGTAAACTCGGGTACGGAGAGATGTAACCGGCGCGGGGACGACGAGCCGTAACGCACCGCACCGCCGCGCGCCGGTTTGCGAGCTTGTCCCGAGGCGAGGTGATTACGTTACGATTCCGATTAGTGTGCGTTGCAATAGGGAGTTTCATACAAAGAATACTGAACGGCTCGAGTTGATACGGTGCCGATCCCTTTCCGATTTGATACGTGAGCTATGACCTTTAAACGTTATTTGTGACAGACGTCACACCCTACATTTGAACTATAATTATAACGAAACATTCGATAAATGACTTTTTACACGAATGCGGCCTAGTATGAGATGTATTTAAATTAAATACAAACATGAACCAACGATGTTGATCGATGTTGATCAACATCGTTGGTTGGCCAATAATTGTGTTTAAATAACCATCTAAGTCGATCGACTTATATGGTTATTTGAACACAGTAATTGGTTTCCTTTAGGAACATCTATCTATGTGTATCAAAGTCTAAATGATGGTTTGAGTAGGCAAGATCAATATGTTCGTCAGCAAGAAACTGCTTTGAGACGTTCTGGGTGCGACTTGCAGTAGGTATTGCGTAACATTATCTTTGTAAGTGTTCATTTTGACAAGGCTATTTACGTTGTTGACCAGACAAATTTTTAAAACATGTAAAGCAATGGATTAGCAATTTCATTCAAAATATTTCGGATTGAGATTGAAAGTGTGTTACGCAATACTGGTGTGCAGGGTGGGTACAAATCCCGACAGCGGGTTGCTACTTTTTTTTTACGTGGAGAAATGCTCATGCATTCTGCACTACCACGGGGAGATAGTGCAGTTATGTGGGACTCTAACCCACTAAAACTCCACGGTGTCCTCCTCTGCCGCTTATGGCGGGAACACGGGCACGCGTTAGCACTCATCCGTGAACACGCCGCGGCTGTCCGTCACCGGACCCTCCTCCGGGGAGTACTCCCCATCACCGGCGCACCAGAACACATAGCACGCCGTGACCACCCCAGGGACCAAACCAGCACATGGTCGCCAGACGACCCCGTCTCTGCCACCCTTGGTTCCCCTGCGACGGGTCAGGTCATTGGCCCCGCCGCCTGCCAATTTTCGGCCGCAGAGGATAGGGAGAGTGGCCAACGTCATACCAACACTCCTCTTCCCCTGCGGCCCCACCGCGTCCGCCATCGAACGGTGGCGACCCCGTCAAGGCCGCGGAAGGTAGGGAGAGCGGCGCACCGTAATACCGGCACTCCTCTCCCGCCGAGGCCTCCAACCCTCAGCCGCGATGCCTCCGGTACGACATCGCGGCCCGCCTCAGTTGCGATGTCGCCCAAGCGGCACCGCAACCTACATGTTGGCCGCTACGTAGTCGGCTTGTCGGCAAAAGCGTTGGACACCGTGGGTGTCCAAGCCACGGCTACTGAGCCCCCCCGCCTCGACAATGCGGGAACCCACCGGGGGGGAGAATTTATACCCTAACGCAACCTGACCCTCTCGGATCGAATGCAACACCCAAGGCTCTGCTATAGAGGTATGGGGAACGGAATGGATGGAATGGATGCTGGCTGGCTGGGTGAATCGCCGCTCTAAAGCTTGCGGGAATGATGATGATGACGTCAAGATGGAGTAGGTGCACGAAGGCTGCGCTAACGTTCATGTTCGGGGTCACCAGTATAGAAGTATGGGAAACAGGGTGTAAAGTTCACTCAACCTCCATAGAAAAGGGAGGATCCTCCGACCAGACGGGTGTTGTGTCTGGCGGGCAAACCCGATGATTCATGTCGGGCCGTTGTATCTATGCTAGTTGCGCGGTAAACTCTGCTTGCGCGATGCAGGACTTTGCGTGACGTCAGTATGACGCCTTGTTCGCATGTGGCGTTGTAGATACCGCTACACTACATTTCACTAGACTCAAAGCAGCCTATTCGATATTATATCCAGCAAATTAGTTAATTTTAATTAAATAATTAATTTTCAGCAGGCACACAACCAATTCTTTCTTTTTTCTGTCCTATTTTGCGCAAAATGACTTTTGCTGCTAAAAACTGCCCGTCAAAAAACCTTTGAATCACAGTTTTATGAAAAACCAAGCCGTTTGCATCCACATAATTATTTTCAAAGCGTTCAAAAAGGTTATGAATGAAAGGCTTTGAATGTGAAAATACTTAAAAAGGTGGGTTAGGATCGTGGCTCATTATTTGCACTGTTTTGTGGCTATAGCTTTTTGATGCATGGTATGTACTTTTCAACCGACTTCAAAAAAGGAGGAGGTTCTCAATTCGGTTGTATTTTATTTAATGTTTGTTACTTCAGTACACCGTCATTTATAAATCGATTTGGTAAATTATTTTTTTATTTAAAAGGATATACTTCCAGATTGGTTCCATTTTTATCAAAATCCAGTTCTGATGATGGGATCCATGATGAATTGAGGGAACTTCTCAAATATTATAGACACACCTAATGCGATTTGGGTATTTTTTATAGTAACTCGTGCATTTGCTCTCGGAAACCACCATTTGGTGAAGTGGAACTGCTGAAGAAGCCCACATATGGCCACCGAAACAACTCAATAATAAGTATTTCACGGGTTGCGATTCGATTACTTTAATATGGTTGCTAAGCAATTTATGCTCATCACAATGCGAATGGTGAAATAGAACTGATGGAGGAATACCAAGAGAATTCCTCAACAATTAACGTCCCTGCATCGGGAAAAGCAATATTTTGTAAAAGGCGATGGGCAAATTGACATTAGGCTATTGTAACTTAGATACATTATAAATAGACCCACTAAAAAGCGAGAAATAAAAACTTTTTAAGATAAAAAAAACCCGACTTCACTTTGTAGTGTTTTTGTTGGAAGTCGGTTTTTTATTTGTTATCTCAAAGGGCAATGGAGAGGGCTAGGCTTGGAGTTTTCCTATGTGATCAAATCAGAAATGAAAAGATCCTCAGGAGAACCAAGGTAACCGACATAGCCCGAATTGCCAAACTTAAGTGGCAGTGGGCAGGACACATTGGTCACAGAACAGTCGGCCGATGTGGCCGAAAGGTTCTGGAGTGGCGACCGCGTACCGGAAGACCTAGCATTGGAAGGCTACCCATAAAGTGAACCGATGAAGGCCGCAGGAGCCCGCAGGAGCCCGCAGGATGCGGGAAGCACAGAACCGGTCGAAGTAGAGGTGCTTGGGGCAGACCTATGTCCAGCAGTGGACGTCTTTCGGCTGAAATGATGATGATGATTTGATCGTTTTGAGCTCTGAACTGAGCTCGATGCATCAGTTTCCCATGTTTTAGTTACATTTCGAGGATTTTAGATACGTACATAAAATACCGTAGAATAAACTATGATGACTTGCTTCATGAGCCTCAACTGCTTTAATAATCTGCCTAGCCTTTTTCCAACTATGTTGTGGTCGGCTTCCAGTCTAACCGGATGCAGCTGAATACCAGTACTTTACATGGAGCGACTGCCTATCTGACCTCCACAACCAGTTACTGGGTAATACGATATCCCTTTTAGTAAGACTGGTTGTCAGACTTTCGGGCTTATGACTACCCGTAACAACTGTCAAAGATCCAAGAGTGACAGGGACCAACGGCTTAACGTGCTTAAATAAATAATAATAATAGTTGATACCCACACTATCGAATTAGTTCACTCCAACCGTGTTTACTCCAACCGTGAAAACAAAACCAGCAGATAAAGAATGACATCATGCTTTTAGATTTATACAATTATAATCGAAAAAGAAAGAATCTTAAAAAAATCTAAATTCATAAATGCACTGCTAAATATTCAAAGAACGTTCACACCTGAACGTGAACTCAATAAGGCTGATAAACGGTAGCACATCAATATTATTGTCAGTAAAACCAGCGAAGTGCAGGCGTGCACTCAATCAGAAAGAATTGGCTTTACGAGCCATCCATGAGAATATTATCAGGTTTTATATGCGCTTTTATATATATTCTATATGCTAATAATAAAGTCGAAGAGTTTGTTGGGTTTTTATTTGTTTGAACGCGCTAATGTCTGGAACTGCCAGTCAGATTTGAAAAATTCTTTTTACATTTGATAGCCCAATTCCTGAAGAAGGGTATAGGCTACTTAGCAAAACGCTACGGTAATTAGGAGCCGAGCAAAAACAAAAAAGTCAGAAAAACCACTAAGCAACGAAGTTACTAGCGTCCTACCAGTTATGACTTACGGAGCCAAAACGTGGACACTCGCGGTACGGCTGGTCCATAAGTTCAAGGTCGCTCAGCGAGCTATGGAACGGGCTATGCTTGGAGTCTCTCTGAGGGATCGAATCCACAACGAGGTGATCAGGCAGAGAACCAAAGTTGGTCGACATAACTCACAAATAAACAAGCTGAAGTGGCAATGGGCTTACCATATTAGCCGTAGAACCGATGACCGTTGCGGTAGACGTGTTCTTGAGTGGCGACCGGGAATCGGTAAACGTAACGTGGGGCGACCTCAGGCTAGGTGGAGCGACGATCTTCGCGGGATGGCTGGTAGCAGCTGGATGAGAGTTGACGAAAATCGAGTTGAATGGCATGCAATAGGAGAGGCCTTGGTCCAGCAGTGGACTGCTATAGGCTGATGATAATGATGATGATGAACGAAGTGACAGCGCGGGCAGTTGATGTAATGCGACGGGGTGGGTCGGGGAAAGAAAAAAAATCACGTGGACGAAGCCGCGGGCAGAAGCTAGTACTAGATAAAATCTCTCTGTCATCAGAAGTATGTGATGCGTCACATATTTGTAGTACTTCGAGAAGACAGAAGATAATTTATTGGAATTAGGTCTTGGTTCAGTACAGGTTTTGCTATCGGCGTGTGACGGGATCTTTGCATACTAAGATCTCTTTGTGCCTCGGAAAGCACGTTTTTTTCTTTAATTTTATCATACATAACATTTTACTAACCAATGTATATGATATTGAGATGAATAAATATTTATATTAGGTGACTGATTGACAGCCTAAACCACTAAGTGTTCATACACACGAATAACAAGCAACACGTCGACGGCGGACGTCGATGGACGTCGACGCCCGCCGTCGACAACATGTTGCTTGTGTATTTGGGTACGGTGCTGAAATACACTATGTTGTCGACGCATGCAGTCTCCTCTGACGTCGACGCGTTCGCTCGTGTGAATGTAAACCTAGGGTGAAAATAACATGCACAATTAAAAGATTTTTAAACACTTCACTCCGTATTACCAAATATCCTATCTAATAGATGTTCCTATGTCAACAGAGACTCCGGATCAGCAAGCTTGTAGACACATAATGTACCACCAGCTACATTGACTTACACGCGAGTTAGCACGTTTGTTTATCTTTCAGAGCTATGTATATTCTAGACATTTTTATAGCAAAAAATCTGCCTAGAAACATATTTGTCACGTCGTATTTAGGACTTATATTTTTCCGATAAACATTGTTTTTCATCAAAATATTTTACGTTGTATAGGTATATTTTCAGCAACTTACTCGTATAGCGTACCTCATCTGCCTAGCCTTTTCACAACTATGTTGGGGTCGGTTTCCAGTCTAACCGGTTGCAGCTGAATACCAGTATTTTCCATGGATTCGACTGCCTATCTGACCTCCACAACCCAGTTACTGGCAATACGATACCCTTTGGTAAGATTGGTTGTCAGACTTTCGGGCTTCTGACTACCCGTAACGACTCTCAAAGATCCTCGAATGACAGCCGGGACCAACGGCTTAACGTGCTTTCCGAGGCACGGAGGGGTGAGATGGTCACCTGTCCACTGACCAACCGAGGCAAGCGTAGCTTAACCTGATCGATCGACCTGTGCGGCTGTTATTATTTAGCCACGGATTATAGCGTACCTACTAAATGATAATGTAGTATGACATCTGTTTTCTCACATTTAGTTGTTAATATTAACGGAAAATTTGACTGAAAAGAGTACTGGTGGACCAGTGGTATCGGCGTCGACTTACGAGTTGCAGGTCGTAAGTTCAAACTCGGACAAAACTTATCCTGTGTATTTAATTTCATCACTACTACTGCTCTCAAAAACGGTGAAGGAAAACATCGTGATGAAACCGGCATGTCTTATATGTATCATCCATCCGCACTGGGCCTGCGTGGTGGATTATGGCCTACTCCATCTTTTGGAGAGGAAGTTTGAGTCCCAGCAGTGGGAACACGGAAAATTCATAAAAAAGTCTCAAGCCATCATGCAGTGCCGCCATTGTAGTTAGTAATTTTAACTTCAAACGCTTGACTTAATATGTTACATAATCAACTGCATGTGAGAGATAATGAAGGGCCTATGTTACATGAAGTATGTAGTAGACTAACCGCAGTTTAGAAAGTATTTGGCGATCTCCCAAACTATTCTGTAGCACATAAAGTTTACTGCGGAGCAATACTCAAACTAGAGAACGATGTTAGACGTACGCGTTAAAAGCGTCCAGAGTATAGCAAATAGTAATGCAACGCTAACGGCCGACCGACTGTTGTTCTCTTTGATTTTATGAAAAGTTCAGAAGCTTTGTAAGCAGAATATATAGCTTTCTATATTTGTTCATCATCACTGTTGGGCTAGGCTCATAGTGTCACCACATTTATTTAGTTAATCAATTAATATGTTATCATTTGAATCGATCGATGGTATTCAACTGCATCCGGTTAGACTGGAAGCTGATCCCAACATAGTTGGGCAAAGGCTAGGAAGAGGCAGAAGAGAGGAATTTTAATCGATCGATTTTTTGTCAGAAGCTTGACTTTGACTTCTTTTCCCTGTTCGGTTTATTTTCGTTTGGTTATTGTCAGGAGAAGCCCGATGTCTGGGTTTAAAAGCCTGGTTAGTGGCAATTGGGTCGCATCACCTGTACACATTCAACACAGCCTAGCTGGGGGGTTCGTGTACACACGTTGTCGGCGCATCACATATGCGCGTGATTGACCGAGGGGACGGCGTGGGGCGTCGGAGTACCGAACCCGGTACGTGACGGCTGCTACGTGCCCTTCACTCCACTCATCTCACAGACGCGCTCGACCACGGGTATTTCATTGTTTCTTTTAGTTAATATTGTAAATTATGGTATTACACCTATTTTAATACAGTCCACTACTTCTTTTATTACAAAGTCCCGATTGAGCCCATTCATTGGTCCTTCGAGCCGGATAAAGGAGAAAACAACGCCACCTCTGCTCTGGTCCCTGGACCGGGTCACGAAGACCTATCCCGGCGTCGACGGGGTCACGAGAGTGGCCGAACTGAAGACGAAGCGGGGCACCATTCGTCGTGCCTTCAACTGCATCTGCCCCCTTCCGGTCGAAAATTGAAGACTTCCTTTCAACATTTTGAGCCTATTCACACGTCAACATGACGCATTCGGATACAGCTCATCGAATATGCGTTATCACACTCGTGAGGCTCGCACGGCGCCAAGGATCAGTTAAAAACCGGTCATCAGCCACTCATACGCAACTTACGCATTACGCAAAAGCAAACAATCTCTTCATTACAATTTTTTTGGGCCTATTATTTCGTGCGATGCGCAGTAATTCCATCGATACATACAGGGTGTTACAAAACTACCCGTAAAGCCGAAAGGAGGTTAAATGGGGCCTTATAACAAGTCCATTCACAATATTTAAGAACTGTAGTAACGCTGTATAACATACCCCAAAAAAATAAAAAAATATTATTATTTTCACTGATGTGCAAACCCTATTTCAGTAAAATGAAAGAGTAAAACTACGCAGAATGTACCTACATTTCTACCTAATTCGCGGAACGACAAAATTCGAAACACTCTTGTAGGATGTCAATTAGAAGATTTGAAATTGACAACATATTCTTTTTTCCAATTTGACATTTTTGAAGCCAGTACTTGAGTATAATGACATCCTTGTATTGAGGTAGCAAACATTTATGAAAGAAAAATAGAAAAACTATTAGAGTAGACAATTATTAGGTAAAATAGGTACGTAGGCCTTTCTGTTAAATAATCTGGTTCCCTGACGTGACAGCTTACTAGGGTTGACAAAATTTTTTACTTTGATTATTAATTATATTTTTTACGGGGTATTTTGTAACACGTTGTATATATATATATTTATTCATTATTTTATGCTATAGTCATTACTTTTTTTTAATTATCATTTTATAGCCTAATTAGTATACACAACTGGATACTTAATAAGTTACCTAATTTTTTCTCATCATTATATCGATCGCCTTTGCCAATCAGTTTATTAATACTCCAGACTATCTTACGACAATTAATCTATATGCTATAGAATCTTCCCAAAGTCATCAAGATAACTAGACAGAATCAATCACTATTCGTCGTTCGGAAACTAACCTTTGATGAAACTTAGGCGGGGCTGGCCGAAACACAAATTAATGGTTTTTCTCACCCGCGTCACATGATGATACTTACAGAAGGTTGGGATCATACAACCAACGAAAACAGAAGCACGCATACATACAGGAAAGAATTGAAGTGCGCAATCTATAACCATGAATTCAGCACATGATTCTAGACCCCTTAGCAAAGACATTTGTTGTAGGTTATCAAAAAAAAAAACCTGCTCTTTCATGGAAAAGTTATCAGGGGGCCTAAAAAGGCCACTTTGGAGAATCATAAAAGGATAACATTATGAATCGTAATATGGCGAAGACAGTCCGTGTTTTTCTTTTTTTCTCTACGCCACTACGTAGTTAGGTATAATAAAAGAGATTGGGATTGGATTTGGATCGGATTGATTGGTATTTTAGCACAGGCAAAAAGAAAATAACTGAAAAATGCTTCACCAATGGGATTTGATACTATTAACTTAACGGTTAACTGTCCATTATGCTATCCTTTTATGATTCTGCCAAATTGGCCTTTTAAGGCCCCAGATCTCATGTAGAGCCAAGCTTCTAACTCTACACGCCCTAACTCTACAAGCCCTATCTTCACAATCTCTACACCTAGGTCTAAATATGAGGCCTGGCCATGGCTTGTCGGTTTCGTTACTACAAGAACTATTGTATACATATTTATCCGAATTGTATAACAGAAAAGTAATGAACAGTGAATACATTTCACCTGACGTCCATGTGACGGTAGCGAAACGGCCAAGACACATATTTTTGACACTGTATGTATGTACTTGCTCTTTTGCTCGATGTGTGGACTTTCTGTACTTGCATACTTTGTGTCCACGCACTACGTGAGCATTAGGGTGGACCTCCACTAACCGTTGGTTAGCCGTTAGTGTTATAGACGAATTAATGGAACCCTACTGGGTTGATATCATCGGTTTATTGATTTGGAGATTACTCAGCGTTTAAGATTGTTTGAACCTAAGTAGTTGGTTGATATAATTGGGCTATGAATTTATTAAAAGGTTTTTTTTTATGTGCAGGAATAAAATAATAATAATAAAATTATTTATTAATAAAATTAGTTTTTTTAATAAATAATAAAAATAATTTTATTTATTTATTAAAAAAATAATTTTATTTATTTGCAACATAAAAGTACCTACAACCTGCACTTAAATACAATAATGTGATTATATTTCTCACCTTCCTAACGTCATACAAATGTTGTTCGTACATCACATGATAATCATTTAGCACGCATTTAAGCACTAATCATTCCCAAACAAATTACTTACACTGATATTGTTATTTAGGTTGTAGCATTCGATTCACACTGTCTTCCGTACTAGTCGAAACTGTATCACGGTAGGACAGTCTTCCTCTTACACAATTAACCAGTTCTAAATACAAATAGTATTCCACTAATATTTCACAGTATAATTATTTTGTATCTATGATTTATTTATTTATTTAACCATTTATGTACACACATATAAACAGACAAGTAAAACAGAACAGAAAAATAGGTACAAAGGTGATGCTTATTTCATAAGAAATCTCTTCCAATGTAAACAAGTAGGTAACAGAACATTTTGCATTATCTACGAACAGAAGTGATCAAAAGTAAGCGAGGGATTCCTGTCTAAGTAATCTTACGCTTACGGCGCCACGAGTTTTGTAATGGGAAATTTTTAATTGATCATCTAAAACATTATTGACCATCTAATGATGTACGCCTTTTTAAAATGAAATAGGCTCTACAAACTTTTTGGGCATATAATAATGCACGCTTTTTTATATAAATGACCCTAGAGTTTTCTCACAGTTGTTCGCAATAACTAAACTAGGGTACCCCGAATCAATCAGCGTAGGTTAAGTAGGTACCTAAATAACAACAAGGCTACCAGCGGTCGTTGACTCCAAAAAAAAAACAATATTTTTTTTTTATTTTTTATTTGATCGTATTTAGATATCGCTATCCATCCGGATTGGATAATACATGATAACAGACAAACTCACGTACAGTCAACAAAATAGATAAGTAGGCAGGATCGACGGATATAGTTGAAGTTTAGTAAGAAACCGATGGATGTTCGCGAATAAAATTTAACTTTATTAATAGAAAACAAACAGCTCATTTACCAAATTAAATTTCAGTCGACAACATCCATTGGTTTCTTACTAAACTTCAACTATATCCGACGATCCTGCATACTTATCTCTTTTGTTGACTGTACATAAGAAAATCCACCTCTAACAAAGCAGGTTCAAAGATAAGCTCTGGAATCTTCTCAGTAATTGCACTCTAAGTCACGATCTAAAATCTCTGATAGCAACTTTTCCCCGCTACTGGAAGATCTTAGGATTCTTCCTGGGAACAAGAGCACTTTCCAATAGGTAATTGGGTCTTGAGAAACATTATACCTATCCAGTTTGTGAACGCTCCTTGTTCTGGTAACTTTAACCAACCATAAAGTTTGAGTTCTACTATCAATCTCAAGCTGAATCATATTTTCGAAAAATTTGACTGGTGAACAACGTAAATAACGCAATGAATGTTGTTGAACTGTCAAAATGTATCACTTTGCTAGTGATAGTATGTTACGCAATTACCCGGAAGGTACGCAGGGGCGCGCTTTACCCGCGGCGTTGTTTTCGCACACTGGATTTTCAACGCAGTGCTTAGCACAGAGAGCTGAAAATCCAACAGTTTGTTTTTTGACGCGCTGGCATCTCTGTTGAATTCTCAATGCTCGGCTTAACACCGAGAGTTGAAAATCCAGTGCGCGATAAAATCCCTCCGCGATATTCGTCGAACGTCGACTAAGGGGCAGTTCACACCGCGACGCGAAGCGGCGCGCAGTTTTCAAGATAGCAATACAATTATAGACCTTATCTACTATAGTAAAAGGTACACAATTCAGTGAGGTGTTGTCTACTACGTCGAGCTACGCCGCGCAGCGCCTTTTTGTGTAGTAGATAAGGTCTATTATTGTATTGCTATCTTGAAAACTGCGCGCTGCGTCGCGTCGCGGTGTGTTCTGACCCTTACACTTCTTGGAATTTGCTGTAAAAGTTCCAATTTATTGATTCGATAACGTTAAGACTTTGCAATCGATTTATTTTGTGCATAGCGGACTGTGCAGTGGTAGTCTGGTAACGGCACCGACTTACTATTAGAGCTGTCTCTAAAAACGCAACGTCATATAGTAAACGATGGTATTTATAGGTTATAGGTGAAATAGGTCTCGCATAATACTCACGTGTAACTTACCTTGTAAACAGATATTAAGTAATTGGGACTCAAATAATGACCTAGCTGTCAATAGTTCTTTCTGGTTCTTTCCTTTTTGCGATATGTATACGTAGGTGCTTGGGCGTGTTCAAATTATATCTCTTTTAATCTATTTGGTGTTTGCATTACCACCCTTAATTTATCACTTACGAGTTGTAATTCATGGATTGAAAGGTACCCTATGTTTTTTTCTGTACACCTGACAACGTAATATGCAAAATTTCAGGATCAGTTCAGTGGTTTAGGCGTGAAAAGGTAATAAACAAACCAACTTACTTTCGCATTTCATAATTATTAATTAATTATTTAATGTTAATATATAGTTCGGAAGTTGGGATGGTAGCATGCGACCACAGGAAGGTACTTTCTTGTTTAATCCTTTTCAGTAGTCGGGTATTAGTTTATAATTTTGTTTTTTTTTCAGATTGAGACTCAGCTTTGAACGCGAACGTTCTTAAAAAGACGAGAATATTGTCCCTCTGAACCTATGAAAACATATCTCCCTCTAATGGTTTTTTATCCCAAAGCTTGACTGTCAAAACAAACTAAAGCTTCAACTATAAATAAACAAAATATTCATCAATACCCCACTCCGCGTCTACCATAAATCATCTATGCTAACCCTTACGACGCACTCCCAAAACCCAATAGATATTTCATAAGCCACGTTAAGTTGGCATATTAACCTGTCGTGCCGTAGAAACTTGGTAGATAACGCATAAACACTAAACGACTGAAAGTTTGATGAGAACTTTGGCAGTGGAGGCCAAACTGCGACACTTGAGTACTAGCTAAGTTTCGGTATTGTTCGGCACGTCAATGGTGTGGTGCAAGTTGCTAGAAGAAGAGGGCTCGTGGCTAAGAAATAACAGCCATACGAGTCGATCTTCGAAGTTAAGTAAAGCTTGCCGAGGTTGGAACGAACCAAGATGACCACCATGATTGATCACATGAACCATTACAATTCATAATGTTATCCTTTTATGATCCTGCCAAAATGGCCTTTTTAGGACCCCAATAAGTATCTCTAATATCCCTACATTTTTGGTCAAGTTTTTGACATTGACTGTCGCCGAGATGAGAATGCCACTAGATTTTGAATGTAATTAATTACGGGAATTTTCCTTCAGCTCACGCACTCTACAACTCCTTTAGTGACTGTACTAGTATGGTTATATTTTTCACGTGTAATTTATGTACCTATCTTTTTAATCACACTAATATTAAACAGGCGAAAGTTTGTGAGTATGTGTGTGTGTGAGTGTGGGGGTGTGTGTGTGTTATGTTTGTTACTTCTTCACGCTCAAACGGCTGCACCAATTTTGATAAAATTTTGTATGGAGGTAGCTGACACCCTGGATTAACATATAGGCTACTTTTTATCCCGATATTCCAACGAGATCGACATTTACGCGGGAGTAACCGCGGGGCGCAGCTAGTATCTTTATAAGTGGGATTCTCTTTATCCTCGTAGCATCCTAACGGCTGGATGATTTTTAATTAATACATAAGCTGTCTATCAGCTCGTCTAGGTCGTACGAAGGTGAAAGGTTAGGTTTTGTTTATGTATAATATTAAAATGGCACGTTATTACATAAGAGCTTGATTGATTTATTTTCTACATAATCTTCTTTTCAAATTTTAGTTTGAAAAGAAGATTATGTAGAAAATTTATATAGAAAAAAGGTTTTTATTACTTGCTTTTTAGCGGCCGGATTCTTTGGGTTTTTTAATTAGTACTGTTTTTTCTCTTCTTGAGTTTGTATAAAACAAAAATATTCCCCCAGACAATCTCTCCTGTTGCAAACACAAATATCAAAAACATAAAACAATCTGTTTGCCACGCATTTTGTTCTGTTTGGTATGTATTCGCTTCATTGTTTCTTGGCTTTGTTTGGCTGTCGGGTTTACTTGTTTGTACTGCAGCTGCAGGAACATAATTTTAACCATCATCATCATCTGCCGGGGTTTAATGCTTGATTTCGAATGTCATATGCCCGATGGCTAATTCTCCGAAGTCACCAGATCGAACGTCCGAATTGCCGAAATTCCATAGTATCGATGTACCACAATTTCGAATAGCCATTAATTAGATCGACCGTCCGTTTCGCCGAAAAGCCATTGCAACGATAGTCCTATCCATCGAATGTCTATAGGGTCGACGTGCCAGTAAGTTGAAACTTATTTTTGATTACCATAAACCATAATCAGCCTATAATGTTCCCACTGCTGGGACACAGGCCTCCTCTCGGTGAGAGGGAGTGGGCCGTAATCCACCACGCGGGCCCAGTGCGGATCGGCAGATGTCACATGTCTTCGAATTTTTGGTTCTAGGACATGCCGGTTTCCTCACGATGTTTTCCTTCACCGTTTTGAGAGCAGTGGTGATGAAATAATTTACACAAAGTAAAGCGCCTGTCTGGGTTCGAACCTACGACCTACAACTCGTAAGTCGCGGCCGTTACCACTTGGCCACCACTGCTCGTGCATTTTTGATTGAACGTTGATTACTTTTGTAGAGGACATTTAACATGAATCTGGCAATAATATCAATGTTTACTTTGTACAAAAAGCCTACTAATTTTATTTCTTTTAGATAGCTTATAGTTTTCTACTCAAAGTTTGACAGACATACGTACACCCAGATTTACGTTGAGCATTGATTTTACTATCAACCCTCATTTTACGATCCCCTCGGGACCCAGTGGTCTAAAATTCGAACAGGCCAAAATTCTGTAGTTTATTTGTGACGCCAGCGCGCAGCGGTCGCGATGGGATATTTCAGGGATTTAAAACACTAATTATTTAATAATCATTTATTTTGAATGCAGGGTAGTTGTAGTCTATGACTTGAGCCAAACGTTTACTGAATGCAAAGTTTCTTGATATTGACCACGTAATATCTTTGAATATACTGTTTTGAGAGCTACAATACAGTACACATATTGTGGGTAGTTCGTGGTACTGTGGTGTGGTGAGGTAAATGCATAGAGGAGGAACAAAGCTTTTGTATAACCTACATGTAGCATATTTTTCATTCAGGCTAGATTAAACAAAAAGAATGAAGACATTTTGTACGCAATGGTATGAATATTGAGTGAAAAATTTGCATATTTTTTATTCTTGGCTTGGTTGTTTTTAGTGTAACTACATCGTCATCATAGCAAATTAATGTTATTGTAGTATATAATAGGTATATAATTTTGAGTAATGCTCGGCTCCTATAAACCAAAACAAACCGTTTTGCTTAAAAAAAATTATAGCCAAACTGGGCATATAAATAATATAAATTCGTAAGCAAATTTTACCTGTGATAGCTACTTCCATATGGAAGGGTCTACCATGCAAAGCTATGAGGTCTTTACTTCATTATTGGTAAAGATACAAGAGTCCTAATTTTAACCAATAACAGTCCGTAAATTATAAGAATCGGCCATTACTTGGTAACTTCAAGAAGCTTGAATTTAATTTAATCTCTCAATACAGACGATGAAGGAAACTGCAGCTGGCTTCATACAAACAATCTGCCGTTTTCTAGTTATAACTTACTAGCTGCGCCCCGCGATTTCACCCGCATAAGTGTCAATGCCGTGGGAATATCGGGATAAAAAGTAGCCTTTAAGTTAATTCAGGGTATCAGCTACCTCCGTACAAAATTTTATAAAAATTCGTTCAGCCATTTGAGCGTGAAGAAGTGACAAACATATAAACACACACGCACACCCCCCACTCACATACTCACAAACATTCGCCTTTATAATATTAGTGTGATTAGTATGACAAATAGACGGATAAGCTATTCGGTTCTGGTTACTCCTCTACTGAACCCTAAAAAGCAAAACCTTTCAGCACACAGCCGTAATTTAGATTTTCTTTTGCACCTTACACAGATACTTTCATTAATCCAGACTTAGAATATAAAATCAGGTGTTTGGCTATTAGAGGGACTAGATGCCAGATGGGATAGAAGCACTTACAGTTTCCACATCATTGTTACGTACTTTTGTTGCTAAGAGGGTCAGCTTGATCCTCTCACACTCAGAGGGTTGAATATTAAAAATAGTAATGGCAGGTTGATGGTCATTTGTTTTAACAACTATTTTGTATTAAAAGGCTTAATGGGGGATTTACACTAGAGGGGCAATTCTCGTAATTTAAAATGTTCAAAATCTAGTCGCAGTCTTGTCTCGGCGACATACAAAATATGTCAAAAACTTGTCAAAATGTAGGGAAATTAGAGGTATTTTTGACTTATTGAGACTGAGATCAGACTGTGATTACGAGAATTGCCCCTGAGATCTCAGTTTCAATCCGTCAAAAATAACTCTAATTTCCGTACATTATTGACAAGTTTTTTACATTGACTGTCGCTGAGGTTGCGACTAGATTTTTAACGATTATTTTGCGGGTTGGCCTTCAGTATATTTCAAATACCTATGGAAACTATTATAGTTGTAGTGCCGATTTATTCCGGTCTGATCCCCTGAACACCCCTCTACCCCCCCATCCTGAATCCCCTGCTAGTTCGTCTTCTGTTTTAATCTCTGTCTAATCCACATTATCTACCTACAATCCTTCGATAAAATAATTGATAATTTACTGAGATAATTAATGAGTCTATAACTTATTTATTTCTGTAAGTGTACTTTTACTCGTCCATAATATTTTAAATACTAGATGAGGTCGGTGTTTCTTATCAGACTAGGTACTCTGAGAAGAACCAAGGTAACTCACAGTTCAAGTCTTTTTTTAAAAGTCCAGACATAATCTTGGCCCAGATTATATGAGTGGTAGCTATTGAAATTTAGAGGCTATTTGGACGGAACACATTTATTAACACCACAATGAATACATATCAGCGTGCGTCAGGCACTATAAGTTGTCTGGCATTTTTGCTGAACTGGGCCTTTTATGGCGCAGCCGTGAGGCAACTTTACTGCTAATTTCTTACATCGGTATTTGCACTTTTTATTTTTATCTTTATTTTTATTTGATGTACGACTCTGACTATCTGGTGTATTGTGTGTCTTTTAGTCTGTGCTAAATAAATGTATTTTCTTTCTTTCTTTCTTTCTTTCTTTCTTATATAATACACAAAGGCTTGTTCTCCTTGATGGAACAGGTTTTAGTGATTCTAAACAGTGTTTTACTGCTTTACTTACAGTTTCTTTGGTCAAAGAATCAGCATTGCCATTCAACGTGGCAATGCTGCCAGTCTTCTGGGCACGTTTCTGGATGACAGCGATGCGGACGAGTACTTCGACGCCCAAGTGTCCTTTTGTTACTTTATTTATTTGTATAGTTAGCTAGCCATTTAACTTAGTAGGTACAGTTTTTTTTTTGGGGGGAAACCTCCATAAGTCACCCGACCTCTGCGGAGGGAGGTCGGGGAGTGTGGGACTTTTACCTCACTAAAACCACCCCGGTGATCACCATCAGCACATAGGGGTGGTTCAGGTTCCTCTTAAAAGACCAATACCGAAACACCACCGTGCGATGCGTGCGTGATACGATGGAAAAAAATCATGAAGATACCTCTAAAAACTTTATTTTTACAATAAAAACCATACTGATATGCATACAATTATTCTGATTTTTTTTCAGATTATTCTACAAGCAACATACTAAAATACTAGTACTTTAATTTTTTAGTCCAAACAACAGATTTTTTGTAATAAAATAATTGCTTCATATTTTGCAATAAATTACCAACGTTGTGTCATCGCGCTTCTCTTTCTTTTCTATGCAGTCCGACAATGACCGCGCTTTAGGTCATGTAAGCCCCTTAAATGCGTTTACGACGTACGGTATTTCATACAAACTTTCAAGCCCTTGTTTTTCGAAATGAATGAACCAATTTTAATGAAACTTCATACGCTTATGCAGGACACAAAGGTCTAAAAAGTTAGTAAAGAACATTTTCGAAATGTCTTATTTAAAAAATGTAATCGGTCTAATTTGGCTGTAAGTGTGTATTTTTCGTTACGTTACGAACATTTTCGAAAAACATCGCCGTACGTCGTACAAACGCTCCTAAGTCCAAAATCCACCACAATTTGAACACATGCACAGAAAATAGCAGGGCCCTAATTCACTAAGACCACTCAATGACTTCTTACTTCGAAACCACGACAATTTCTTAGCTAATTACACCAACCTCGCGTTCACTTCACGCGGTTTCATTTATTGTGTCTTATAGAATACGGCCCCAGTACGTAGTTTCAGAAATTTCAGTTCAAGTCTACCACAAGCGCACATCAATATTACATGCGTCATAGAGGACTCCTCCTAAGGTAGGCTTCGGTACAGACGCCAGCATATCAAGCTACTACAATCTGTCAAATTTCCTTAATAGATATTCAACTTTATATCTAAAGCATAAGGTTCAAAGTTGATTGCGAAAATTTGACATATTCGGGTAGCTTGATGTGTTGGCGTCCCGTCCGTACATAACTAATGTGTTTCGTGTTAAGTACCTATACTAGCGGTCATTGCTCGGGATTGTTGTGCTAAGTGTTCACCACAAATCCCGTAGGATGTATGTATTTCGTGTAAATATATAGATATGCATATGTATACTTGATGTGTCTGGTTGGATGCACATAATGCATTGCACATAATCACCCTATAATGTTCCCACTGCTGGCACACAGGCCTCAACAGGGAGTGGACCGTAATCCACCACGGGGGCCCATTGCATATATGTTAGTCTGTAATCTATGGGCCAAAGTAGCCTGAAAATAAAGGTTATATTATTATTTATTTTTATTATTGCAGTTCAATGAAATAACTAAAAATAATTTTATTCTCAGCAAAACATTAGTTACCTTCCACCTCTTTGTTAGTGGATGACCTAATGTCCTTTTCAAGGTCACGAAGAGTGATTTTAGCGACTCTTTGACCATTTTGTAGCGGAAATTAAAAACCTAAACCTATTTATTTATTTATTTAATACTTCAAACACATAAATGTACAGAGGCGGACTTAATGCCATAGGCATTTTCTATCAGTCATCTAATCTATTTAACGTGTACCAACAAATACGTTTACGAATCGCTATGTAAAAGTCTTTACTCTTTTGTTTTCGACAGTTCTTTGTAATATCAAACAGGCCTGTTATCTCCAAAACTGTGGAAGCTAGCTTCAGTGTGTTCGGACGTTGCTTTGGGCTATGTAGAGCTATACGTCAGAACGCGTGTGTTCGACATGCCGCCGCCTCTTGATCGAGTAGAATTCGTGCTGTTTAATTGCAAACGCCCCCCGATTGTAGTTCGGGAGATAGGCTGGGCCTTGCGGGGTATTATTTCCTTTGAAGATTTTGCTTTAATAATAATAATAGTTTCCAGGGGCCCATTATTGAGTGTGCAAGTAACCCCCTGCCATTTTATCCGTGTATATATAAAACATTGAACAGGCAGGGGTCATAGTTCTTCCATAGTTCTTGGTAACCAGTCCACTTTACCCACCCACACCCATACTCCAACTTTTTAGTTTTCCATATCCTGCAATAGTCCTACACCAACCGGGGGTTATTCTTGGGTGCACTTGCATAGTGCATACAGGAATAATCGTCGGTTGGTGCCGCATTTCATAAAAAAATCCTAAGGGCCTTTGCGAGTTGGCTTCGGCCCCTCGTACGCCTTCCAAAGGACCGGGACCCCATGATTCCGATTTAAGTAAAAAAAATAATTATAATAACTTTAACTTGTACTCGTTTAATATCTTTAACTCGTTAGAAGACTAGTGTTCGTACTTTGGTTTTTAATAAAAAGTACTCAGCTAATAATAGGTTACTACATATTTCGTGAATATCTGTAAATAATCTCCATTTCTGGCACAAACATAGCAGGTGTCAGTTTCACACCTTCTATGTTTATGCCAACTTCTGTGTTGTGTAGATTTTTAAGACTCTTTTTTGCCCATTTTATTTAATGGAAATTGGAATACCTATGTACATACATCAAAGAACGATTAATACCAACTAATAACAAATGACTAGGTATAAAAAATCTTCATTCTTTTGTTTTCGATAGTCATTTGTATTTATCAAACAGCCTGTTTATCTTCAAAACTGTAGAAGCTATATTTGAATTCAGAATAGATAATTATTAAGTTTTGGAACAATAAACTCGATGTCAAACAAAACAAAGTCCAAATTCCATTGCAATGAGAGTTTATTTAGGACCTTTAAATAGTCACTCAAAAATCAACTTTAGAATAAACAACTCTAAAGTAGAAAGTTGAGTAAGTGACAATGGATGTAAATTATCTGAGATTACGAATTGAAGTATAGCTTCAGTTTGATGTTCGGACATTGCTCTGGGCTATGTTGCGTTGCTCTGGGCTATGTAGCGTTGGAAGGCCTCCCAAAAGGTGGTCCGACGACCTTGTGAAGGCCGCAGGAACCCGTTGGATGCGAGAAGCGGTTCTGTACCGGTCGAAGTGGAGGTGCTTGGGGGAGGCCTATGTCCAGCAGTGGCAGTTAAAGATTTCCCATCCGCAAAAAAAAAAAAGCCTAGATAAACAGAGGCATGTTTCTCCCGCGGCGATTTTTTTTCGCGCACTGTATTTTCTTAATTTAGTTTTAGTTTTTTTTTTGTTTAGTTTAGTTAGCCGTGAGTTGAAAATCCAACAATGTGTTCTTTTGACACGCTGGAATGCGCTCTGTTGGATTCTCAATTAAGAGTTGTAAATCCAGTGTGCGATAAAATCCCGCCGATATTTTTACGTCCGTGTGAGCGTGAGCCAATAGCGCGCGATGAGATGCGACGTGCTTGATCGGAGGTCAAACATCACGCGGATGAAGTCGAGGGCAGACGCTAGTATTATTGATAAGACTCATTGTAAAAGAGCTTGAGTACGGAACAAAAAATAATATTAGGGCTTACATGACCTAAAGCGCGGTCACTCTCGGACTGCATACAAAAGAAAGAGAAGCGCGATGACACAACCCTGGTAATTTATTGCAAAATATGAAGCAATTATATTACAACAAAAAATCTATTGTTTGAACTAAAAAATTAAAACACTAGTATTTTAGTATGTTTCTTGTAGAATAATCTGCCAATCTTACTAATATACATACAATCAGAATGATTGTATGTATATTAATTAGTAAGGTTTTTATTGTAAAAAGAAAGTTTTTAGACGTATCTTTATGATATTTTTCTATCGTACCAAATTAGTTGTATTATGTTTTCAACACACCATCTAACTAGCTTACAGCCTGAAGAATATCATTTATTTTTCTTATTTTGTTTACTGTATTCGATCATATACTTTTATTGTTTCGAAAACTTGCGTTTTTTGCGTTTAGGTCCTGTAAGTCCCTTAAACAAAAAATACCTTCTTTATCACTGTCTGCCTAATGAGGCATTTGCCATATGAACGATTGATATAGGCCAAAACATTCAGATAATTATGTTTCCATTTGTTTTCCATCTTGTAATTATCTTCAGTCTATTTGTAATACATATGAAAGTAAATGTATATCATTAATCTTTTGAAAACTACCTCTCCGAAATCAATCATGACGGCCCACACACTATAATAATTTCCTTTGGTTACTATATGTATTATTATATAGTCATTATATTTTAGATTTGAATGTGGGCAAGCGTGAACACAGTAATAACAGACCTGGTTTGTGTTTTATGAATTTGGTACATACCTAAATCACGCGTGCTTAAATGGAATTCGAGGAAAATTCTAGGAAAATTTTGTAGGTACAGGATATGTGAAAACTTTTTCGTGACGCGTTACATAATCGCTTGGTTAACACCAAGTTTCAGATCCAAAACATGAAGGCTGATTCCTGTAATTAAATTGTTTAAAGTCCGCCAAGCCCATCTCACCGACAACCAACGTCAAAAACATGTCAAAAATGTAGGGATTTTAGAGGTATTTTTGACAGACTGAGACTGAGATCAGAGTGTGAACGTTCTTAAAATTACGAGAATCGCCCCTCAGACCACATACAAGTCATATAATATAATGTTTTAAAGACTTTACTCTAATCCCAGTTGCTCCATGTAAAATACTGGTATTCAGCTGCATCCGGTTAGACTGGAAGCCGACCCCAAAATAATTGGGAAAAGGCTAGGCAGATTTGAGATTGTGATGTTGATGGTGCTGTAGCGGTATCTACAACGCCACATGCGAACAACGCGTCATACTGACGTCACTCAAATCCTGCATCGCACAAGCAGAGTTTACCGCGCAATTAGCATAGATACAACGGCCCGACATGAATCATTGGGCAGTTGCCCATCAGACACAACACCCTCGGAGGATCCTCGCTTTCTATAGAGTATGAGTGAACTTTACATCCTGTGCCTCATACCTCTATAGTGCTATAAAACTTCCTGTTACCGTTGTTTACATAGCAAATAGTGGTATACGAATTTGTGTGGCGTAGGTACGACAGCTGAAAAGAGAAAAATTAAAAACAAAAATAAAACAACCGACTTCCAAAAAAAATCCTACGCAGTAGGATTTTTTTTGTAAGTCGGTTGTTATTTGAATTTTTTTTTCCAATACAGTATTACTGTATTTTCGGAAGTCGGTGGCAAAAAAACGGTAATATAAAACCAAAAACAACGACTTCCAAAAAAAAAAACACTAAAAAGTTAAAAATATTATATTGTATCAATGATGTGTACAATTATTATCATCATTAGTGTGAAATTATATTCGTAGCTTATATTATCATATTAAAAATAAGTTATAGGTGACGAGTTCTTCATACAATCTTCTTCATTGCAAAGATGTTTTACAAATCAAAATCTAGAAGTTTAATGTGAAAAGTTAAATTAGTTTTGAAAAATGTTTATTTTAACAACTTCTTTGATTGCATCTTTCAAACTATTTCTATTCTAATTTATAACATTCGAATTTACGAGTACAACGAATGTTAGAACTAAAACAGCAGTCAAAAGTTCACTTGGTAATTTTAATTAGACCAATAATAATCGGTCCAAAAATGGGACAAAAAATCCGAAACTGCAATTATTTACTTAAAAAAACGGTCAAGAGCGAGTCGGACTAGCGCACCGAGGGTTCCGTACCATCATGTTTTCAATTTTTCATTGGCGAAGCCTATATTTGCCAGAAAATTTTAACACTGTGCACTGTGGTGTAGAATATTGCAGTTTTATGTCAGCGTCATCCCTTGACCGATAGTGGAACTAATGTAACTTTTTTGTTAATTATTTCTGAAAAAGTGTGCTATTTAGAGACTTAGTTTTATTTTTCCTGTAATCTTTATATAAACTTCTATCACATAGAATTATTAAAAAAATGTCTCTTTGCAAACTTTGGAGATAAGGGGGGGGGGGGGGGAACGGTAATTTTTATTACATCTTCATCAAAAGTCGAAAACTACGCGGCCTAAAAAAAAAGTTTTTTTTAGAGAATTTGCAAACTACGCTCTTTCATACTGATACCCCTAACCCCACATGTCCTAGTAGCCCTATTTAGAATTTTTCAGACCCTCTTTCAGTGTTTTTGAAAAAAATATACATTATAATTTTTATTTCTTTCTTATTTGCAAAATAGTTGGGCAAACGTCACCTAAAACTATTCCAAATTTCAAGTTGATAGCATTAGCAGTTCTTGAGATATCCAGCTGTGACAGACAGACAGTTAGACTGAGTCTCACCATAAGGGTTCCGTTTTACCATTTTGGTACGGAACCCTAAAAATCGAAACCTATCTCCTGGACTACAATCGAGCACATAATTACAGACAATACGTTGGTACAGTTAGGAGCAAAAGCGAAATAGCGCCATCAATGACAGCTGGGAATTTCGACCGGATCGTAACGGATAATTGACTAATTTAGAATTTTCTCTTTAATTTCGGTTCCAAAAATCCGTGTGAAATGTTTTGGGTGCTTGCCTTTATTTGTAGGTATGGGTTTAAAAAGGATAGATCTCAATCAGGAGATTTAAATGCAGCCTTACATTCACTTTCCTTAATTCTGTACGGCACCCCAATTGCGCAACACGCTTTAAATCACAATACGAAGGATCATCATCTGCCTAGCCTTTTCCCAACTATGTTGAGGTCGGCTTCCAGTCTAACCGGATGCAACAGAATACCAGTATTTTACATGGAGCGACTGCCTATCTGACCTCCACAACCCTGTTACTGGGTAATACGATACCCCTTGGTAAGACTGGTTGTCAGACTTTCGGGCTTCTGACTACCCGAAACGACTGTCAAAGATCCACGAATGACAGCTGACACGGAGGGGTCACGGTATGTAAAGATCACCCATCCACAGACCAACCGCTGCAAGCGTAGCTTAACCTGATCGATCGACCTATGCGGCTGTTATTATTTAGCCACGGGCCCCCCTATCACAATACGAAGGATATGAAAGGAAATTCATAAACCATTGCTTTATATTATATGTTCCAAAAATTGTCCCGGTGAACATCATAAAATCCAATCTGGATTTTTACATAGACTTTTTCAGATCTTGCCTTCAGTTAGGTTTAGCTGAATTGGATGTTCATCTTGATTATGTCAGGCATTTTAATGCCCAGATACCCAAACATAATTTTGTTGTGCGACTTAGAAAAGCTTTGCAGATTTATAGATTGAATTGACAAAGCTCTCGCCCTTATTCTAATTTAACAACAACAACAATACAACATTGCCAACAACAACAACAAGATTGGCGGAACATTGTCTTCTTCATCCATATTCCTCATCAATAGTCATCATTTCAGTAGTCAACTCCTTTCTAGCCATACGATCTTACACTCAGTCCATCTATCGTCGCTTTAGTCTTACCTTCCTTTTATAGCTCACACTTTCGACAAAGTCAAATCAAAATTATTTCCTTTACAAATCTCAGACTATAAATTCAGGTTCTAATTCAATAACTAAGAAATCCTGCCAGCTTTTCAAATCAGTTTGCACACCAACCACTTTAGCCCGAAGCCTGTGTTTTGTTAACAAGATCAACTAGTTTGGACCGACCATACTGTGCCCGGTACTCCTAATCTAACACGTTTTACGTGAATTCCCTTTGGCCTAGGAAAAACTAATTTGCTCAGCAATCGAGTTTCGTACAGAAGAATCTTTGCGACCATTTTCTGTAGTGTGAGTAAAAGTTTAAACGGTTTTGTAAGTTGCTGCAAAAGCAAACGTTTATGAGGGAGGGAGAGGACGCCCTAGGACATTTAGTGACCTTATTTTCTAGAAATGTCAGGTACGTGGGTACTGATATATTACTTGACCAGATGTATGAACGTAAACGAAGCAAAAGGATTCCGGAAGGATCGTGGCAGGTGGCGTTCTGTAGTGTCTACCCCATGGGAAGAAGGCGTAAATGTTTGTTTATTGAACATCGACATAAAATATATCGACAAGGCAAAAGATTGCGTTGCGAAAATTACTTTGTCTATTATCGACTGTTTCTGGCACTTTCAATGTAAATTTTTACCTTATTTTTTTCCAATATTGTCAAAATTTTGAATAAAAACGACTGTTCAAAATGGTGTCATGTGGAAAAGGAATTTGTTTTGATAATCGGTTAACATTTTCGGTCCTTGACCGTACCTACGTGTGATATCCTTGTTTTGTTGTAGAAATAAATGGTGAAGTTCTTTGTTCAGCAATTGATAAACGTCTTTCAGATGATTATGATTATGATGATAATGTCTGCAAGCGGGACTTTGTACTGTGACGTCAATTTGAAGAAACGATTCCATATTTGGTGGACAAGAGTCTGTTGTTTATGAAATAAAATTAATTACTTTCTAAAGTTTTATCCTGAAGTCTGAAATGAAATGAAAGTATAAGGTTCATAGTTGATTGGGAAACTTTGACAGTTTTGGGTAGCTTGATGTGCTGGCGTCTGTACATTACACATTTCACAATAGATTTATTGTCAGTGCTTGCATGAACCTTGTCAAGGCATTGCAAAACACAATGTTGGTTTGTTGTTGAGAACGAACACTAAATTAATATAAATTGAGTCAAAACTTATTCAAAACACAACACAATAAAGTTCAGAAAAAATAGACATATGTCCTAGATGTGGTTATCTTCTTCTTCTTCGTGTCACTGTATTTTAAATCTTCTTGGCCCAAAACTTAACGACTTCCACGGCGTCGTTGGTAGCAGCGCAGAGGTCACTTTGACTGCATGTTTTAGGACACAAAGGGCAGGAATGGAGGTGACAGATGTCATTAAGATGGCCATTTAACAGTAATAATAATAATAAAAGATGTACTAATTAAGACTTTCATTAGAATACTAAGGAATGTCTGCTTAAAATCGCTTTAAGAAGAGGATTCATAAATAATTCACTGTTCATATTTTTTAACGTTCAACAAACACAATTTTAAAACCAGAAGTCCACAAAACCTTTACAATGAAGCGAACGGTCAACAATACAAAGTAATCATTACCTTTCATTTGGAAAACAAAAGCCTACTTACATTATGGTCTTTCAGAAACTGAGTGACGTAATTTCAATAAGTTAATGACATGATAATAAATTGGCTTGTAATGACGTGGGCATGACAAAAATAGGAGCAAAGTGATCATTGAATAATGATTTATTGTCTGAGAGGAGAGGAAGGAAAATTCTACATACCTATTAAGTTACGCGTCAAATGAATAGTGCAATCAGCGTATAATGTTCCCACTGCTGGGACACAGGCCTCGTCTCGGTGAGAGGGAGCGGCGTGCGTTTTTTTGACGCGCTTGGATACGCTTTGTTGGATTCTCAACACTCGGCTCATCACCGACAGTTGTAAATAATAAAATCCAGCCGCGATATTTGTGGCGTCCGTGCGAACGTACGCTTACCCACATGAAGTTTGCTTTTATCTAGAGTATGTCAACTAATACGTACAAATAGTGTTCTTTCCAGACAACTATGTATGTCTGGAAAGAACACTGTTTGTGTTGGCAACAAATGGCCCATCAACTGGTTAACAATAGCGTCGAGTGCAGTAACCTTTTCATGGTAAATATTTTGTCAGTTGTTTACTATTTCGTTACCATTTACTTGTATTAGTCTGTAAGCTTTCTTAAAATTGTAAAAATAAAAATAAAATATAAAAAATAATCTAGCCTTTTCCCAACTGTTTTGGGGTCGGCTTCCAGTCTAACTGGAACATGGAGCGTCTGCCTATCTGACTACAATATCCCAGTTATTGGATATTACGATACCCCTTGGTAAGGCTGCCCGGCCGGTTGTCAGACTTTTTTTTTAGGCTTTTGCCTACCCGTTACGACAAAGTTTAACGAGTGACAGTCGGGACCAACGGCTTAGCGTGATTTCGAAGCACGGAGGGGTAATGAAAGGTCACCCATCCACGACTTGACCGCGGCAAGCGTTGATAACCTTCTATCGACTCGTGCAGCTGTTATCAATTAGCCACGAGCCACATAATTTTAAATACACGTTACTATGAGTGTAAAAATATTGAGAGTTTTTCTCTGCTTTGTTGTGGGAAGAACAAAGGAGGTTCTCGTGAGGAATTTATTTCTGAAAAGGGAAGTTTGGTTCGACGTATAAACACTCGCTTCTTAAGAGTACTTACCAAGGGAATTAAATGCTTAAGATATCAATGACTCATCATTAGTCGCTATAGTCTGACATTGGCAATCAAGGTTTGTTCCGTTTTAAACTCTCCTTGAGTTTGAGAAGCATCTTTACGAAAATAAAGCGGCATTATTTTTGTCACAAACAGAGGTAACTTTAGAATGATTTTAGTCTATACTAATTAAAGAAAACGTTTTTTCTATTTTTGTTTGATACACGGTCACGTTAAAACGGCTGAACAGATTTGGATGAAATTTAGCATAGGTGTGGGTAGACCATGACCTAGAAATGGACATAGAATAATTTTCATCCTTAATCGCGGACGAAGTCGCGGGCTACAGCTAGTTGTATAATAAATTACTTTGGTATATTGCCTGATAATAAATATCATGTCAGCAATGGAAAAAGAATGCTAAACTAAACTTCGAACAGATTAATCATTTTGATAAAGACATAATATTTTAAACAAGTCAGTAGATTAATCTCCTCAATTTGTTACATACTCTACCAGTATGTTTATAAACTGTCATGCCCGTCGGACTGGTCAAGGCTTTTCCCATCCCGTCCCTGTATTTGCCCATAAACTACCCAGATACGACAGACGCGCCCCGCCTAAACCAAGTTCAGTTAACGAATTGAAAACAGAATCTAAAATTCAATTACCTACTGCAAAACTTTGACAGAATATTTACACACTAAGCTGATCCGTGGGTTAGCCTATCAGGCTTAAATAATCCCTATGTGGAGGTAAAGCCTATCAACATTAATATAGGTAACTCACTATTGGTCAAAGGAGGAGTCCATTGCCCTTTTTTTTTTTTTTTTTTTTTCGCTGAGAAATGACGTTACGGTTCTCCGCCGCTCGTCGGGGGAAGAGACGGAGTATGTGAGACTCCCTGCCAGGGTGGCAGTATACCCACTAAAACTCAGCGGTGTTCCCTCATCGCCTTGATGAGGAGATCATGGGAATCCGGCTCAGCCTTTGCATCCACAACCCCCCCGGCGCATGCCCGCCTAGCTGGCGGGCCCCGCATGTCCCCCCGTCTGGGGGGGGGCTACGGGAATGGCCGGGAACACCTGGCCATTCCCGTCCGGCACTGGTGGAAGCCTGTGCAATACAGGCGAGGGTGCCCCCGCACCCGTCGCCTGCTGGCTTCCACCTGAGGAGTCCTTTGCCCTGCAATAGTGAGGCCAACTTCCTTAACTAAAAAGAGCAAATAAAGCAGCGAAAGTTTTGCGCTCCTCCATCTTTATGTATTGTTTTTCGTTTTTTGGAAAAAGGCTAGGCAGGTGATGATCCGATGGGTATTCAACCAGGCATTATTCTACCTACGCGTGGCAGACATATCGCCAACATCAGCGAGTGTTTACTTAACTTTCATCATCATTGGCAGTCTTGTTCCACTCACTCCTGACTTCCTGGGTATAGACCTCCTTCCTTGTTTAATCTTATATTTTGATTTGTTTCTTCATTTGTGTCTTTTTTTACATTGTTCTCACTTATTAGAAGCAACAAGAATAATATACCCAGGATTTTGTAATATCTTGATTTAAAAGAGTGTCCATGGTGTTTCTTGCCCGTTCTTCTCCATAGAGATCTACGTTTTGGAATGGGCAACTAGCTTCAACGTTCTGACTAACTGACAGACTATTTAATTTTGACAATTCAAAAGTGCCTGTATAAAGATGCTTTGGGTTTGAGTTTGAGTTTATGTGCCATGCTTCCCTGGTCTGTGCGAGTCTCAACCAGGTCTTTACCCGTGATCTTCTAAATGTCATTCACCCATTTCACTTTATCCCTGTTATAATATAACGCCAAATGATCCAAAAATCCACGTGAAAATTGCAAACTAGGCACTAACTAAATAGATTTTTCAATACTTAGATAACTTTTATCTGAGGAATAAATATTGCGTTGTGACAGCTTTTGTATAGAAAATATGTCAAACTGTCATATTTATTATTATTCTTCAGATATAACTGCTTAAAATACAACTCAATATAGTTAACCGACTATTGAAAAATCAGCCCTTAGTTACAAACTCATGCTCGCGTGACAAAATGATTGAACTAGATAGGTACCCGATTTATCAAAGAATCAGTTACAAAACAATACATTAATATAGATTGACTGATGAAAGTTAGTGTTTTGTTTTGTATCCTAGAACAATCTGTAACGAAAGTCTATCAAATATTCTGTTTATGGCAAGCTTTTTTTATTATTCTGAATGATTGACAAATAGTTTTTGACGTTACGTGACCATTTCAAATATTTGTTGTGTCTATAGCCATACTTATTTATTTCAGGCGACGCAGGTCCGTATATAAATACCTTTACCTAAACATACATATTCTTATTATAAAACCATACTTCACTAGCTAACTCTTGAGCAGTTCTGTTGTCCGCGGAAGCGACGGAACACCACGTCCTGCGGCCAGAAGTCTTCTTCCATGACGACCGGCAGATAGCAATTCGGCACGCGCACCACGAACGCCTTGAAGTTGACGTTGCGGTGCGACTCCAGTAACTGCACCCTCGGCGCGTACCTCGTCTTCTGGCGCACGTACACGTTATAGTACCCACAGGCATATTTTTATTTTAGTAAGTATATGTTTTACGGCAAGCCCACTAAAACTGCAATCGACAATCACAGATAGAATGATGTAAAAAATACATGGTTTGCTCCAATGTCTTTTACAACAACACAAGTGAGAAAAGTCAGGGGTCACATACTCACATTCTTCCAAATACGACGTAAAACTTTTTTCAAAATTACAAAAATCTTTATTTACAAAGTGCGGCTGACAATTCTAATCACGAACATAAAGATTTCTAACCGTAACTACTCGTAATTCGTTCTACACCAACATTTAAATCTAGATAAAAATAAGTACGATTTACACGCTACAACTAAATTGATAGATGACATTGACATTTACCAACTGTCCTCAAGCATAGACAGTATAGACAAGACACGTGTCGTGTCTGTCGAAATGAAAACGTTTTTATTCTGTAATGAACTCAGTACGTTTGACATTCATATTACCAGCGCGGACAAAGATTTCCTTTGTCAAATAAAAAAAAAATTACTTAACGACCACGAGGGTTCCGCGACTAAATATTTTATGGTTTGTATTAATTGTGCTATACAGGTTTTAGAGAAATCCGGCCGCAGTTGAAATAACATAACATGACGCCTGTAGGTAGATGTGTAGGTACCTGTAGTACCTACAGCCACATTCGGCAAGTTATGTTAAAGTCCCATTTAATAGCAATGAACTGGGCGTAAATCCGGACTCCGGACTGCTATGGAGAAATCCCAGATGGAAATACCCAAAACACATAGACCAACGATGTAGTCAAAAAATACTTTGAAGAAAATGAGAGATCAATTTTCTACGGTTATGAAACACAGTCTTATGTCTAAAATCAGTCAAGTAATTTAGAATTATCATAAATACAATTAGATTATAATAATATTGGCATAGCGACCATTTTCTATCAGCACGATCTTAAGAAACTCAGTTATGACACTCGAGAATTTATTATATCATTTCTGCGCCAGTATTAAACAATAAATCTACGTGATATAAGAACAAAATATAAAAGCGAAAATTTTCAGTTCAACAACTTTTTAGTAATTTCATATTTCATTAGTCGAAATAAGCGCATAACGACGCAATGCAGAGCTTGAAACAAAAAGGTTCATTACGGAGTCTGATAGACTCGTGTTTAAAGGCTTACATTATTTCAAACGTTTAAGCACACTAATGCATGCACTCAGCCTGATTAAGTTAGAAAATGTAAACGAAACAAAGACAGATTCTTAATAAAGTTCTAATGCTGATTGAAACTTGATTAAATTTTAGTCCTAGTAATACAAGCCTTAGTTTTAGTACAGCGCCTTTTATAGAAGACAGTAAATCCAAATTAGCCGAATAAATACTTACAGAGTGCTTCGCCACAGCTGAAGTCTCGATCGTAAGTAATAAAAAAAACGATTGATTCTACCCCCTGATTGCGGAACTCCGAAAAGCGAATTCGCGATGGCGCGAATACATTATGGCGGTGGTGAAATTCGCGCGTTTTTCGCCTGCGTTTCCCGCGCTTTTGATCAAGCCAAGCCCCAGGCTAGTCGCCCGCGGATCGTCGCGCCGTTCGCACGTCCCCGCGTTTCGTCATTGAGCCAGTAAAAAATTCGCTCTTCGGGTGCCCGCACTATTCTCGTACAGTGACTGAAAATGTATATTTAGACAATTTATTTGTGAAGGATAAATTAATACCGAGTGTGACAGTGTAGATCCAATTTTTTTGAGTGTCAAGTGATGTGAATGTGGTGGAGATTTTTTTAAATGTGATTCTCAGAGAATTTTTGCGACACAAAGATAAAGGGGTGAGTAAAGTAATTAGAAATAATTTCGCTTTTTCAAAATTAAGAGTCTGATTTTTCAGAATGTTTGGGAAAAATGTTAATATATTTACATTTAAGTTTGCGTACATACCTAAATAATTAAAAAAAATATGTTAATAAAAATATCTTGTGTCATTTATTCAACATTTTTCTTGACATGAGATGACATAATGCAAGAATTATTCAAGATTGAAATGAGTGGGACCATTGTTAAGTCAATCAATTTGGCGCCTAGCTTATGACTGATTAATTATGTCAGTCCGATTCGTTGTAACTTCCTATGAAGATCTCAAACAATTTTATGTTGTTTATTTATAAAAACGGATTTTTACGACTACTAAAATGTAAAATGATTTTTATTGTAACGAGGACATGACTGGCGACTTTTATTTTATAGTTTTTCTTAATGATAGAGACAGATATACAATATTTGCTGTTTTATAGTCCACTTTATATCAATACAATGACATTATGATAAAAAACCGTGATGATTTAATTATAATAGATGAGGATAGGGAGAAAAGGTGTCTCGTTTTAATAAAATCATTAATAAATTTGATTAATAAAAATCTGGAATCGAATCCGAAGATATATTTCACCTTCAGAAGATTTGATTTGTTTCTAAGAATGGTTTTTGAAATGATTTTTCGATATAGTGATGATGATAGTTCTGATACACAGTCTAGGTAGGTACTTATTAATAGGGATATCTATCTAGTATCTACAATTTGATTAAAATTTTATTCTATTATACGGATGGTCTGCAAAAAAATAGGCGAGAGCCCTTATTCGTGTCTACACATTATTCAGATTCGTTTTCGGAATGAACTAAAAGTGAAAATCATTGTTCTCTATGCTTTGACGTGCGAAAAATTAACACATACCTACCTAAGACACGAAACATCAGGCCTGTTGACCACAAAGGAGTAAGCAGAGGTAGGTTCTCTATCTATGATACACTGATTTTCGGAAATTTTGGTAATCCTATAGTAAGCCTATTGTCATTTACCGGGCACAATACTAAATACTAGGGAGAATTTTTTATAAGTCGACGTCATATTCGGAAAACTTGTTGTCTTTTTATAGGCTTTTTCTTTGGTAAAAAACTAGTGTAGGTACTATTCAGTGCAGTACATTTATCTTAGCTACGAGTAACTTAATGAAGAAATACGAGGCGACCTCATGATTGAAAGCTTTCATTCAGTACGGAATCAGTTGGGCGTTCCCATTATATGCAGGCTTTACTTAGGACGAATTTCACCACCGAAACTGAACGCTATCAGCACATCTAAACCACGGTCAAGAGCTGCCAGTGACAATATTCTACTCGTATAAGAATGATGACACTGACAGCCGGTGACAGCTCTTATTTATTTAAATATACTTAGTTTATTGTGTACCACAATTAAATAATACATACCAAAAAATAAAAGAACGCTTGAGCTCGTAAATGGGATTTCAGTTTCATTGGTGAAATTCACCATTAATAATAGTGTACATTTCCTTAAAACTAAAGTACATAATATAAACTACTCCTAAAATATTGAAAGGGAAAGAGGTTAGTTTCCTTTTTGAATGTACCTTTTTGGTAAGAACGAACGACATTATTTGCGCTGGATTCCATAGAATTCAATCCTAAGATT
This sequence comes from Oligia strigilis, assembly GCA_951800025.1. NCBI lineage: Eukaryota > Metazoa > Arthropoda > Insecta > Lepidoptera > Noctuidae > Oligia > Oligia strigilis. The sequence goes on along the minus strand of OX637563.1, from coordinate 5,858,046 downwards.
TTCCCTAAAAGGTAAAACTGTCTGTTGTATAATTTCATTAAAAAAATACATTGAAGTGCTAGAGAAAATCTTATGTCTCAAAACGGTGAAGGAAAACATCGTGAGGAAGCCTGCATGTCCTAGAACCAAAAAATTCGATTCGAAGGGTGACATCGACCAACCCGCACTGGGCCAGCGTGGTAGATTACAGCCCACTCCCTCCGCCCAATTAGGGCCGAAGCCTGCCGGGTCAGCGGGATTGTCCGAAAGGGTTACCGCTGGCCCGGAACATAAAGGGTTAAGGAAGGAACACGAGTGGGTTTTAGTCAGTAAGAGTCTGACACTCCCTTCCGCTCCACCCAGAGCGGGAGGGGTCATTGATGATTTCCAATCCGCAAAAAAAAAAGCTACTTTTGTGACAAATCGATTGTGTGAAAGCGGTAACTGGTAAATGTTCTATAAATCGATGGGAAAGTCAGTGGTGTATGTGGCATTATATCATAACTATTATTGATTGGTCGCAACATTTCTTTCGTATCGAAAATTACACATTTCGATATCTTGATTTGCCATGCACCCGACAGAAAACAGCTGTCGGAAGAATAGCGGTCGTCTATTCGATTTAGGGCAAATTTTTCAATCGACAGATTATTCTTATTCCTGGAATAAAACTGACGTCTGACAGATTCTGTATGGAAGGACTGTCAAAAATTTAATTTTTTTTTTTCGGATAGGTTTATGTGGCGTTGGAAAAATCTGCCCTTAAACTGACAACTTGTTCAGGTTTTGGACTTTTCGAGGACTCCTACGATAACATTGATTGGTGTTCGATACGGCACGTGGCTGTGAATAGCGATGTAGACGGGCAATTCCTGTATTTTAAGAACATTAGAATTGAAATCTCAGTCTCAATCTGTCAAATAGGTATATGGGATACATAATCGTAGTCTGAAGGCCTCCCACAAGGTGGACCGACGACCTTGTGAAGGCCGCAGGAACCCGTTGGATGCGAGAAGCACAGAACCGGTCGAAGTGGAGGTGCTTGAGGGAGGCCTATGTCCAGCAGTGGACGTCTTTCGGCTGAAATGATGATGATGATACATAATCAACTTTCTGTATTCATGACAATTGAGCTAAAGAGCCTTACTGCATTTATGAAGCCTATTTTAGATGCCTATAAAATGAAATAAGGTAACATTCATAGATTTCCGAGTTTAAGTATTTAATTACCATGCAGTAATCAGAAAAGCCTGAACCTGAATGGCGACTTACTATGTGTAAATTATTTCATCACCACTGCTCTCAAAATGGTGAAGGAAAACATCGTGAGGAAACCGGCATGTCCTAGAACCAAAAATTCGAAGACATGTGACATCTGCCAACCCGCGTCTCACCGAGAGGAGGCCTGTGTCCCAGCAGTGGGAACATAGGCTGATAATGCTGTGCTAAACAGAAAAGTAGTGTTACGAGTATACAGTGTGAGTCTTTATAATGTACACATAACGAAATGAGGGAAACATAACTTAATTTTATCACCGGAAAAAATATTTGAAAAAATAAAAAAAAAATTAAAAGGATCTTTACCTGCTAAAGTATGGTAAATGCAAGGCATTTCTTTAACAGTTGATAGGAAATGTTGTGATTGAGTTAGAAACATGGTATTTTTACGTTTAGAAATCTGATACGATGGAGAATAATTTAAAGTAATAAAAAAGGGTAGGTAATCGGGGCTTTTATTGAGTAATTTTACAATTATTGTAAAAATTTATGAAAAAATATCAGATTTTTGTTTAAAAAAAACCATAATTCTCAGTTGAGGGCGATTGTTTACACAGCTGGGGTCACAGCAGCGAACAAGAATTTTAAAAATCCTACAATTTTTTTTATATATTTTGTTCCGTCGATAAAATTAAGCTTCATCATCATCATCATCAGCCTATAGCAGTCCACTGCTGGACATAGGCCTCCCCTAATGAGCACCATAGCGCCCTGTCTTCAGCTTGACGCATCCAGCATCTGCCTGCAGTCTTTCGCAGATCGTCATCCCACCTGGCCGGAGGGCGTCCCACACTACGTTTGCCGAGTCGTGGTCTCCACTCAAGAACTCGTTTACCCCAGCGGTTGTCGGTTCTTCGCGAGATATGGCCGGCCCACTGCCACTTCAGCTTGCTAATTCTTTGAGCTATGTCGATAACTTTCGTTCTCTGTCGGATGCATTCGTTACGGATCCTATCCTTCAGAGACTCCGAAAAAAAAAAAATTAAGCTTAGTTTCCCTCATTTCGATATGTGCACATTATGAAGAATCACACTGTATGTTATTTATGTATCTTTAATTTACATTGATTGCGGCTGAGATGAGATTGCGACTAGATCTTGGACGTCTTTAAATACAATTAGCCTACTGATTGTCTTTATTACCATGATAAATGATATGATATGTGGTTTTGAGAAAAATAGGTAATCTTTTGTTGTCTTACTTTTAGATGTGAAAAGACGACGGAATACAGTGCTTAATTACTCTCGAAGACCTTTACCTTCTAATTTAGTTAGCCCTCCTTTTGGGCTATAACTCAGTCCGGGATAATTGTTTAGTTACAATTTACCACGTTTGTGGAAATTCTTAAATGAATTAATGGAAAACAATGTTGTTAGTCTGGCTCAAATACTGTTTGCGTATTTTTGCATAATGATTATGATTAGATAGCTTTTGCCCGCGGCTTCGCCCGCGTGGAGGTCAGAAATTATTCACAGAAAATTCAACACTCCATTTCACCCTTTTAGGGATGTAATTTCGAAAAACCCTTTCTTAATGGATACCTCCTCTTCACAAAGAATACACCCTCCAAATTTCATGTCTCTAGGACCAGCGGTTTATGCTGTTTGTTGATATATCAGTCAGTCAGGACTTTGAATTTTATATATATAGAATACTAGCTGCGCCACGCGGTTTCACCCGCGTAAATGTCGATCCCGTGGGAATATCGGGATAAAAAGTAGCCTATATGTTAATCCAGGGGACATTCTGGATTAACAATATAGCAATAACAATTAGTGTGATAATACTAATTAATTGCCGCGATCGGATTATGGATAGGTGACCGATCATTACATATTGAGACCCCTCCTTGTCTCGGAAAGCACGCTAAACCGTTGGGTCTGGTTGTCATTTTACGATCTTTGATAGCCGTTAGTGGTAGTCAAAAGCCCGAGCGTCTGACAACCAGTAGGTATTGTATTACCCGGTAAGTAGGTTGTGTAGGTCAGATAGGCAGTCGCTCCATGTAAAATAATGGTATTCAACTGCATCTGGTAATACAGGAAGCCGACCCCAACACAGTTGCGAAAGGCTAAGCTTATTGATATATCTACTAATAAATGTGAAGGCATTATTCAGTCACTTTATTTTGTTGTGAAAACTTAGGACTTAAATATAATGTGGGTCATTTCTTTTTTTTCTGTTTTTTTCTTAGTTAGTTGTAATCATGATCTGGCAGTTTGAGTAATTTACGCGGCCTACCCAAATGTCCTTTCTTTGGTATTGTTCGTCGAATCGTTGAGCTCCTCAAATTCTGAGTTGAGCTGCACGATTTTTGACAAATGCGTGCACTGATTGGACAGGTCCGCTCAATCTGTGTGATTCTTTCCTCAAAAGACCATTTCAGACACCAATCAACATGGTCTTCACACGATATGACCAAGATTTTGTCTGGACTTTAAAAGAAACTGTGACCTCTGAGTTTGTTTCGGCCTTTCTTCTCAGAATAGTCAGATAGGAAACGCTGACCTCATCTAGTTTAAAAAAATATAATTGACGTGTAAAAGTGTTTGTACAAACCTACTTACAGAAAATAAATCATTTATCATTTAATGGAATGAACAAAATTATTGTTGGTAAAAGTTGTGTGCTCAAAGACAAATCATAATCAAAATATCGTTAACAATAATCATATTCACATTCATTGGGATTTGCAACAACTGTTTCGTTAATTATGTATTATCACACTAATATTATAAAGGCGAAAGTTTGTGAATGTGTGTTTATATGTCTGTTACTTCTTCACGTTCAAACGGTTGGACCAATTTTGTATGGAGGTAGCTTATCAGCTACCTAAAAAGTAGCCTATAATAATAATGTTAATCCAGGTTACTTTTTATCCCGATAGTCCCACGGGATCGACACTTATGCGGGTGAAACCGCGGGGCACAGCTAGTAATACCTATATTATTAACGAAACAGTGGTTGCAAATACCAAATAACGTGATTACTGTTAATGAGATTTAGATGACTCCTTGCGCGCAATGGCGCACATCAGGCTACCCGAAACTGACAAATTGTCCCAATCAACTTTGAACCTTACGATTTAGCGATAAAGTTGAAAATCTATTAAAGAAATTTGACAGCTTGATGTGCTGGCGTCTGTACTTTTACCAACATCCATTGTTCTTTTCATTATTTTTCGTCTCGAGTTTTCACGAGAATACAGTGCCTGAATAATGACTTCACATTAGTTAGCAGGTAGATAGACGTAAATGTAGAACTAAATACATACTTACTGTTTATGCTTTAAGTAAGTTTTTCTTTACTTGCCTCGATCTTAAGAATAAGTAGTTTGTATACTCTCGTATAGCATACATAATTTAGTGTGTGTAAACATACAACATGTACCTAGTAGGTACTCTTCACAGCACATTATTTGCTCTGTTGAACATTTTTTTGTTTTAAAGATTATTTTAGTAAAGGTACCTATCTAGGTAGTTTTTTAACCGACTTCAAAAAGGAGGAGGTTCTCAATTCGTCGAAAGCTTTTTTTATTTTTTAAAGAAACGAATGATGTCACGTTTTTCTAAAGGTTTGGGTAGAGGCGTTTTTCTGTAAGTACATCTACTTTTTGGGAGTTATTCCGTTCTGATCCTCTGAACCCCCCTCCACCCCCCCCCCCCCCTCCTCGATCCCCTGCTTGTTCGTCTTCTATTTTATACTCTGCCTTATCCGCTATAAACTTTCTCATTCCGGTAGTTATGTTAAAGTACCATGTAATAGGGAGAGTCTATTGCTATACACAACAGCACAATAGGCTATTTGACAATGTAAAAAATAAGGTCATAATTATTGACACTCGTATAGATTATCGCTTTTAAAATCGATTTGCATTAATTTTACTACAAAACAATGTATTATTTATTAAAAAAATCCCGAATAAACTTCATCTTTTTAAATCTGGCGCCACGTAATCGAAAACGGTCTGGATTGGCTGAACTTATGATGACGTCATGATATAGTCAATTTCTGTCTATCGTTGACAGAACAGATGACTTTTGTCTAGTATCTCGACCGTTTCAACGTTTGTTTACGTGTATTGTGACGTCACGACGCCATATTGTTAAAGATAGCGTTTTGGCGGCTTATTTAAACAGTACATTTTTATTTACTATTTTCTAAAAGAAATACATTATGCAATTTGAAGTAATAGGTTTTTGTGGGCTCGTTAGACACCATTAAATAATCTGAGATGTTTATCAGAAACCAGTCAAATAGCCTATTCCAGAGTCCGGGGTAGCACCCCGGACTCTGGAATTGTGCTGAGTGGCGGGCAAGCATCCTGCTATGTCATACCAGGAATAATTTTTGGGCTGCGTACCAGGAGGAATCTTCAAATGTAAAGACGCTTTAAATGCACACTGTTTATTGTACAGCTTTGGGTGTACAACCCTTGACACAATACTTAGTATCTTATTTTATAAACTTTAATAATTAACGAGACGAAAACTACGTGACCGTGCAGGTTAGTTGTAAGCTGGCTAAGAGAAAAAGGAATTGTATGAGTTGCCACTACAGAAATATTACAATACTAGCTTCTGCCCGCGACGTCGTCCGCGTGAAATTTCACCCTCTTAGGGGTGGAATTTCGAAAAACCCTTTCTTAGTGGATACCTACTCTTCACAAAGAACACACCCTCCAAATTTCATGTCTCTAGGAGCAGCGGTTTAGACTGTGCGTTGATATATCAACAATCAGTCAGTCAGTCAGTTTACCATTTTATATATATAGAAGATAGAAGAAGATAGATAGTCGATATCCGTGCTTATACTTAAGCTGGTCTGTTGCGGTTCTGCATCAGGTGTTCCATTTTCCAAAAAAAATTATAGCCTGTATGTTGCCCAGACTTAGTACCTATACAACAAAAAACTTTTCTTCCCGTAATTCCGCAGTGGATCCCAAGGGTACACTGAATTAACAATAATATTGCAAATAACTTTGAAAAAAAAATCTTTATAAACTAAAGCTGCACCCGTGGCTTTGCCCAGGTATCGCATAAGTATTATTTTAATTTTAATAATAGTTAGTGATAGTTTGCTGATTTACAGAAACACTCAAAAGATGCGTCTCATACTGTACTGTAGCTTAGATCCCTCAAAAACTATTTGGCTTAGTAAACTCAAAATAAGAAAGTTATGTAGTTAATTTACTGGTAAGAGACGTCAGGTTAATAAGAAAATTAGGAGACGTCGAATAACAGAAGTGTTATACTTTACTGTAACACTTCTGTGTAAACAACGTTCGTTGTTTTTCCCTCGGTCTTATTCAAAATGTAAGTACAGCGAATCAGGACTGGTGACGCGGGAGCAAGCGACGTACAGTTGTCCGTGTGAGATGCAGCTCGTCCTGAGGTCGACACCCGCAGCCTTCAGTGTCTGCCCCTGCGACTTATTTATTGTCATGGCGAAGCACACGCTCACAGGAAACTGCACGCGCTTGAATTGAAAGGGTAATTGTGGCCGGGTGTCACCATTGCCAGGATCGCCCAGAGGACACGGTGGAGGTCTGCCCCGCTTGGGCGGAGTACCGCCGAGTCCTCGTAGAGGCGACCGGCAGCGGCGGGAACCTCTCGCGTCCGGCCCTGGTGCAAGCTATGGTCCGGGGCGAGAGGGAGTGGGAGGCATTCACCTCCTTCTGCGAAGCAGTCATGCTAGCGAAGGAGGTGGCGGGATGGCTCAGGGAGAGAACCTCCCATCTCAGCCGCCGCGGGAGACGTAGGCGTGGGCCTACGGGCGGAGAGTAATGGGTAGCTCACCGTCCGATCAGGACCTAGCCCGTGCCAGACGGCGCGTACGTGTTCCACGCGCGCCTCAAAGAGATGTCAGCATCGAGGGCCGAAGCCTGCCGGGTCAGCGGGATTGTCCGAAAGGGTTACCGCTGGCCCCGAACATAAAGGGCTAAGGAAGGAACACGGGTGGGTTTTAGTCAGTAAGAGTCTGACAGTCTCTTCCGATCCACCCAGAGCGGGAGGGGTCATTTGATGATTTCCCATCCGAAAAAAATAGAAAAAAAGGGTAATTGTGGGGAATCAGTGGTATACGTGGTATAAAGACTGTCTCGCCGACACCACAACCCATTAGAATTTCCGCCTCAATGATATTTCTCTGCAGCGAGACGACTTTGAGCCGGGTCCCATTGCACAGTTTCGGCGGAGTGAGATTCCGAAGAAGCATAATTGGGACACCGACCTTTAGCTTAATGGTGTGCGCTGGTAGTCCACTTGCACTGAGGGAATTGAAAAATTCTACGGGGTAATGTGTGGCGTCATCTTGGTCGACAACAGTGTTTATTGAAGTAGTAGATCACTTCATTTCCCTCAATTTCCGCGAGAATGCATTCATTGATCGCTGAAGGTTGGTCGTTTCTGGGTGTTAAAATGACTCGTTCACACACCCAAGAATTATCTTGGTGCGGTATCCTATTGATGTCCCCGTACCAGGCGAATCAAATCTTCTAAGGTGGATACCACTCTCCCAAGTATCTCAGGTAGAACCACCTGGCCACCGTCTACTGGTAGCGTTCCCTCACCCAATTTTAAGAAAAGATCAGAAAATTCTTGGGCGTGTACATTCCCGCCAAGCTGTGCTCTCATATTCATCGTTAAACGCAACCTATGAATATGTGGCCATAAGAAAGAGCATTTCAACGAAGCATTCACCTCATCAGCCCTAGTTCCTTGCGCCACCACAGGCAGCGTTTGTCGGAAATCGCCGCTTAACAGAACTGTAACGCCACCCATCATTTGCTGGTTCCTGCGGATGTCCTACGAAGTCCTGTTTACCGCTTCTACTGCTTTTCTGTTCGCCATAGTGCATTCATCCCACACGATTAAAGAGCAATCTTTAAGCACGCGCCCTTTGTCACTGTTGCGTGACACTCCACAAACAACTAATGCGCTTGGTAAGATATAACTTAGAACCAAAAGCTTGACTTGACTTTATGATAGTGTAGCTTGTTGTACCACCAATCAATCTGTTTATTAATATTGGTGTGAAACTCCCCATACAATTAGATAGGACATGTAAAGTTCTGAGATTTCATAACAGTATCGTTCCTAATGCACATAAAAAATGCAAAAACTAAAAAAAAGAATTTTACGATTTTTTAAAACAATAACAGTTTTTTTTTTAATACGGGATTTGAACTCGCACCACTTAGTGCGGTAAACGGTCGCCTGACATTACCGCTAAATTCCCTGTTGACATATTGTTGAAATAGCTGTTCCCTTGCAATTTATAATATTACTGCTCCGCTCCTTTATAAAAATAGCGTGATTGTTATGTTTCCAGGGTTAAATTTTTATTAACTAAATAAATAACATGACATTTTGGGCATTCAATTATTTTGTTCATTCAATTTCGAATCAAAACCTTTTAAAATCAATATTGCTTACCTCCCATAACATACGGCGTGATAATATGTAGCCTAAAGCCTTCCTTGGTTTACAAAGAACATTTTTGCTGAATTTCAATTCAATCTATTCAGTAGTTTTGGCGTGAAGCCTTACCATACACACAGACAAACAGACAAACAGACAAAAATTCTAAAAAGTCTCTTTTTGTCATCAGTTACGTTTTTCTAACAAAAGCCACTTATTTTTTCTCGAAAATTCTCAATGTACAGTTTTTCTTTCGTTACTGTTTTATTATATGTATAGATTATTGCCAAGTAATGATACTTAAGTTTTACCAAAATTATTTTTATGTTGTTGCCAGTACTGAGAAATTTCTGATGAAAAACCCAATAACACTTTGCGCGACCTAGGAATCGAACCCAAGACCTCATGCTCAGCTGTAGCGCTTGCGACCACTAGACCATCGAGGCAGTTTTAAAGATAATATTAGGTATTTAGGTAGTTTTAGGGTTCCGTACCTCAAAAGGAAAAACGGAATCCTTATAAGATCACTTTGTTGTCCGTCTGTCTGTCCGTCAGTCAAGTACCTTTTTCTCAGGAACGCAAGGAGTTATCAAGGTGAAATTAATATCAAATACTTCGGGCTGCAATCCTTTAGAGCAGTGAAAAAATCAAACTTCTAAGTCAACGCAATCAAAAGATACACGCGTTTATGTTCCGAAAAAACCTATAGGGTACTTCCTGTTGACCTAGAATCATGATATTTGGCAAGAAGCAATGTCATATAGCACAAGTAAAGGAAAAAAATCCGAAAACCGTAAATTTGTAGTTACATTACAAAAAAAATAATTTCAAAACTATTTACACACCTACAAATTTGTACGGAGCCCTCGGCGCGTGTGTCCGACTCGCACTTGACCGGTTTTTATTTATAGAAAAAATTCCGCAAACACGTCTTCCAAGGTGTTATTATTTTAATAACTCAAGATTTCAAGTTATTAAACGACTAACAAAAAGTTGATGCGAATAATTAATTATTAATATCCTGACAGATTATTTTGTAGTTTTAAATAATCTATACAAATAAATAAAATGGGAGTGTCTGTTTTGTGATATTAAAATTAACCATAACCATACCATAATCAGCCTATAATGTTCCCACTGCTGGGACACAGGCCTCCTCTCGGTGAGAGGGAGTGGGCCGTAATCCACCACGCGGGCCCAGTGCGGATTGGCAGATGTCACATGTCTTCGAATTTTTGGTTCTAGGACATGCCGGTTTCCTCACGATGTTTTCCTTCACCGTTTTGAGAGCAGTGGTGATGAAATAATTTACACAAAGTAAAGCGCCTGTCTGGGTTCGAACCTACGACCTACAACTCGTAAGTCGCGGCCGTTACCACTTGGCCACCACTGCTCTTTAAAATTAACGCTTTTTACTAAATGCATATGGATGTATACACGGTACATATAGGTACCAAAATAATCCTAACTATTATTATAAATGCGAAAGTAAATTTGTTTGTTTGTTTGTTACCTTTTCACGCCTAAACCACTGAACCGATCATCCTGAAGTTTTCCAATATACGTTGTCAGGTGTACAGAAACGGGCACAGCATACCTTTCATCCCGAAAAAAAGTGCTGTTCCCGAGCAAAACAATTATAACGTTATTGTGATAGTAGATGGCGCCACGTGTCTTTCGAAGCGAAAATAGGACAACGTTTTGTCGGGTCAGCTAGTCGGAATATAAAAACAAGGTAAAAAGTAACCATGACAATGAGAGATTATTTAGATATTATTGCAATTTGCTTATTAATCACATAAGTAGGTAAGTTTTTTCGGCATTACCGATTCCGCTGTAGTACGGTTGGACCCCGAATTTTAATAATAAAAACGATAAACTCGGATATTAAAACCTCGCTTGCTTCCGGAAATGGAAGAAAATCGCGGTCGACCCCGAAAAATGTCAGGGGTGGTTCTCTTCTCAAGACTGCGGCACAATTTTTGGTTCTAGGACATGCCGGTTTCCTCACGATGTTTTCCTTCACCGTTTTGAGAGCAGTGGTGATGAAATAACTTACACAAAGCAAAGCGCCTGTCTGGGTTCGAACCTTCCCGGAGCGATCACTACGAATGGCATGCTTACCCTTTGGGAGAAGCGAGCGAAATAAAAACCCTTGGTGTGAGTGACCTTGACCGCCACCTTCCTTCAGTCAGCACATAAAAGCGGCTCGTTCGAGTGTCGCCTTTGCTCATGGTAAGCCTTAGGTAAAGCAATTGCAAACTAACGCTGGGGCTCTGTCTCGCCTAAGGTCCTAGCATTATGCTGAGCAATAGGCGTTTTGCGTGGATGTGACGCATATTTTAACCTAGCTTTTTATTTTTTGTGTTTATGTTCTTTCTCAGCGTCATGTCTACCGCAAATAGGTAAACGTATTTTTTCTATCTTTTCTTACATTTCGTGATTGTATTATATGCATGAATAGTATTTGTAGCCATATTCAGTACAAACGTAAATTTAAATTCTACAAATATTCAAAAAACAAAAAAACAATGGAGGCCATCAACCAAAAAATACATTTCAGACTTTTTAAAGAAAAAACTCAGAAGCCTCATTGTATCTTGTCCAAAACAACAAGAAACATTTTAAAAAAGTGGCCTAGTACGAGTTGGACTCACACACAAAGGGTTCCGTACTACCGTACAATATTTAACACTTTTTTTTTAGTAAAGACTCTTTTCTTGTATGGGGAACCCTTAATTTTAACTTTTTTTTAATAATTATATAATAGTATTACGTACCCTGTAAAAATTTCAAGCAGCTACCTATTACGGTTCAAAAGATACAGTGACGGACGACGGACGGATGGACAAACGGGCCCCTAAAAAGAAAAAAAAAAGATTGTGGTACAACAACTGGGAACAGGGTCTCATGAGAGAGAGTTTAAAACAGTTCCATTTACACAAGAGACGTTTCAGCCAGTTTAAAAGTTCCAGAATGACATTTAGGGTCAGTTCACACCGAGACGCGACGCGACGCGCAATTTTCAAGATAGAAATACAATTACAGACCTTATCTACTACACTAAAAGGTACACAATTCAGTGTCTACCTACTACGTCGAGCTACGCAGCGCGGCGCCGCCGCCGCGCGGCGTAGCTCACTGAATCGTGTACCTTTTTGTGTAGTAGATAAGGTCTGTAATTGTATTTCTATCTTGAAAACTGCGCGTCTCGGTGTGAACTGACCCTTAGGGCAAAATATTTGATAACTGTTAAGATAAAATAGAAACGTCGGATTTTTGTCCGTTTGTCTGGAACTGGATGTATGTTCTGGATTGGCGCAAATGGATTTGGATGAAGGATAGTTTATAACCCGGACTAACATATAGGGTACTTTTAGCCCCGGAAGCGCGTTCCCTTGGGATATTTTCCGAAATCCTCGTAAGTGAAGCCGCGGGTAAAAGGTGGTTAGTTTGTAAGTAAACATGTTTGGCAAGCCGATAGAGCCTCAACAATGTTTGTGTGTATCTTTGAAGGTTGTGGGGCTGGTCACCACTTAGCTGCCTCGGCTTATTTTTAATTATTTTATTTTTAAATTATTGTTTTATTACTATTTGCTTTTAACGCTTACGTCTTTAATTTACATCGTTCTCACATAATATATAATTATAAATGCAACACATTTTTTTTGTAAAAATAAAACCATAAGTCTACATGGAGTTTCTCGCCCGTTCTTCTCCATAGGTACCTACTACGGTTTAGAATGGGCAACTAGCTTTATATTTTCTGACTGACCGACTTCTTGACAATTCAAAAGTGCCTGTTTAATTGAAATAAATGCTTTGAGTTTGAGTTGTGTGGGATCACATTTGGGCGATATTTTGTTAGATTTTATTATGAAGAACTTTATCTGGATTGCCAGAAATGGATGGTTAAGTAGCTAACAGCTGTAAAAGACAATTTTCCAGTTCTTTTTGAGTAAAATGTACTATTACATGTTGAGAATTTTACGAGAGCCAGCCACAACGACGTGAATATTACCAACTCGCATATTAGAAAGAAAAAAAAATAAAGAAAGAAAATACGTTTAATTGCGGAAAACATGACGCATAAAAAGAACACAAAAAAAAATACAAGTTGGGGGAAAACGCATCATAATTTATCAACCTATAATGTTTCCACTGCTGGGACACAGGTGTCGTGCACTACGTCGTGTGAGAGGGTGTGGGCCGAAATCCACCCACGCCCAGTGCGGGTTATTACCAACTGGTAGATTTTAATTTATAAATTATTTTGCAAATTTAATAACTTGAATAGAAATTCTGTTTCTCTATAAAAGTGACCACGTCTTTCTTAAAGGTACTCAAATGAAATATTGTGCATATTTCTTTTTCTCAAATGAAATATTGTGCATATTTTTCTTTTTCTCAAATGAAATATTGTGCATATTTCTTTTTCTCAAATGAAATATTGTGCATATTTCTTTTGAGTTTCATTTTGACATTTGCAGATCGTCTAGATTATATACAGGGTGGGCACAAAATCGTGGATCAATCGAAACAGGGCGATAGTTGGAGTTATTTGGAGTAAAAAATATCTATGTGGCAAAGCCCTAACTTGATCTTCTTATAAGTTATGTTTTAATTTTTTTTATTACCTGTTTCGTTTGACCCACGATTTTTTTCCCACCCTGTATAACCAGTTACATTGACATTACGTTTCACGGTCAAAAATTCTCATTTATTTTCGCCATTAGTCTTGGAAACCGCCTGTGGCTATGTAATGAAGCACCCAATTTGTCAGCCAGGGGATCTAATTAGAAAAAATATATCGCGAAATATAGGACACTTGTATATTTGGCGCAATTTTGAAATCTGGGGAAATAAATTGTGGGTCCATTTTACGTGAATAAATAAAATGTATGATGATGAAATGTACGATGTGTGTGTAATGTATAGAAACGACGGATGGAATGTGTGAATGATGATCTGGTTAGAAAGGGGGTGACTACCGAGATGACGACTAATAGAGAAGTGTGGAAGAAAAAAACATGTTGCGCCGACCCCAAATAAATTGGTATAAGGGCAGGAGAATGATGATGAATGATGAAATGAAATGTACACATAAGTGCTGTTTTTTTTCATATAAGGTATTGTAGCTTTTTAGGAAAAGACTTCGTCAAAATATAGGTTAAACAGTAAGAATAGTGAACAAATTAATAACTTGCGTCGCTTTCAAATCACATCACACTAATATTATAAAGGCGTGAGTTTGTGAGTGTGTGTGGGGGTGTGTCTGTGTGCATATGTTTGTTACTTCTTCATGCTCAAACGGCTGGGCCAATTTTGATAAAATTTTGCATGGAGGTAGCTGACACCCTGGATTAACATATAGGCTTTTTATCCCGATATTCCCACGGGATCGAAACTTACGCGGGTGAAAGAAATCGCGGGGCGCTGCTAGTATATTATATTTGCTATTCAGTAATTATAAGTTCCATAAAAATGTACTCGCATTGCTACCAAGCTCCTTTCCTGCCAAATCACGGGTGTTCTCCATTTCTCAATCATATAGCTTGCAACTCGGTTCGCACACCCACGCCCTATTTTATTTTATTTATTTATTTATTTAAGGACAACCAACATAACATACACCAAAAATACATGTTAAAATACACATTATTCATCGGAAAACCTTAGACTAGAGATGCCGATGCATTCCACCAGTTTCTATAACAAATTTTTTATCTGTTCAAGCAGTACGGTTATGGAATGACTTGCCCGTGTCGGTAAGGCGTGCTCAATCTTTGTCCACTTTTAAAATTATGGTTATAAAGAACTTCCTCTCTCCTTAAACATCATCGTTATATTTTCTTTGCTCCTGTTTCATGTTTATTATTATATGTGTATATTTATTTAGATTAGTATAATATACTTTATGTATGTATTTATTGTATTATGTAAATGGTACACCACAGACTGTAGTCTTTGTCTGTCCTTCACCTTTTTTCAATCCAAAGGTTGTCTTTAAAATATCGCTTTTAGCGATAACACCGCCCATTGTGTCACCCTTTGTACAGTTTCTATAATTATGTCTGTTATATAATGAGTATTCTATTATTATTATTACATTTTATAGTGTAGCCTTAATTCTTTGATTTTCTCAATAATGATTTAATAATTCTATTAATTATTTTTTATCGTCGTGGAACCTACAAGACCGGTTTAAAATTTGCTAACCAATAAATTAATTTATTTAAACTTTTCGCACACAAAAAGGTACAAAGGCGGACTTGATCCCTCACACTATCTCACTATACCAGTCAACCAAAGGTGGTGTAGAGATTAGATGACAGGTGCTTTGTTTGAGAGGGACAATGGTATTTTGTTTTGTTACATATAATGAGGATTTATCCTCAACTCATGATGAGTGAATTGAGGATTTATCCCCAATTCATGATGAGTGAATTGTATTTCTCTTTTGTAGATTATCTCAAGTGATAAACCGTTTAATATTTATTAGGTTAAGTACTTCTATTAGTGGCCGCATTTCTAAACTAATATTATAAAGAGAACATATTAAATTTTTTGTGCGTTTGTTTGTTACGCTTTTACCTACTTACACTAAAATGACTGAGTGGATTTGGATGAAATTTGACACATGAGTAGACCAACCATGATATGGATGACATGGGAGTATCGGTAACATTGGATGCTTTTATACACCAACACTAGCTGCGCCCCGCGGTTTCACCCGCGTAAATGTCGATCCTGTGGGAATATCGGGATAAAAAGTAGCCTATTTGTTAATCCAGGGTGTCAGCTACTTCCATACAAAATTTTATCGAAATTGGTTCAGCCGTTTGAGCGTGAAGAAGTAACAAACATATAAACACACACACACACACACTCACAAACTTTCGCCTTTATAATATTAGTGTGATGTGATTCCCGATCGAGACGTATGCGGGTGAAACCGCGGGGCGCAGCTAGTATTGAATAGCTAGTATTTAATAAATAAATAAATCTAAGTTGTTTTGATCCAGCTAATGGTTGATCTAATTTACTGTTATCTGTACTTTCTGATTTAGGAGCGACCTTAATGGCACATCGACGAAGCGTACTCATTCTTTGGGTCGGGGGTTCAATTTCCGTATACGATAAAGATATTTTTTCATTTCTTATGTTAAATAGGATAGCATAACATCACGTCTGGCGTCTGTTTTCTGCAAAGGAGCGGGCAGGCGTGTATATACCCACATTTTACAAGTTACCTATGTTTAAAAGATCCTTTAGTATAATATGGGCAAGCTTTGCAATTGCCGGGCATAAATCTAGACTCTGTGGTGCGACTGAAAAAGTCCGGATGGAAAAACCAAATAACTTTGTACCCGATTCCCTGGAATTTATTCAAGCGAGTTTGGCTCTTTAACATTCAGTGGGATGACCAGCATCCGGCTCGAAGGACCAAAAATATGTATGCGCTGCCGAATGGATCGCAAACACCTTGGATGTTAGTTTGAATGATAAGTCACGGATAACCAAAGATGAAAGTTTATTGAGTATATTTAACTACCACGTAACTGCTATAATGAGTACAGCTGATGTGAACGCTGACCGTGTACTGTCGCGTTATACTATAATTTGCGCAAGGCGACGGAAAAGTGCTGATCTCGTACTGTTTTTTTTTATTATTTATTTACATACATACGCAACCATGTCTTTGCCCAATACCAATGTTATAATAAAACGCAGCAGAGTTTTTTCAACAACTGAACATTCATTTATTTTACACATAGATAAACATAATATATTATTTCAATGCACAGATTAAATATAACATGTTAGTCATCATCATCTGCCTAGTTCCCAACTATGTTGGAGTCGGCTCCAGTCTAACCGGGTGCAGCTAAATACGAGTATTTTACATGGAGCGACTGTCTGTGTGTGTATCTGACCTCCACATCCTAGTTACTGGGTAATACGATACCCCTTTGTAAGACTGGTTGTCAGACTGTCGGGTTTCTGACGACCCGTAACGACTGTCGAAGATCCAAGAATAATAGCCGGGACCAACGGCTTAACGTGCTTTCCGAGGCACAATCCCCATGATAATATATTACGCAATTACCCCGCTGGAAGGCCATCAGATTTTTTTTTTTCTTATTGCAAACGGTTACAAAAGATTAAAGTCTAAAGTCTTCGCTAGTTAGTTCCCTCATTAAAATACATTATAATATTTATCCCACCAAAAACATTCTGTAAAAAACTAGCCAAGTCTCAATGGAGCTGCTTGTTTATCTCTAAAAAGTAATGAAATCTAGACAAAGTCGTACCAAGTCTAAGATTCCTTACTGCGATTTCTTTATTATTATAGTTAATGTTGTGTGACTTGGCCGTTGAACATTCTTTATACGTTAGTGGGTACAAGTCAATTTTGTTTACACGCGTAATGTTATATCTGTTGTAACTACCTATGTTTGTTAAGCGAGATAACAGCCCATACTGGTATTGGTAATTGGACGCTAGTGTCTCATTTTAGGCTGTTGTTGATTGTGCAACACATGCATTCAGCATTGACAATGCTGACTTCTGCTCTCTTCTTTTTGGAGCGTCAAATCGACCACCGATCTAACATAAAATAGACGTACAGACGGACTTCTATCAATGATTATAAGTCCGTCTGTACTGGAAATAATTTTTAATACTGTTTGTTTCGGGCTCGCCTATACATAAGTTTTATTGAAATACGCAGCTTTATCAAGCCTACAATTGACTAGTTATTGAATCAACGTTTTCCAAGTGGCAATTTTCCATCGTCAATGGGTAGCGGTTCTGGCGACAGATTGGTGCAATGGTGTCATGGAGCACCTGGTTTTGTACCCTTGTGTACCCTTCAACGGCCAAGTCACACAACATTAACTATAATAATAAAGAAATCGCAGTAAGGAATCTTAGACTTGGTACGACTTTGTCTAGATTTCATTACTTTTTAGAGATAAACAAGCAGCTCCATTGAGACTTGGCTAGTTTTTTACAGAATGTTTTTGGTGGGATTTCACTTCTTTTTGTAGAAACGTATACGTACGTACGTACCTTTTTTTTTGTACGTATATTGATTTATTTTATTAGATTTTCTTATAAGACACAGTTTTTTTCTTTTTAGGAGTAGTTTTTTTATTATTACAAATCTTTATTTTCTTTTTTTCCGGTTCTGATTCTTGTACAGTAGCAACAGTTTTTCGTATTGCCCATTCGCGTTCATTATTTATTCTTTTAGACGGTTTAATTTCTGAAATATCGGCGCGGTATTTACGCCTAAGCCGGTTGTATTCGGTGATCGCTGTAGCTTGAGCTTTTATACTCTTGAAATCAACATTTATGATGTGCACCCCATGAATATTGGTTACTCGTGAAAGCGCCACGTAGTCTTGGCCACAAGAGAATATGGAGGTGCCAATGTCCATGAGGGTATTTTTTAGACTTAGACCTTGGCTCTTGTGAATTGTTAGGGCATACGCCACACAGATTGGGAATTATTCTCTGTACACGTATGCCCGGGGTATGATCTCAAATTATTATTAAAAGGTTATCGGAAAAACAAATGTAAGCGCGTTTTAAAATACAGTCAGCGTCATCTAGCGACGTGTGCGGGTATCACCGCCACTCTTAGTCCAATGCATTATGTTTTGACCAAATTTTGAGCGAAATTAATATTTTCGTGTAAGGAGGATGGGCGTTTTGGTACCCGAAAACTAATTACATCCAAACAAAATAATTTATATACAGATTGAAAGGTCTAATTATGTAGAACAATAGTTGTTATGGGGGATAGTCCCAGTTCGCTGTCCGTTCAGAGATATACAACCTTTAACACTGTACATTTATGTTAGGTTTATGTTAGGTTAGGTTAGGGCGTTTTGGTACCCGAAAACTAATTACATCTAAACAAAATAATTTATATACAGATTGAAAGGTCTAATTATGTGGAACAATAGTTATTATGGTGGATAGTCCCAGTTCGCTGTCCGTTCAGAGTTGGACAACCTTTAACACTATACATTTGTTAGGTTAGGTTAGGGCGTTGAAAACTAATTACATCCAATCAAAATAATTTATATACAGATTGAAAGGTCTAATTATGTAGAACAATAGTTGTTAAGGAGGATAGTCGCAGTTCGCTGTCCGTTCAGAGATATACAACCTTTAACATTATATAGGTTAGGTTAAGGTTAGGTTAGGGCGTTGCGGAAGGATTGTACGTTCCCACGACCCCCAGCGTAGTGTAAATGGAAAAACGATACGAAACGAAACGGTCACGATAAAGCAAGAGTCTATTATTGTTACTTATGACCTAACCTAACGATAACCTAACCTAACCTTTGAAGGTTGTATATCTCTGAACGGACAGCGAACTGACACTATCCCCCCTAACGACTATTGCTCTATCTAATTAGATCTTTAAAACTGTATATAAATTATTTTGTTTGGTTGCCATGTTTTTCGGGTACCAGCTTCCATACATTTATGTCCATCCTCCTTTTTTTATTTAATTTGTGTAATGTTCGAGGAGAATAAAGTTAATCGTTCGACTATTTCTTCTTGTAAACTTGTAAGTATAAGTATAAAAGCCGGTCTAGTCTTATCCAGAGTTTTCCTTTAATTTTATTTATATGCGTATTAAAAGCAGAAGGGGAGGCATTCGCCCAGCAGTGGGACGCTATAGGCTAGATTAAATTAGAAGATGTGTGCCACTACGCTGGATTTATGCAATGACAGTCGATTTTTATTTATTCGTCGTAGTAATACCAATAGTAGAAGGGGGCATTACCATATCTCTAATACAGCTGAGACCAGCTGAGGGTTCTTCATCAGATACTTCAGACCTTCGATTTTTACGGTTCCGTACTCAAAGGGTAAAAACGGAACCCTATTACTAAGACTTCGCTGTCCGTCCGTCCGTCTGTCTGTCACCAGGCTGTATCTCAAGAACCGCGATAGCTAGACAGTTGAAATTTTCACAAATTATGTATTTCTGTTGCCGCTATAACAACAAATACTAAAAACAAAATAAAATAAATATTTAAGGGGGGCTCCCATACAACAAACGTGTTTTTTTCTGCGTTTTTGCCTTATGGTACGGAACCCATTGTGTGCGAATCCGACTCGCACTTGGCCAGTTTTTTCACATCAAATGAAGCGGCCCACCAAGTTGAATATTTTTTGTAAAGGCGGTATGTCGATCTCTAATAGTTTGGTTGGGCTCTTGTGTTTTCTAATCAGGGTCACCAGGTACTCCAGATCTTCGATTATCCTAATTTTTATAGTTTTCCCTTTATGTGGCCATTAAACCCTAACTCTGTACCAAATTTCAGCACTCTGAGTTTATGGGAAGTACTAGTTCTATTTTGATGATGAGTGAGTGAGTGTCGTAAATGCGAAACTTTGCTTTCGCTTAACTTCGGAACTAAATAACCTACAGACTTGAAATTTTGGATTATAAGTCTGTGATTATAGCTTACTGGATGACGAAAATTTCTGCGTTCTGGTCTTATCCAGAGGTTCTCAAATAGGGGCCTGAAAATGCGGCGAAATGATTCCTGTAAAGGATGGTACGGCAGTGTTTGCTTCGCGCTCGACTTGGCGGGGGCACTGCCGTGCCCCCCGATAGAATGGGAAATCCGGTGCTGATTCAACTTTGTTGTTGTGTTTGTTAAATATAATTATATTTAGATAGGACTAATATAAGAACTAAGAACGATTGTTGGATCCTTTATTATGAAGTACTAGCTGCGCCCCGCGGTTTCACCCGCATAAGTGTCGATCCCGTGGGAATATCGGGATAAAAAGTAGCCTATATTTTAATCCAGGGTGTCAGCTACTTCCATACAAACAATTATCGAAATTGGTCCAGCCGTTTGAGTGTGAAGAAGTAACAAATATATAAACACACACACACACACACTCACAAACTTTCGCCTTTATAATATTAGTGTGATTTTTAGTTAGCTAGCATTTGCCTTATGGAGGTCGGAAATTATCCCATAGGAACGTCCTATAGCGCTAAAAAGCATTCCATGTCCCAGGACAGGTCTATCCGTTTCCCATCCAAATCCGATCAGCTGTTAATACTTGTAAAGGTAACAGACAGACAGGGCTTTCGCATTTATTACATTAGTATGCCAGTATGGATTAGTGAGTCGGAATTATTTGATTTGTTAAGATAATTTTGTTCATTGGATTGCAATAATTGGAATATATTAATATATTTATTTCTTATGCGCATACCTATACATATATATTTACAGGTGGACGGTGCATACTGTGTCTTAACTTGATACGTACAATAATAATTATAATACTAGCCTATTATTATTAGGAGATATTATAGTGCACAAGTGTGCGCGCAGACACAGGTGCACTCCCTCCCGCGCCGAAGGCTAGTCTCCGTTGAGATTGGCCGCCGTGGCCGAAATACGGTCTGGAGGACTTTTATTATGGTTGCACTGAAGGGTAAAAGCCTCAAAGAGTTCCAAACAGCGAGCAAGATAAGATAGAGGTGATTCTCTGTGTGATGGTTCTTGATAAATTGAAAATTAACTAAATAACAACTGAGATGGAGTTCAAAATAGTGTGCAAGTGATGATTCTTTGTGCTGTGTTCTTGATAAATTGAAAATAAAGTAAATTTCAACTGCAATAGAGTTCAAATTAGCGTGCAAGGGTTGCTACAGAGAAGGCATGAGAATTGCTCACAATTTTATTGCCCCGTGCTCAAGATGGGTTGGCAATCTACAAGTCCAGGTTTCCTCACGATGGTTTCCTTCACTGTTGTTAGTAATGTCCAAGATAAACTCTATGAATTGAAAACGTCACATTGGTACTTACCGAGGGGCCCGTGGCTAAATAATAACAGCCGCATAGGTCGATCGATCACGTTAAGCTACGCTTGCCGCGGTTGGTCTGTGGATGGGTGACCATCTTTACATACCGTGACTCTCCGTGCCGCGGAAAGCACGTTAAGCCGTTGGACCCAGCTGTCATTCGTGGATCTTTGACAGTCGTTACGGGTCGTCAGAAGCCTGAAAGTATGACAACAAGTCTTACCAAGGGCTAACGTATTACCCAGTAACTGGGTTGTGGAAGTCAGATAGGCAGTCGCTCCATGTAAAATACTGGTATTCAGCTGCATCCGGTTAAACTGGAAGCCGACCGCAACATAGTTGGGAAAAGGCTAGGCAGATGATGATAACTTTTTTTCTTTTTTTTTTTTTATCGTTGCCCCACACTAGGAATGTCTCCTGTATTGTGGGTGCGTTTACAAACATTTAAACTCACATACACAAACAGCCAGACCCGGAACAACTACTTGTAGGTCATACAAATATTTGTTCCGTGCGGGAATCGAACCCGCGACACGCAGCGCGGCAGTCAATCGCTTAACCACTGCGCCAACCGTACATTGGTACTTAGGTACCCGGATTTGTACCTTCAACCTCATGCATGAGAGGTGAAACCGTAACCACTGGGCTATCACGCTACCTACTTAACCACATAATACTCGTACCTATTAGTATTGCGATTTGAATGTTAAAGTGGGTACCATTTCGCAATATAAAACTCTAAAAAAAATTACCTGTCAAAAAATTGTAGGTAGGTACTTATTCCACCTCTCTGGCTACTCTACTCCATGTTATGCCTGCAACCTGCCTGATGTTATCTTCCCATCTTTTTTGTTGTCTACCTCTTTTCCTTTTACCTTCCCTTAGGTACCATTGTGTAACTATTTTTGCTCCATTTGTCCTTTCCTCTTATCATGTGTCCCGACCACTTCCATTTAAGCCTTTTTATTTTTAGGGTTACGTCTTGATGCCAGAGAGAGATCAGAATGGAGTAGGTTGGAGGAGGCCTTTGCCAACTGGCAAACTGACTTACAGAAAGTAAAGAAGCACCAAATACGCGAATTTTAAATTATGTAATAAAAATATATATATTATGAAACAGTGCAGTAGTGTAAGAAAAAAAAAAGTCATTGTATATCTATGGTCCGAATAAAAAGGCTTTATTATTATTACTTATTCCCCCTCTCTCACAGAGATGAGGCCTATGTCCCAGCAGGCTGTGGGCTGATTATGCTATGATGAGGTCCTTATTAACAGTTCTTTTAAAACACGAAATTTTCGGCTTATCTTCAAAATCTATTTAGGTACATCCACTTTTAAAATTTCAGCATAATAGAAATTTTACGAAAACAGACTATCTTTTTACGCGCCAAAAGATCGGGGCCCAAATTAATAAGCAGATTCCTCATAAAGGGCAGTCAGAATCCTATTTTAGTTTTAAAAGCCAACAATGTTTCATTAGTGTACCTACTCTCAAAATGAGGGAGAAGTTACGACCGAAATATTCGCTTCTCCAGACGCTCCTATATTAATTAAATTATAGGGTTTAATATTATTGGAAGTAAATCTTGTTTTTAATAACTGGATATTTCGAAAAAGCTATCCTGAGGCACAAATATTAATAAAGTTAATCTTTCGCTTTTTTATACAAACTTAATCTAAGCGCTTAGCTTTTTTGCACGAAACAATAATTATGTTCAAAGCCCGTGTAGCGATATCTACAAACGCCACATGCGAACTACGCGTCATACTGCCGTCACACGGAATCCTGTATCTCGCAAGCAGAGTTTACCGCGCAACTATTGTATACAACGGCCCGACATGATTCATCGGGGGTGAGCACCGACCCTGACGACACCATAACCCTCCTCCAGGAGAGCAACCAGTACATAAAAAAAAAAAAACTGTCATTCCGACCTAGCCGCCGAGGTCCCTCGTGACGTCCCCAACTAAAGGCTCCCCCCGACCCTTGCTCGATGAAGTACCAGACCGCGCCGTAGCTGAGCCTGTAGCTTTAAATTCCCGACTGTGATCTCTGAGTTTGTTTAGGCCTTTCTTCTCAGAGTATTCAGATAGGAAACGCCAATCTCATCAAGCTTTATTAATAAATAATAATTTGATCCAGCCTTTCCCAACTTGCTGCGCTCTATCCAGCGACGCCCTAAGCCGAGGTTCATACCCCACAGGGGGTGGCCTTAGTGTATAGTCGCTTAGTATACTAGATATTCGTCCCTGACTGGAGGCCTTGAGTTTACTTAAGGCAACCACAGGATAGTTCGGTTAAGTAATCACGACCTCGCAAGGTCAACTACGAGATGCCATTTATAAAACAAAACAAAACAATGAATCATCGGGCAGTTGCCTGCCAGACACGACACCCGTCTGGTCGGAGGATCGTCCCTTATCTATAGAGTATGAGTGAACTTTACACCCTGTTCCTCATACCTCTATACCCGCATTATTGTGTCGAATGGACGATGTTATTAGTTGAATCTTACATCACAATGCTTAGTAACACAACATCTCGCCTGTATTCCCCGAAGCGTTTGGCAGAGGTGTAAGTTTATTAGTACACCCACAATTCGCCAAATTGCCATCGACGGGGTACAAATCCAGACAACAGGCTGTTACTGAGAAATTATAATTACTGAAAAAAAAAACGTTTCATTCAAAAATGGAATAGGTAGGTACTCGGTTTCATCTTCAAAAGTTCGCTTTTTTATCATTTTTTCTGTGTGTGAAACATCAGTTATGAAAACTTCAATAGATTTGAACTAATAATAAACGTCCAAAAAATTAATAAAATTAATAGCCAAGAGCCTCGACCGGCACCTGAGGAGGCTCTCGCTGGGCAGCTGGATCAAGGACCTGATTCAAAAGGCGGTACTTCTGGACACGGCCCGCATTGTTAGGAGGTTCGTCTCTCTGAAGCCCTGACTGCGTAGCTTAAACCCATTCCCGATACCGGTGGGCGACTATTCTTTTTTTATGTTTTCTATTCTAATATTTCAAAATATAATTTATCACGTCGATTTCTGTCAAATAATATTGCGGTTGAATTGTTACAGAACATTACACTATTTGAATAATTTAAGTTAATTTGATTAATAATTTTAGGCCAATGTTGAATATAATGATCTTAATTGAAAGGGAATTGATGAATTAGCTGTCAATTTAATAGAAGGATGGTAAATTGATGAATGGCATAGAGTATAACTCTGGGATACTACTGCAGAATTAATAGCAAAGCGGAAATTGAAACTACAAGGAATTGTGAAAAACATTTTTGAAACTATTGCTTGATTTCTCTTCCTCTGTCACCAAGTTTTAATAAAAGGCTATAGAATAACCGCGTATCGGCAAACAGTATGGGACGACACCCCGATTGAGAGACCGACGACCTAAAGAAGGTGGCTGGAACAGATTGGATGCCGAAGGCGGAGGAAAGAGGTTGTAGCGCAGCCTGGGAGAGGTCTATGTCCAGCAGTGGACTGCCAATAAAAACAGACGCTAGCACATCAATCTACCCGTTACTGTCAAATTTTCCCAATCAACTTTGAACCTAATGCTTTAGCGATAAAGTTGAAAATCTATAAAAGAAATTTGACAGATTGTAGTAGCTTGATGTGCTGGCGTCTGTACATAATTCATAAAATTTATATTTTGGCTAGACTTTAAAGAATCTGACCTTATATTAATTGTTATTGGAAAACATACCTATATTTGAATCAGAAATAGGTGGTAAATGTGGTTGTAGTAAATGACACACCTTTAACAAACTGTTCGAAGAAAAACAGACTTGATTTCTTCTTCTCTTGTTTGTATTAAATGAGCTTCGACCAAAATTCGGCCACTTCGACAGCGATTAGGTACTAGAATTACGATTATCTATTCAAAATATTGAGAGCAATTCTATCGCTCATTGAATTCACCCATATAAGGTCACATAACCCACATGTCTTGTGAATATCTTGATAAGTTGCCCATAATCACTCACATTACACACACACACCCCCTCACACACACACACACTCACATTTACTTACCATGAAGACCCATACTTACCTTTTCCTTACCGTAATCTGGTACACCCTATCATGTCTTTGAATGCGACCGATATCAGTTTCATATTAACCAAACCCCTCCAAACCAAAAGTCCCTACAGTAGGTCTAGGTACCTTATGTAAACACAATGAACTTTTGAGACGCTTTTACTGCCCAGTAAGGGATAAGGTATCTTATTGGGTACTGGGGAGTCCGCGTCTACACAATAAGACAGTGGTCAGGGGCAGGAGGTAGATTTATTTGCAAGAATAGGCTATTTGACAATGTAAAAAATAAGGTCATAATTATTGAAACTCGTATAGATTATCGCTTTTAAAATCGATTTACATTAATTTTACTACAAAACAATGTATTATTTATAAAAAAAATCCCGAAAAAACTTCATCTTTTTAAATCTGGCGCCACGTAATCGAAAACGGTCTGGATTGGCTGAACTTAAGATGACGTCATGATTTAGTAAATTTCTGTCTATCGTTGACAGAGCAGATGACTTTTGTCTAGTATCTCGACCGTTTCAACGTTTGTTTACGTGAATCGTGACGTCACGACGCCATATTGTTAAAGATAGCGTTTTGGCGGCTTATTTAAACAGTACATTTTTATTTACTATTTTTTAAAAGAAATACATTATGCAATTTGAAGTAATAGGTTTTTGTGGGCTCGTTAGACACCATTAAATAATCTGAGATGTTTATCAGAAACCAGTCAAATAGCCTATTAGTACATATTTACAGATGGTCGAGTATTTTTAACAATTTCTAAAACAATTCGCTAAAACTAGCATTGCAAAATTATTGACTACATGAATTAAATAAATGGCTTGTAGTAGTTGATTAGTAACTTGTTCTAGTAGTTGATTACATAAAAAAAGAAATATTGTGTTATCTAAACATTTTAATCACGTTTGTATTATCTGATCAGCTTCAGATAAGATAAAAGATAATAAAGATATTACTCGTAATTAACACCTAATATAACACTAAAACGTTGTCATATTTTAACGAATAAATAACTTAGATAATCAAATTGCAGCTAATCAGCTGACAATGTGTAAAACACAAACTTTTCAATATTCGTATTTGAATCTTATAGCAGCCAAAGAGTCTGTATATACGTAACTGACAAAATGTACTACAGGTACCCAGGTACCTCTCTTCCTGACCCTTTGGGGAAACAAGACCTGATGTTCTGTTATACAGACTGGCAATTGGGTTATCACATTAAACAGGTCAGCGGCTATTACAAGTCGTTATCAGAACGTTCCCACTGCTGGGACACAGGCCTCCTCTCTGTGAGACAGAGTTGGCCGTAATCCACCACACTGGCCCAGTGCTGGTTGGTAGATGTCACATGTCTTCGACTTTTTGGTTCTAGTACATGCTGATTTCCTCATGATGTTCTCCTTCACCGTTTCTTGAGAGCAATAAATTACACAAAGTAAAGCGCCTGTCTGGGTTAGAACCCACGACCCGATCCACCCACGACTCGTAAGTTGGGGCCGTTACCACTTGGGCCAAGACTGCCCTCAAAAAAAAAATATTGCAAAAATATAAAACTAAATTTTTCAAACAAAATTATTGGCGTAAAAATCGGCAGGAAATAATAACCCTTCACTACACGTGCGGGGCGATGATACTCACAAATTAAGTTTAATGTTGTTAATACTAAAACGAAAAAAAAAGATCCCACGGCTAGAATGGTAATTATTATTCATTATTTTAATTGTGTATATTTAAAATACGATCCATCAGGTAATGCTATGCTTGCCGCGGTTGGTCCATGGATGGGTGAGCCTGACCATCTTTACATACAAGACCCCTCCGTGCCTCGGAAAGCACGTTAAGTCGTTAGTCCCGGCTGTCATTCGTGAATCTTTGACAGTCGTTATGGGTAGTCAGAAGTCAGAAAATCTAACAACCAGTCTTACGAAGGGGTATCATTACTGGGTTGTGGAGGTCAGATAGGCAGTCGCTCCATATAAAATACTGGTATTCAGCTGCATCAGTAAAGGCTCGGCCAAAGAGATGTTTAAAATACGTAATGTACCTACAATATGTGGTTTTAATTAATGTATTAATCTAATCACCACACTGTAGTATGTGTTACGTTATCTTAAAGAATCCAATTCAGATCTAACCTTTATCAAGAGTTAATCTGGTGAAGGACACTAAACTAGACTCAATAGAAGTTTTATTTATATAACGTCTGGGGGCGTTTAGTGTGATAAATAATATTTTTATATTACTCAATTCAATATTGAAATAAAAAGATACATCAATAGTAGATCCCCATGGAGAGCACTAGTGCCCCAGTGGTTACTGCCGTATTTTTATAACGTCTGGGGGCGTTTAGTGCGATAAATAATCTTTTTATTTTACTCAATTCAATATTGAAATAAAAAGATACATCAATAGGATCCCGATGGAGAGCACTAGTGCCCCAATGGTTACTGCCGTATTTTTATAACGTCTGGGAGCGTTTAGTGTGATAAATAATCTTTTTATTTTACTCAATTCATTATTTAAATAAAAAGATACATCAATAAAAAGATATATCAATAGGAGATCCCGATGGAGAGCACTAGCGCCCCAGTGGTTACTGCCGTATTTTTACAACGTCTGGGGGCGTTTAGTGTGATAAATAATATTTTTATTTTACTCAATATAATATTGAAATAAAAAGATACATCAATGGTAGATCCCCACGGAGAGCACTAGTGCCCCAGTGGTTACTGCCGCGACATACGAGCACAGTCGTAGATTCGGACCCAGACAGACGCTTTACTTTGTGTAACTTATTTCATCACCACTGTTCTTAAAACGCTGAAGGAAAACATCGTGAGGAAACCAGGAAGTCATAGAACCAAAAATTCAAAGACATGTGACATCTACCAACACGGACTTTGCCCGCATGGTGGATTACGTCCAACTCCCTCTCATCGAGAGAAGGGCGTGTCCCAGCGTATAGGGAATGGCCAATCAAACGATTAAAAACAGCGTTATTCAAATGGAAAAAGGTGAAAAAAACCCGACCATTGGTAATGTGGATGGATGGATCCGCTGTCTCCAAAACTCTTCACAGCAACGCTTGAGGAAGTCTTCCAAAATTTAGATGTGCACTGGCGGGACAAGGGCATTGTCGTTGGGGATAGAAGATTAACTAATCTACGCTTCGCCGACGACATTGTCCTTTTCTCGTCTTCGGCGGCTGAGTTGAGTCTTATGCTAGAACAACTGAGCCACGCCAGCCTCGAGGTCGGACTCGAAGTGAATATGACGAAAACGAAGTTAATGACAAACAGCACGAAATGCAAAGTGGACATTGGGGGTGTGGAGGTTGTATATGTCCATGAGTACATATACCTCGGCCAAATAGTCTCTTTCCAGGCGAGGCAAGATAAAGAGGTTGCTCGACGCACCGAAAACGCCTGGAAGAGCTATTGGTCGATGAAACACCTAATGAAAGGATCACTTCCACTTTCCCTAAAAAGGAAACTCATGGACATGTGCATCCTTCCCACCCTCACCTACGGAGCGCAAACGTGGTCGTTAACGAAACGTCAAAAGTCCGCACTCGGGGTCTGCCAGCGAGCAATGGAACGAAGTATTCTTGGAGTCAAAGTCACGGACCGCATTCAGAACAGTATACTTCGTTCCAAAACACAAATTGCAGACGTGGGCAACACAGCCGCCAAACTGAAGTGGAATTAGGCAGGCCACCTCTGCCGCATGTCGCAACAGAATTGGGCAAAAGTAGCCACTGACTGGATTCCGAATAACAGGAATCGGCGACGCGGTAGGCCCAGAAAGAGATGGCGTGACGAATTGGACGCCTACCTAAGGGATTGGTCAGATTTGGCAAGAGACAGGAAAAAATGGAAAGACGGAAGGGAGGCCTTTGCCCTGCAGTGGGACATAACAGGCTCATAATAAAATAATAAAAAATAATTGGTAATGTACCGACGCCAGCACATCAAGCTACTAAAATCTGTCAAATTTCTTTAATAGATTGTCAACTTTATTGCTAAAGCATTAGGTTCAAAGCTGATTGGGAAAATTTGTCAGTTTCGGGTAGCTTGATGCTCAGGCGTCTGTGCTACAATTCTTGCAAATAAATTTAATTTCATTTCAGCAGTGGAAACTTTATAAAATAAAATAAAAGTCCCAGACCGTATTTCGGCCATGGCGGCCAATCTCAACGGAGATTAGCCTTCGGCGCGGGACATATTATAGTGCACAAGTATGCGCGCAGACACAGGTGCACTCCCTCTTCCCTCACTCTCATAGTCCGATGGGACGGCAATCCGACACGACCGGAGAGAGATCAGGCGCAGGACCAACGGCTTAACGTGCTTTCCGAGGCACGGGGGTATCACACCGCCAACTTCCAAACTCCGGGCTGTTACTAAGAAATTCCTAATGGAAAACTCAATAACACTTTGCCCGACCCGGGAATCGAACCCGGGACCCCACGCTCAGCAGTCGCGCTTGCGACCACGAGACCAACGGGGCAGTTAAAACTTTATAGGCTGATTATGTAATAGTAGATCACCATTTCAAGGAATTTCAGGAGTTCCAAAACATGGTGTAGATTGTATACATTTATCTTTAAGGGACAGACCTTATTTAATTATAAGGGATACAACTGAACCTTTTAGAACCGGGAACCTGTAATTAGATATTGTTTTGCAAAATTTTGTTAGTTCTAAATTAAATTTAAACAAGTTGAAACGAACGTGTAGGATTGAAGGGTTCAATAGCAAATGTATGTGTTTATCTTTCAAAGGATCCTTTTAATTAAAAAATAATTGATTATGTGCTATGTGGATTTTTTTTTCTAGTGAAAACTTTCATTTAAAAATTGCACAACATGTTTCATGCTATAGGAAACATGTAATTTCTTTTTTTTTTTTTTAATAACATTATCACAGTAGTGTTGCTAGATTTATAAAAAGTTATATAAAACAATGTTCAACAGTTTCTCAACTTTTGTTTTTTTACTGTGAATAGGAGACTTCAGGCTACCTGCATTTACATTATTTTGATCCCGTACGCGTAGTATGGCCACCTTCGAAACGAAGGGCAAAATTATATATTGCAGAAAGATATCTACGACGCGATGTCAAAAGGTAGAAAAGAAACGACCGGCACTGTCTTCGTAGAGATAGAAGGGGTCCAATCATAGATATCCGAGAGATATGCCTTCCATCTATATTTAATAATAATAATAATAATGCTTTATTTCCAAGTTTACAATTTAGCAGAAAAACACTATGCAGAACAGACTATATAAACCTAAAAATTGTAAGAATAGCACTGAGTTTAAACCTCTGACACCCAAGCTAAGATTAAACTTGTGTTATGGGTGTCAGGGCTCTCTCTTTAATCGTTAACCAAGATAATATTAAACAAGATTCGGAGTTACATAGTGATTAGTGTCACTAGCGATTGCTGGAGCAAGCAGTATGGTTAGTTAAATACAAATACAAAAGAAAAAAATAGAAGAAAAATTATAAAAACATAAAACTATAAAAATATAACTTCAAACTATAAACTATAGCCAT
The DNA here is from genome assembly GCA_951800025.1 of Oligia strigilis. NCBI lineage: Eukaryota > Metazoa > Arthropoda > Insecta > Lepidoptera > Noctuidae > Oligia > Oligia strigilis. The sequence continues at coordinate 5,826,860 of OX637563.1, read as the reverse complement.
TCTCTGAGTGTGTATATGTGTGTGTGTATGTGCGTGTGTGTATGTGCGTGAGTGTTCGAGTTCAAATGTCGCCACCTTTGTCCCACTCCTGAAACTCACACAAAAACAAAATAAATAATTGGATACAGCCCACATGATACTTTTTTGGCGCACTCGCAAGAAAGTAGGCGTAACACTTTTGTGCTATCTTATTGTACACATGCTCAAAAGGAGCGGGCACTGGAAAGTATAGATACAGTCACTGAATGCACACATGCAATACTCTGCACTGCGTAACACACTATCAATCTCAATCTGAATCATTTTTATGGTTCCGTAGTTCTGACAAGGAACCCTTATAGTTTCGTCATGTCCAAATTTAAAGTCGATTTTTGTTATTATAACTATTTACTCCTAATATTTTTACCAAGAATAAAGAACAACAGAATCGTACTATATTGTGATAACGGGCTACTACGGAACCCTACACTGTGCGTGGCCCGACACGCACTTGGCCGGTTTTAAAGATATTGCTAATCCTTTGCTTCATATGTTCGAAAAATGTGTCTCCTCAACAACGTAAATAACGCAATGAATATTGTTGAAATGACAAAACCCATTGCTACTGATTGTGTGTACGCAATTAAATTTTTGGTCAGTTTGATCGGATGGAGGCGACATGTGCCACGCCTCCATGACATATCCCTCGATATCCGTGGGTCCAATCATGCTACGCGTACTCCAAGGCTCTCAGATTTAACATCGTGCGTAAGTCGACTCTCATTTGTTTTTTTTAGCGTCAATTATTGGTTCTACAGTGTTTATTCTTATGTTGCTAGAAAAAGAGCAAGATATCGAGTAAAAATTATCTTCTGGTAATGTTGTGTAGGTCCTTGACAAATGCCAATGACCAGAGTTCACATAAGAGAATCTATAAATAATAATTATATGTCGCCACAAGAATATTATTGTTATTTCATGTTAATTATTCAATAGCCCAGAAGAGCGGATTTTTAACAACGTTAGCATTTTAATCAGTCAAATAAAAAAAAAATAACCGAATTGAGACCCTCCTCCTTTTTTTGAAGTAGATTAAAAATACATCAAATTTACTTTAATTTTCGACAAGTTTTTGGCATTGATTGTCGCTAAGACGAGACTAGCAACTAGATAATTAACATTTTTTTTAATGAATACGAGAATGTTGACCTGCTTTTGTGAGTTGAGCACATATTTCATTAACTATATTATATTATTCTGAACATGCAAGATGACATGAAAAGTATAGGTATAGGAACAAAAAAACCGGCCAAGTGCGAGTCGGACTCGCACACGAAGGGTTCCGTACCACAAGGCATAAAACGCCGAAAAAAACGTTTCTTTTATACCCCTTTAAATTTTAACATTATTTTATTTTTATTATTTGTTGTTATAGCGGCAACAGAAATACATCATCTGTGAAAAGGCGAACGGCAGAATTCGTACCACATACTTTTTTTGCTGTTCTGTGATAGAATTTGTATCACTTATTAAGGCAACTAAACCATTCATTTTCATGTAACATTAGTATTTTTAGAAGTCCGGATTAATTAATTATATCAATTTAAAAGATTTAAGTAATTAAACGTAACATAATCTTAAACTAAACGCAACTAAACGTAGTTATGTTTGTAGAAGTTGCCATTTGTAAAATATCACGAGGCTCAAAATTATAAATAATTATTTAAAAATAGAAATAACAGTAAATATAATTAACCAATAACACATTATACCTTACAATTAATAATTATTGCATACAATCTTAATAATTAACTATTTAATGATAGGAATTATTTTCGCCATCAATGTTTTTTTTTGTATTGGCAATTATTTTATTGACAGATTAGGAAAATCTTTCAGAGTCGCTGCTCAGTTCTTTGCTGTTGTTTTGGATGGTGGTTTGTAACTGCATCTGAGCAATTTAGCAAATTATCTGGCCATTTTTACGTTGAGTTGAGCTACTGCTCCTCCGTACTCTATCTGTTGATAGTACTTTCGCGAAAGGACGCTTTATTAATTGTGCTGTGTGTGTACGTGCTTTAATTAAAATGACGAGTTTGCAATGCATCAATTGCAACGTTCGCTTGTCCCGAATAAGAAGGCACGCTCTATCCGATGAGAGTGAAGATATCGTCAATACTATTCGGCTGTGGACATATCCTAGAGATGTAAGTAGTTTCCAAATAACATTTTGCGTACGAGTGTGCCAGTTACGAAGTGATAACTTTTACGTGTTAAAAAGTAGTCCTTACCATTTAAACTACACGATATCATACTAAAATAATATGTGTGTACTAAAACTGATCTAAACATAATTTGAAAAAATAACAAACACCCTTGTGGTTGTATAAATATTTACAATTTGTCCTATTTAATGTACAAACACATAAGTGATTGTTTACATGTACCTATTGTTTACTTGCCTAACGCGTGGTTCTCTAACTTGGTTTGCCTAACACTGTTATAATAGTTATTAGGTACTCTGTTAGTATGATTGTCATAGTGTCATAGTCATATAAAGCAATGTTGAGCCATACTCAAAATCACTTCATTATTTCCAGATAACACCTGCTGACCATGTTTGCCATGCATGCTGGCAGCTAGCTACTCATCCACATTCTTCTGATAATATGCCGAGGAGACGCATAGGCCATCAAAGTGTTTGTGTTGTATGCGGACGATCCATACTAAGAATCAGTCGACGCAGGATTTTGATTGAAGGTGCCACTGAAGAAGGACAAAGAATTGCTAACACAGTTGCTACTTGGATCCAACCACGAGAGGTATAACAACATGTACCTATTATAACTTTTTTAACTATTATAACTTTTCAATTTTTCCCACTAATACTATGCATTTTTAAATGCAAGCTTTTCTTTATTTATATTTTTTATTTTAGCTTCGTTCTGAAGATGAAGCTTGTGTGCCGTGTTGGCTAAGAGCTAGAAGAACTAGGGTTGTTTCACCAAATGAAGATATTCAACCCATTGTACCTGATCATCTGGAGGGTGATTATTCTGATTTGATGTGTGCTGTATGTGGTCAGAGTCTATCCACCCCAACATCAGATCAAGAGTGGAATCCCGATAACACTGCTCGTTTGTTGGAGCACCAGCAGGTATATATGAAATAATATATTTATAGTAATTCGCTTTAAATAAAAACGTGTCATGCAAAGGGCAATTACTATTTTATGTTGCTAAATCTGGGACAGTGATGATGTTGGCTCTACTAACAACAAAAGGATACTGGTTTTTCCATTGTCACATAGCCCTTCTCTCTCATATTAACACAACATAGATATTTTTGGTAAAGGTTTTCTGTAAGGTGAAAACCAATCATTGTATGTCAAGAACTATTCTGTAGCTTGGTCATGTTGGGCGCAATTTATGTCTATCAAACTTAGTGTTTAATTTGTATTTCATCAATGTTATTTATTTACAGATGTCATCCATGAATGAAGTATGTGGAGTTTGCTGGGGCCAAGCTCGAGATTTGAACTTCCATGTTCCTGAAGGACCACAAGAAAGACCCCAACATATTGTGTTGCCCAATATAAGAAGAGCGGCTGAAACAGCAAGACACTGCATTTTCCAAGAGTGCATGGAACCAGAGCGAAATATTGTGCCTGAAGAAACCAGACAAGGTGTATTGGTTAGGTATCAATATTTTATACCAAGAGGAGCTCGTATTTGCTCCTTACATAGACAGGACGCTAATTATCAAAACCTGTATACTGCTGAGTATAGCCTTAATAGCTTTACTTCCACACACATAGAGGAGATCATTTTTATGTTAATGGAAGGGTTAAGTAACATCTCTTATGAGAATATTCAAAACTACCCCGATAACCAAGTACAGTACTTTATAGGCATAAATAAACAACAACATCAACAAATATTAGATGTAACACCCAGGCTTAGGAATCTGCATCGGGGTAGTTTTGCATTAACAGCCTTATTGTGTAAATTAAGGACTGGGGATTCAGGGGACAGATTGTCATGTCTATTTCAAGTTCCGAGAAGGACCCTAGAGACATTAATGTCTGTAGCAAGAAATATTTTGCTAACTGATTATGTTCCACAATTTCTTGGTTTTTCTCATTTAAGAAGGGAGCAAGTGGCAGCAAGAAATTCATACATTGCCGATCACATTTTTGGTGAGCCTAATACACCAGCTAATCAAAAACCTGCAATCACAATAGCTGATGCAACATATATATATACACAAAAAAGTAGTAATTACTTGTTCCAAAAGGATACATATTCCCTTCATAAATATAGGAATTTATTAAAGCCATTTATCCTCTGTGCCTCTGATGGATATATTATAGATGTACGCGGACCATATAGTGCCACTACAAATGATGCCACCATAATGAATGATTTATTAAACGAAACTGAATTTAATGATTTTTATAACGAAAACGATATCTTCATTGTAGATAGAGGTTTTCGTGACTGCATGGATAGTCTGCATCAAAAAGGATACATAGGTCATATGCCTGAAACCAAAGAAGACGGTCAATCACAGCTATCTACTCTTGATGCCAACCGTTCACGCTGTGTCACTATTAATAGGTGGGTAGTAGAAGCTGTGAATGGCCGTTTTAAGAGAGACTTCAAAATATTCCGCCATGAATATTTTAACCGTGGTTGTCGCAATTTAATGGCAGATTTTAAAATAGCAGCTGCTCTGCTGAATGCGTTTACTCCGCCATTTACAGAAAATATACATGCAGAGCAGTTTGTGTCAATCATATTTGAGCGCCTGTTTTTAACGAATACTGTAGCTGAATTAGTTAGGTTACATAATTTAAACAGGCGCGGTGCCTGGTTTGTACCCATAGATGCGACAACCCTCTCCTTTCCGCGGCTATCCATGGAGGAATTGACATTATTTGCTTGTGGTGTATATCAAATTCGCCAGGCTCGTTCATATGTGGGTGAGCATTTTCGCTTCCATGGAGTATATACATTAGAGGTATCTCGAGAGAGAATACATGGCTTAGAGGGAATAAACCCAATGTTGCTTCGAGCTAAAATAAGGTCCCGCCATTCTTCTGCTAGAACTTATTTTGTTTTCATAGTTGCAGAAACAAATATGAATGGTCGGGACGCAATCAAAAGTTATTGCTGTAATTGCATTGTAGGTTTAAGAACAGTGGGATGCTGCTCACATGTTATGAGCATTATTTGGTACCTTAGTTACGCTCGTCATGAAGGTATGACCCGACCTGCCCCTTTCTTAGATGAAATAATATTAAGAATCGATTAAGTAGGTAATTATAAGAACAATAAAATAAATGTAAGTTCCTACAACAACAAAGTTGTTTTATTTACCCACACTCAAAACTCCATCAACACTTCATCATCATCAGACTATTGCAGACCGCTGCTGGACGTAGGTCTCTCCTAAAGCACCCTACTGAATAGGTACAATTCTCATGTCAATTTGCCAACTTAATGATAAGTAAAACACTACAAAGATAGCATCAGCTATCTAGAACATATCCTTTTTCACCAAAACAATGTTTATGTGCCTACACGTAATAATATTTATTGAGACATAACCTCAAAAATAAAACTGGTTATAACTTTTAGGTCCCAACTTCTAAAAATCTAAGAATTTTAAAAGGGCTTGTCTATCGTATTGACTACCAATTAAAACAAAAAATATCCCAAAACACGATATTTTATTAGGTGTACGAAACTCCCATACAACCCTGCCGTTCGCCTTAACTACATAACTTTCAAATTTTGAGTTTGAGCCAAATAGTTTTTGAGGGATCTAAGCTATAGTACAGTATGAGACGCATCTTTTGAGTGTTTCTGTAAATCAACAAACTATCACTAATTTATTTTGGAAAATGGAACACCTGATGCAGAACCGCAACAGATCAGCTAAAGTATAAGAGATATAAAAATGGTGCCATAGCAAAAAATATTCCACGTGAAGAGCATTTTCTGCTGTGAGAATTAATTTGAAGATCTGGAACACCTGTTGTGGAACTCCAAAGCCCAGCGACACTATAACATATAGGAATGACGTCTTAGCAAAAGTTGTTTAGTCTGATGGGCATTTCGTGTTGACTTACAAAAATGAAAGATCTGAAACGTCTCGAATCGTCTCGCGCATCACGCTGTTTTCCCGTCCCCGGGCTCTTAGAATTCGACATCAGACGTTTCAGATCTTCGATTTTGACTACCCCGTTGTCGCTGGCATTCAACAGGATCCGCGTACGAAGTCGCGGGCAGAAGCTAGTATAATATATATACTAGCTTCTGCCCGCGACTTCGTCCGCGTGAAATTTCACCCTCTTAGGGGTGGAATTTCGAAAAACCCTTTCTTAGTGGATACCTACTCTTCACAAAGAACACACCCTCCAAATTTCATGTCTCTAGGAGCAGCGGTTTAGACTGTGCGTTGATATATCAACAATCAATCAGTCAGTCAGTTTACCATTTTATATATATAGATATATATAGAAGAAGAAGATGTAAGGGCAGCTGAGCGTGGAATGAAAACCGTTTTCTCAAGATTTGTGTATGTTGTTGATGATTACCCTAAGGTTTTGGTTAGAGTGAAAGAGATGACTCTATTTCTATTGACATTGTGTTGAAACTGTCGACGCCGCCGCGACCCCGCCTCGACTTACCAGTGAGCGACGCGCCTTATGTTCCCACACCTTACAACCATACGTTCTGTAATAGTTACAAGTTTAATCACCTCTAAATTAACCATTTATGTTTTCTGCCATTGTTCTACGCGAATCTACCTACTTAAATTAAAACTCTGATCTTATCAAAAGTTGAAACAATGAAAAATGCGTAAACAAATGTTTTTTTCTCAAGATTAGTTTATTTTTTGTCTTATTAAGTTACGGTGGTCAATGTCAAGGTTACAATTACATCGTTGTGTTAATTATTTAAATCTTATTTAAATATTATTATAATTAATACCTATACAGATTTAGTTTTTTTTCTAATGACCGTTTTTCGTTGTGTATATTTTGATGAACTACTGTTGTTTACACGTTGATTTGTTCAAACTACTTCGATCATGAGTGGCTTCCACGAAGACGATATAAAATCAAATTTAAAGAAATCCCACACCGACAAAGCATTTATTTATTTATTTTAAAACACACTATTATCACAGGCTTACCTTATACAATAGTGTAGTTATACTACCTTACAATTGGGCTTACAATTATATATTATTATTAAGGACTTACAGGACCAAAACGCAAAAAACGCAAGTTTTAGTAACAATAAAGGCAAAGGCATTCGTATAATTCTGTTGAAAAAGTATTTTGAGATCCCCCACCATTCGTCGATTTTCCAAACAGAAAAACATAGAATTCCAATTTTATTTTTTGTGGCAATAGATAATCTACCAGTGAGCCGCTTAGCGCGATAGGAATACCAAATGAGATAAGTGTAATATTACGCGTATTTTTTGCGGAAAAATAACAGAAAAGAGAAACGCGTAAAAGTGAAGGATGCGGGTGTAACGTAAAAATGATTAGGCCATAAGCCGTTTGATAAATAATAATACTTGCGTATGAGTCTAGGAGGGAGAGAACGATAAAAGTTTATCGTTACAGTTGCATAACGCCTTGCGTTAGGAACACTACATTTTTTTCAGCAGGCAAAAGATATCATGAAAAATATTAGCTATAATCAGAGGAGTGGAAGAGCCTGCAGTGGTGGCCCAGTGGGAACGGCCGCAACTTACGAGTTTACGAAAAAAAAGCAGATTTAAAGAAAGAAAGAAAAGAAAATACATTTATTTAGCACAGACTAAAAGACACACAATACACCAAATAGTTAGACAGTAATCGTACATACATAAGTTAAAAACAAAAAAAGATATTAAAAAAAAAATTAAAAGTGCAAATTCCGATATATGAAATTAGCAGGAATGTGTGCCTCACGGCTGCGCCAAAAAGGCCCAGTTCAGCAAAATTGCCAGACAACTAGTGCCTGACGCTGGTTTTCAACTGGACCTGGTGTGTGAGGTGACGGATGTAAATCAGTTTTATTTTAAAAATATATTTAAAAAAAGATGTTATTTAGAAATGTTGTAAAGTGCTACCTAAGTCCAAAGTATGAATTTTTAAGTGTGTATTTAGACTCGTCAGATCCCACAGTTTTGTGGAGCTTTGTTTGTAACTTTTTTACTTGATGTGAACTTATCTATACATATAATAAAACAGTAACGAAAGAAAAACTGTACATTGAGAATTTTCGAGAAAAAATAAGTGGCTTTTGTTAGAAAAACGTAACTGATGACAAAAAGTGACTTTTTAGAATTTTTGTCTGTTTGTCTGTTTGTCTGTGTGTATGGTAAGGCTTCACGCCAAAACTACTGGATAGATTGAATTGAAATTCAGCAAAAATGTTCTTTGTAAACCAAGGAAGGCTTTAGGCTACATATTATCACGCCGTATGTTATGGGAGGTAAGCAATATTGATTTGAAAAGGTTTTGGTTCGTAATTGAATGCACAAAATATTTGAATGCCCAAAATGACATGTTATTTATTTAGTTAATAAAAATTTAACCCTGGAAACATAACAATCACGCTATTTTTATAAAGGAGCGGAGCAGTAATATTATAAATTGCAAGGGAACAGCTATTTCAACAATATGTCAACAGGGAATTTAGCGGTTAGGTCAGGCGACCGTTTACCGCACTAAAGGGTGCGAGTTCAAATCCCGTATTTTTTTTTTTAAATCCTAATATTCTTTTTTTTTAGTTTTTGCATTTTTTATGTGCATTAGGAACGATACTGTTATGAAATCTGAGAACTTTACATGTCCTATCTAATTGTATGGGGAGTTTCACACCAATATTACTAAACAGATTGATTGGTGGTACAGCAAGCTACACTATCATAAAGTCAAGTCAAACTTTTGGTTATAGGTTATATCTTACCAAGCACATTTGTTGTTTGTGGAGTGTCATGCAACAGTGGCAAAGGGCGCGTGCTTAAAGATTGCTCTTTAATCGTGTGGGATGAATGCACTATGGCGAACAGAAAAGCAGTAGAGGCGGTAAACAGGACTTTGCAGGACATCCGCAGGAACCAGCAAATGATGGGTGGCGTTACAGTTCTGTTAAGCGGCGATTTCCGACAAACGCTGCCTGTGGTAACGCGAGGAACTAGGGCTGATGAGGATGATTGATAGATGAATGGTTCGTTGAAATGCTCTTTCTTAGGGCCACATATTCATAGGTTGCGCTTAACGATGATTATGAGAGCACAGCTTGGCGGGAATGTACACGCCTACGAATTTTCTGATGTTCTCTTAAAATTGGGTGAGGGAACGCTACCAGTAGACGGTGGCCAGGTGGTTCTACCTGAGATACTTGGGAGAGTGGTCTCCACCTTAGAAGATTTGATTCGCCTGGTGTACGAGGATATCAATAGGATACCGCACCAAGATAATTATTGGGTGTGTGAACGAGCCATTTTAACACCCAGAAACGACCAACCTTCAGCGATCAATGAATGCATTCTCGCGGAGATTGAGGGAAATGAAGTGATCTACACTTCAATAAACACTGTTGTCGACCAAGATGACGCCACACATTACCCCGTAGAATTTCTCAATTCCCTCAGTGCAAGTGGACTACCAGCGCAGACTATTAAGCTAAAGGTCGGTGTCCCAATTATGCTTCTTCGGAATCTCACTCCGCCGAAACTGTGCAATGGGACCCGGCTCAAAGTCGTCTCGCTGCAGAGAAATATCATTGAGGCGGAAATTCTAACAGGTTGTGGTGTCGGCGAGACAGTGTTTATACCACGTATACCACTGATTCCCCACAATTACCCCCTTTTTTTTCAGACGGGAAATCATCAAATGACCCTTCTCGCTCTGGGTGGAGCGGAAGGGAGTGTCAGACTCTTACTGACTAAAACCCACCCGTGTTCCTTCCTTAGCCCTTTATGTTCCGGGCCAGCGGTAACCCTTTCGGACAATCCCGCTGACCCGGCAGGCTTCGCCCCTATGGGGCCCCTTCTCGATGCTGACATCTCTTTGAGGCGCGCGTGGAACACGTACGCGCCGTCCGGCACGGGCCTGGTCCAGATCGGACGGTGAGCTACCCATTACTCTCCGCCCGCAGGCCCGCGCCTACGGTGGCCGGGAGTCGTCCCGTGGCTCCCGACGCCCGGAGCGTCTCCCGCGGCGGCTGGGACGGGAGGCTCTCTCCCTCATCCGTCCCGCCACCTCCTTCGCTAGCATGACTGCTTCGCAGAAGGAGGTGACTGCCTCCCACTCCCTCTCGCCCCGGACCATAACTTGCACCAGGGCCGGACGCGAGAGGTCGCCGCCGCTGCCGATCGCCTCTACGAGGACACGGCGGTGCTCCGCCCAAGGGGGGCAGACCTCCACCGTGTGCTCCATCGTGTCCTCTGGGCGATCCTGGCAATGGTGACACCCGGCCACAATTACCCCTTTCAATTCAAGCGCGTGCAGTTTCTTGTGAGCGTGTGCTTCGCCATGACAATAAATAAGTCGCAGGGGCAGACACTGAAGGCTGCGGGTGTCGACCTCAGGACGAGCTGCATCTCACACGGATAACTGTACGTCCCTTGCTCCCGCGCCACCAGTCCTGACTCGCTGTACTTACATATTGAATGAGACCGAGGGAAAAACAACGAATGTTGTTTACACAGAAGTGTTACAGTAAAATTATAACACTTCTGTTATTCGACGTCTCCTAAATTTCCTTATTAACCTGACGTCTCTTACCAGTAAATAAACTACATAACTTTCTCAAATTTTGAGTTTACTAAGCCAAATAGTTTTTGAGGGATCTAAGCTATAGTTACAGTATGAGACGCATCTTTTGAGTGTTTATGTAAATCAACAAACTATCACTAACTATTATTAAAATTAAAATAATACTTATGCGATACGTGGGCAAAGCCACGGGTACAGCTATAGTTTATAAAGATTTTTTTTTTTAAGTTATTTGCAATATTATTGTTAATTCAGTGTACCCTTGGGATCCACTGCGGAATTACGGGAAGAAAAGTTTTTTGTTGTATAGGTACTAAGTCTTGTATATAGGCTATAACTTATTTTGGAAAATGGAACACCTGATGCAGAACCGCAACAGACCAGCTAAAGTATAAGAGATATAAAAATGGTGCCATAGCAAAAAATATTCCACGTGAAGAGCATTTTCTGCTGTGAGAATAAATTTGAAGATCTGGAACACCTGTTGTGGAACTCCAAAGCCCAGCGACACTATAACATACAGGAATGACGTCTTAGCAAAAGTTGTTTAGTCTGATGGGCATTTCCTGTTGACTTACAAAAATGAAAGATCTGGAACGTCTCGAATCGTCTCGCGCATCACGCTGTTTTCCCGTCCCCGGGCTCTTAGAATTCGACATCAGACGTTTCAGATCTTCGATTTTGACGACCCCGTTGTCGCTGGCATAAGCAACAGGATCCGCGTACGAAGTCGCGGGCAGAAGCTAGTAATAAATAATAATAGTTGTAGGTCGGTGGTTCCCATAGATATAAAAAGTACTCTGTGGGTGGTTCGAACCCAAGCAGCTACTTTACTTTGTGTAAATTATTTCATCACCACTGCTCTCCAAAACGGTGAAGGAAAACATCGTGTGGAAACCGGCATGTCCAAAAACCAAAAATTCAAAGACATGTGACATCTACTAACCCGCACTGCGCCCGAGTGGTGGATTAGGTACGCCCCACTCATTCTCACCGAGAGGAGACCTGTGTCCCAGCAGTGGGAAAATTATAGGCTGATTATGCTATAATCAGAAGGGAAAATAATTAATCCCTAAAAAATGTAAAGATGTAGATGCAATCGTCATTTTTTATATACCAAAAATACAACAACACGTTAAATTATCGGGATTTTCGACAGTTTCCAGCTGGAAAGAGACTGGGCGGTATAGCAAATCTATGAATGGATCCCATCAAAGTAATAAAATACACTAACATAATAAGATACACAATAAGATGAATACCAGTATTTTACATGGAACGATATAATGGATATAATAGAGTAATACGATACCCCTTGTAAGACTGGTTGTCAGACTTTTGGGCTTCTGACGACCCGTAACGACTGTCAAAGATCCACGAATGACAGCTGGGACGAACGGCTTAACGTGTTTTCTGAGCCACGGAGGGGTCTTCGTATGTGAAGATGGTCAACCGTCCACGGACCAACCGCGGCAAGCGTAGCTTAACCTGATCGATCGACCCGTGCGGCAGTTATTACGTAGCCACAAGCCAAGTCTCAAAATATTATAGAAACAATATTCTGTATGAAAAAGGAATGATTGACAAACAGTAACTTACTGAACCGCTCCAATATTCTCGGCTTATATTTACTCCTATATGATTACATACACTACACTTGTACAGTAGTCATGAGCACGTACGAATCTCTTACATCCAAAACACTTCAAATAATCCTTTGTTCTTTTACGATAAAACATTTAGGTCTTTTTTTCTGGGTGGCACGTTCTTCTGAGGCATTTTCCTTGTTCCGATTCGTTAGTTCTATTATTATGTACCTTTCTGGAGAAAAAAAATACCTAACACGGGTTAAATCTGCCTTTGGGTTAATAGAATTTATTTTTATCGCTTTACAATCACCGTAAACTTAACTTTTGACGCTTTTATAATTATTCCCGTGCAGCTCCTGATAATGTATCCGTTGATTTTAAGTACGCCTCTCCAAATGCAGAACATTTAGCTCGACTCTCATCCAACTGCTACCAGCTATCCTCCGACGATCGTCGCTCCACCTAGCCTGAGGGCGTCCTACACCTTATGTTTACTGATTCGTGGTCTACACTCAACTACACGTCTACCCCAACGGTCATCAGTTCTACGGCTAATATGGCCGGCCCATTGCCACTTCAGCTTGCTTTTTCTGTGAGCTATGTCGACCACTTTGCTTTCTGTCAGATTACGTCATTCCGGATCCTATCGCTCAGAGGGACTCCAAAAGTGTATTTAGTTCTATTAAAGCCTTTACACCCCACAATGTGGACCGATGACCTAAGGCCTAAAAAAGCCACTTTGGCAGAATCATAAAAGGATAACATAATGGACAGTTAACCTTTAAGTTAATCGTATCAAATACCATTGGTGAAGCATTTATCAGTTTTTTTTTTCTGTGCTAAAGTATCAATCCGATCCAAATCCAATCCCAATCTCTTTGATTATACCTACGTAGTGTAGCGAAAAAAAGAAAAACGGACTGTCTTCGCCATATTACGATTCATAATGTTATCCTTTTATGATTCTCCAAAGTCGCCTTTTTAGGCCACCTGGTGAAAGATCACGGAAACCTGCTGCAAAACGGCGATCGCTCAGCATAAAGCTACGACTCTTTACGAGACAGAGCCCCAATGCTGGTTTTCAGCGACAACCAGCATTGACGTGATTACGTCAACCGGTGATTTTTATCTTAGCAAAATTTTCGCCATCATATGTCGCTCACAAAAAATATAAACACAGCATACATCAGCGAGCACTTTAACACTAAACGTACCGAAGTTAACGCAATTAATGTTACTACAAGTTCCACTCTCCCTAAGAGAAAACGCGCTAAGTGAAAATAGACGATGTTTAACTTAAGTTAAAAGCAACATCACACGGGCTCCCAAGTGGATATGCATTTGCATTCAGTTTAGAACTTTCGTGTAGGTATAATTAAGGTGATACTTATGAGCGCTTGGCAGTTGCATGTTGGGATATCACTTGGATATTCTATGCCTTTGGGGTTGATTGTCGCTTTGAGAGGCTGGGCCATTTTAGGCCAAAGAATCAGCATTGCCATTCAACGTGGCAATACTGCCTATTGGGCAATTTTCCTGGTGACAACGAAGCAGATATTTTTAGGTTGCCCATTGTGCTCTCCCCTCTTTTATTATGTTTTAATCCTAACTAATAATGCAAAAGTGAGTTTATTTTTTTGTTAAAATTTGGCCCACAGATAAACCATGTCCTGGCACTCCTGAGTAAGGACATCATCATCATCATCATCATTTCAGCCGAAAGAAGTCTACTGCTGGACATAGGCCTCCCCCAAGCACTTCCACTTCGACCGGTTCTGTGCTTCTCGCATCCAACGTTGGATGCGACAGGTAAGGACATAGGCTATAGGTACTTTTTATCCTGAATCGCGACGAAGTTGCGGGCAACAGGAAGTAATATATATTTTAGTGTTAGCTTGTATAATGTAGGTACCTAAAGATATTCCCAGAGGCAAAATCTGTTAAGAACATAATTTCCTATATTTGGATCCCAAATTTTTCACACGTCTGTTTACGTTTTCCGTTTCGTTTTCGTGTAGTTATTCTCATTAATCGTTTCCGTTTGGGGAAGGCAAATAGTTGTGTCGGACTGTCGACTAACACGGCAAAGCCCGCATCACTTACGGAAAAGGGCTCTTGACTCTGTTGTAGAATGCACTCCTCTTGAGTTCTGTTTAAGTACAGCTCTTCCATTCCGAGTGTATCCAGCTTTATCTCTATAGAGGTATGAGGAACAGGGTGTAAAGTTCCAAGTTCAAGACCAGACTGGTGTTGTGTCTGGCGGGCAACTGCCCAATGATTCATGTCGGGCCGTTGTATCTATGCTAATTGCGCGGTAAACTCTGCTTGCGCGATGTAGGATTTGCGTGACGTAGTATGACGCGTTGTTCGCATGTGGCGTTGTAGATATCGCTACATCTCCAATGACTTCAGGAGATTTAAATTGCTGCATTTTTGTTTTCAGTTTGTTTTTTACACATACTATGGGTACAGTTCTATTGTATTTTTACTACTGCCCCGTTGGTCCCGTGGTGGCAAGCGCGACTGGTAAGTGTGGGATCCTAGGTTCGATTCCCGGGTCAGACAAAGTGTTATTGGGAATTTCTTCGCAACAACCCGGAGTTTGGAAATTGGCAGTGAGTTGTACGTTAAGCCGTTAGCCCTGCGCCTTATCTCTCTCCGATCGTGTTGGATTCCCGTCCTATCGGACAATGAGAGTGAGGAAAGAGCGAGTGCACCTGTCACTGCGCACACACCTGTGCACTATATCATCTCCGGCGCCGAAGGCTGGGTTCCGGTGAGATTGGTCGCCACGGCCGAAAATCGGACTTTATTTATTTATTGATTTATTACTTCTACTCTACTATTGAATACTCATGGGGCTTACAGGACCTAAACGCAATTTTATTTTATTTTTTTTATTGCATTTTTACTAGCATACACACATAGTATTCACCTTCCATAACTTTAAAAAGATAACAACTACTTACATTGTAATATTTTCCACTCTACGATAGTCATAAAGAATAGAAAACACAACTGCGCCACGCAACTGTATCACTAGAAATAACAGTTCTGTATCATACCAATATTTTAGCCCTTTGTTCGTATATGGAAGACAAATTGGCCCACGTCTGGTCCTGAACAAATGACAGGCACGTTTCAGTGTCACCTGTAACCACAGAGACACCAGGGCTTCACGTGTTACATGTCATGTTACACTCTCCATAAAGGCGGCGCTCCACAGTAGCCCGCGGATAAGCTACGCCTGTGTACATCGCATATGAAAACTTTTTTACAAAAAAAAAACAACCGACTTCCAAAAAACACTATAAAGTGAAAAATAACTTTAATTTCGGAAGTCGGTGTCTTTGGATTAGTATTTTAGTTTTTTGCCACCGACTTCCCCGAAAGTAATCGAATCGCAACCCGTGAAATATTTGTCATTGAGTAGTTCCGATGGCCATCTGTGGTCTTCATCATCAGCTTCACTTTACCAAATGATGATTTCCGAGAACAAATGCTCAAGTTACTTTAAAAAATACCCAAATCGCTATCGCTTTGCCTATAAAATTTGAGGGTTTCCCTCGATTTCCATGGGATCCTCTCATCAGATTCCAACTTGATGATAATGGGACCACCTCGAGAGTGTACCCTTTCGAACAAAAAAAGAATTTTGAAAATCGGTCCACAATTGGCGGAGTAATCGCGTAACAAACACACAAAAAAAAAACCTACCGTCGAATTGAGAACCTCCTCCTTTTTTGAAGTCGGTTAAAAATGAGGGTGCGAGGGCTGGCAAACAAATGAACCACCCAATTAACGTAGAAAATCTCCTTTGTATATCCCACGTAGCAGGGGATGGTTGACTTTATTTATACAGGTTGGCTGGGATATCGACGCGCAACCTCAACCATGGATTCAGTAGGTGATTCTGAAGCCCCCTGTATTGAACTTTTTCGTCGGTTATAAAAAAAATATTAGCTGTGCTGTGCAACATAATGCTATACACGTGCTGAGCGTCTTTTGTTTATAAATTGATACCTCCCTGTGACGTAGACCTTTCGATAATAACAGAATGAAGTTTCCCGGCTGTAAGGTTCTTTCTTCTACTGTTTTAATAGACGGAATGTATTCATGAGCAGATCACCTTTTGTGGTTCTACTGCTATAAAATCGCATTTCATTTTATCAGCAACACATCCTTTTAGCCGAAAAACATCCACCGCTAGACTCAGGCCTCACATCCAACCGATTCTTGAAAGAAAAAGTATAGAACCAAAATATTGGTTAAAATATACCGATTTTTATGGTCACTTTCCTTTCCAATGTTGTTAAGTCGCTGTTCATTTTAAGCGAAGCAAACCCCAACAATTAAGAAAAGGTTATATCATGTTCAAGTCTAATTACTTTTGGAAGTGACGCCCTAACTAAGCGAAAGGGTTCTCGTAAGCTGAAACAAGACCCCACTTATATTTTCAAAGTCACCTTTTGGTAAAGAGCCTTTCAAGAACAAGCGTACTCCACACTTGAATTTCTGGTCGACTTTTACAACCTTAGCCTAGCCCCAACTATTTTGGGGTCGGCTTCCAGTCTAACCGGATTCAGCTAAATACCAGTATTTTACATGGAGCGACTGTCTATCTGACCTCCACAACCCATTTACTAGGTAATACGACACCCATTGGTAAGACTGGTTGTCAGACTTTCGGGCTTCTGACTACCCGTAACGACTGCGAAAGATCCACGAATGAAATGACAGCCGGGTCCAACGCTTTAACGTGCTTTCCGATTCACGGAGAGGTCTCCATATGTAAAGATGGTCACCCAAGCGTAGCTTAATCTGATCGATCGACCTGTGCGACTGTTATTATTTAGCCACGGGCTCCTTGAAAAGTATGATCCTATTCTTAGCAAAGATCACGTATCTCCCAAGCTCGTCTGTAGAAGTATTACGTCCATACTTATCTCTGCCACCACAACGTCGCTGTTTTCCGTGTTCCTGTTTGAAGGGTAAGGGCGGATCTGCACTACATCCGATCCGAATCCGAGAAATACCGGTCCGAAGTGACCATAGTCCTATTTCTATGAGGGGTTGCGCACTAGATCCGAACTCTATCCGTTCGAATTTAGAACATTCCCAATTCGGATTGAAGTCAGATCTTTAATTCGGATTCGTATCGGATGTAGTGCAAAACCGCTGTAAGGGTGCTGCTGTAATATAGACCCTATCTCTGAGGCGGCAACGTGAGGGGTTCTTGTTTGCCTTCCAATAACATAAAAAAACAACATTTACTATGACAACACCATATTTACTATGCCAACTTGTACAGTCGAATAAGCTTTTTGGTATACTAGGCAACAGCTAACTTGCAACTATTTAAAAAAAAATATTGTGAGCAGTACACACTGGTCAGCGGGATTGTCCGAAAGGGTTACCGCTGGCCCGGAACATAAAGGGCTAAGGAAGGAACACGGGTGGGTTTTAGTCAGTAAGAGTCTGACACTCCCTTCCGCTCCACCCAGAGCGGGAAGGGTCATTTGAAAATAAAAAAAAAGCAGTACACACTCACAATATTGTTCAATCAATTCAAGCAGTCAATTCTTTAACATCACTCTTGAAAAAACTTGAAAACCTTATGTGACTTTCACCAACCCGCACTGAACCAGCGTGGTGGATTACGGCCCACCTCTCTAAGAGAGGAGGGCAGTGTCCCAGCAGTGGAAATATTTTAGACTGATTATGCTTATTCTAATTGGAGGGTATTTTAAAGAATAGTCCCCATCGTTCTGCTGTCACACTAATATTATAAAGGCGAAAGTTTGTGATTGCGTGTGTGAATGTGTTTATATGTTTGTTACTTCTTCACGCTCAAACGGCTGGACCAATTTTGATAAAACTTTGTATGGGGGTAGTTGACACCCTGGATTAACATATAGGCTACTTTTTATATCGATATTCCCACGGGATCGACATTTACGCGTGTGAAACCGCGGGGCGCAGCTAGTCTGTTGTATAAAACAAAACACAATCACCAATTCATCTAATAATATGTAAAGTGTTATATTATGTAGTTATAGTCTGATATAGGCAAACTCTTTTAAAAGCTTAAAAAGTGTTTACAGCATCTGTCTGGTATTAATGCTGACATGAACCTTTTCGGCGTAGCCGTGAGGCACACGCTATCGTAGTTAAAACATTATTTTCCCTTTTTTATTCTGTTATTTGTTTTTTGTGTTTCACAAACTGTGCCCAAATAAACGTTATTCTGTCTTTCTTTCTTTGTTTACGGTCACAAAAAAAATAATAATATAGGCAGTGTAGTGTAAAGATCAATATTTTTGCCTGTATATCGAATAGTTTGTTCAACTATACGTGTACCTATCAACATAGTAACACTATCTTTTGTGTCAAGACATTTACAGCTGTTTTATGGGTTCCCATTGTGGTGTGTTTCTCTGAACGTTTGCTCTACAAAGTTGAATAGTGATTTTAGTACAACTGTAAATAATTCTGACGTCGTCTGACGTAGGCATTGTCTAGAGATGTAATGATGTAATTTTTTTAAGTGGATTGTGGGTAGTCGTTTGTGGTTTGTTCGTGATATTTATAGATTTTTTTGAAGCATCTGCATCTGTTAGCGTAATAACTTTTCTTCCGTTGATATTAGTATCTATGAGTTCAGTTTTAATATTAGAATTTCGTTTACTTGTAGTATTGTATAGTTTGTAGTATTATATAGTAGTGGTGACTTCCGATTTTTCAGTAGGATCTGTAATCTGTATACTATACAACCAATCATAAACTAGTATATAATGCGATTGTATTCGCGTCCACTACGGACCACCATTGGAATGCTAGGACCTGTACCTGGCTTGGTTTCAGTACGTAATTTCGGGTGACTACTGAAAATCAGCGCCATGCTATAGGTCCCATAGCAAAGCATCATGCTGAGTGGAAGCCTTCTTATCTTATCTTCTCCTAGTCACGACGTGTAGCTGCTGACTATTTCTGTTCTTTGCTCGTGTGGAGGTCAGATAAGCAGTCACTCCATGTAAAATACTGGTATTCAGCTGTATCCGGCTAGACTGGAAGCCGACCCCAACATAGTTGGGAAAAGGCTAGGCAGATGATGATTGTTGTTCTTTATTATTCGAGTTTCTGTGACAACTATACCTATTTTTCTTTATTTCTTTCTAGTGCTGTGACATTCTGGCTGCTTTGTGATTTGATTTTGTACACGTTCATTTTGAGAATCATCGTGGCCGATAGGCCGACAAATTAACTTTATCAGTGCACAGAAATAGTGTTTATTTTGTCTCTATGACAATATTTACTGACAAGTCTAATATGAAATCCATGGGGACTGTATCAGTGTAAGTAAAATGCTCTTTTTATCACTAACTAGCTGCGCCCCGCGGTTTAACCAGGGTAAATGTCGATCCCGTGGGAATATCGGGATAAAAAGTAGCCTATGTGTTAATTCAGGGTGTTACCTATCTCCATACAAAATTTTATCAAAATTGGTCCAGCCGTTTGACCGTGAAGAAGTAACAAACATATAAACACACCCCCACACACACACTCACAAACTTTCGCCTTTATAATATTAGTGTGATTATTTTTCGCAACCTGTCTGCTAAACACATTTTTAGTAACATAGGTAGGTACTGTTTGTTCAAACTGCGGGGGACTACACAACATAATAAAATTGATTTACATAACATTACAACTGGAATTAGTCTCAAACCTTTGGCCTTCGATTTTCACCGCATCGAATGAACATGTAAATTGTATTTGAGAGTCTACATGTAATCAGTTGCTAACAAATAATGAGACATAGTAGGTACCTATTTACCGTCATCGGGCATGTGGCGATAAATCTGCGAGGTTAAGGTGAATGGTAGACCAAGAAATTCAAATTTTCTTACGTTTTTTTGCAATTTGCAGGTCAATCTCAGGTTGTATCTTGATCAAAATATGATTCGCGACCATAACAGGTATATTCAGAGAATTAGAATCATTAAAACATCTTTCTAAGTTAAATTTGTACCATAAGAACCAATCTCATATGGAAAGGTGCTTATGGTAGAAATCTAACTTAGAAAGAAGTAAGTCAATTAGTAGTTTTTGAGATATCCAGCTGTGACAGACAGACAGACAGACTTAGTCTCACCATAAGGGTTCCGTTTTTACCATTTTGGTACGGAACCGTAAAAATTAAAAAAGTGTAAAAAAAACTTGAGCGCCTTCGAGTCATTAAAATATGGTGTACCTACCTAAAAATAAAGTAGATGTATTTAACATTAAGTCGGTTTGCTTAATACAATAGTCAGATTAGCAAGTCAAATCGGTTGTGTGTTTGTATACCTAATTATAGACAAAATTAACAAACTTTACGTAACTTTATGTTTGTTTAAAACAATTACAAGTTAAAATACAACACTATCAATTAACGCTCATTTAAAAACTAAATTTTAGTATTTCTCATCGAAAAAAAATAAACTTGTTTCGCGAAAAACATTTATTATGATTCGATCAATCCATACTAATATAGCATAGCATAATCTATACATATACCTAATAAAACAGTAACGACAGAAAAACTGTACATTGAGAATTTTCGAGAAAAAATAAGTGGCTTTTGTTAGAAAAACGTAACTGATGACAAAAAGTGACTTTTTAGAATTTTTGTCTGTTTGTCTGTTTGTCTGTGTGTATGGTACGGCTTCACGCCAAAACTACTGGATAGATTGAATTGAAATTCAGCAAAAATGTTCTTTGTAAACCAAGGAAGGCTTTAGGCTACATATTATCACGCCGTATGTTATGGGAGGTAAGCAATATTGATTTTAAAAGGTTTTGGTTCGTAATTGAATGCACAAAATAATTGAATGCCCAAAATGTCATGTTATTTATTCAGTTAATAAAAATTTAACCCTGGAAACATAACAATCACGCTATTTTTATAAAGGAGCGGGGCAGTAATATTATAAATTGCAAGGGAACAGCTATTTCAACAATATGTCAACAGGGAATATAGCGGTATGGTCAGGCGACCGTTTACCGCACTAAATGGTGCGAGTTCAAATCCCGTATTATTATTTTTTTTAAATCGTAAAATTCTTTTTTTTTTAGTCTTTGCATTTTATAAGTGCATTAGGAACGATACTGTTATGAAATCTGAGAACTATACATGTCCTATCTAATAGTATGGGAAGTTTCACACCAATGTTACTAAACAGATTGATTGGTGGAACAACAACAATCATAAAGTCAAGTCAACTTTTGGTTCTAAGTTATATCTTACCAAGCACATTTGTTGTTTGTGGAGTTGACACTCCAAACGCAACAGCAACAGCGACAAAGGGCGCGTGCTTAAAGATTGCTCTTTAATCGTGTGGGATGAATGCACTATGGCGAACAGAAAAGCAGTAGAGGCGGTAAACAGGACTTTGCAGGACATCCGCAGGAACCAGCAAATGATGGGTGGCGTTACAGTTCTGTTAAGCGGCGATTTCCGACAAACGCTGCCTGTGGTGACGCGAGGACCTAGGGCTGATGAGGTGAATGCTTTGTTGAAATGCTCTTTCTTATGGCCACATATTCATAGGTTGCGCTTAACGATGAATATGAGAGCACAGCTTGGCGGGAATGTACACGCCCAAGAATTTTCTGATGTTCTCTTAAATTGGGTGAGGGAACGCTACCAGTGGACGGTGGCCAGGTGGTTCTACCTGAGATACTTGGGAGAGTGGTGTCCACCTTAGAAGATTTGATACGCCTGGTGTACGGGGACATCAATAGGATACCGCACCAAGAGAATTCATGGGTGTGTGAACGAGCCATTTTAACACCCAGAAATGACCAACTTTCAGCGATCAATGAATGCATTCTCGCGGAAATTGAGGGAAATGAAGTGATCTACACTTCAATAAACACTGTTGTCGACCAAGATGACGCTACACATTACCCCGTAGAATTTCTGAATTTCCTCAGTGCAAGTGAACAACCAGCGTACACCATTAAGCTAAAGGTTGGTGTCCCAATTATGCTTCTTCGGAATCTCACTCCGCCGAAACTGTGCAATTGGACCCGGCTCAAAGTCGTCTCGCTGCAGAGAAGTATCATTGAGGCGGAAATTCTAACGGGTTGAGGTGTCGGCGAGACAGTGTTTATACCACGTATACCACCGATTCCCCACAATTACCCCTTTTTTTTTCGGATGAGAAGTCATCAAATGACCCCTCCCGCTCTGGGTGAGCGGAAGGGAGTGTCAGACTCTTACTGACTAAAACCCACCCGTGTTCCTTCCTTAGCCCTTTATGTTCCGGGCCAGCGGTAACCCTTTCGGACAATCCCGCTGACCCGGCAGGCTTCGGCTGACATCTCTTTGAGGCGCGCGTGGAACACGTACGCGCCGTCCGGCACGGGCCTGGTCCTGATCGGACGGTGAGCTACCCATTACTCTACGCCCGCAGGTCCGCGCCTACGGTGGCCGGGAGTACTCCCGTGGCTCCCGACGCCCGGAGCGTCTCCCGCGGCGGCTGGGACGGGAGGCTCTCTCCCTCATCCGTCCCGCCACCTCCTTCGCTAGCATGACTGCTTCGCAGAAGGAGGTGACTGCCTCCCACTCCCTCTCGCCCCGGACCATGGCTTGCACCAGGGCCGGACGCGAGAGGTCGCCGCCGCTGCCGATCGCCTCTACGGGGACACGGCGGTGCTCCGCCCAAGCGGGGCAGACCTCCACCGTGTGCTCCATCGTGTCTTCTGGGCGATCCTGGCAATGGTGACACCCGGCCACAATTACCCCTTTCAATTCAAGCGCGTGCAGTTTCCTGTGAGCGTGTGCTTCGCAATGACAAGAAATAAGTCACAGGGGCAGACACTGAAGGCTACGGGTGTCGACCTCAGGACGAGCTGCATCTCACACGGACAACTGTACGTCTCTTGCTCCCGCGTCACCAGTCCTGACTCGCTGTACTTACATATTGAATGAGACCGAGGGAAAAACAACGGACGTTTTACACAGAAGTGTTACAGTAAATTATAACACTTCTGTTATTCGATGTCTCCTAAATTTCCTTATTAACCTGACGTCTCTTACCAGTAAATTAACTACATAACTTTCAAATTTTGAGTTTACTAAGCCAAATAGTTTTTGAGGGATCTAAGCTATATAGTACAGTATGAGACGCATCTTTTGAGTGTTTCTGTAAATCAACAAACTATCACTAATTTATTTTGGAAAATGGAACACCTGATGCAGAACCGCAACAGATCAGCTAAAGTATACCTAAGAGATATAAAAATGGTGCCATAGCAAAAAATATTCCACGTGAAGAGCATTTTCTGCTGTGAGAATAAATGTGAAGATCTGGAACACCTGTTGTGGAACTCCAAAGCCCAGCGACACTATAAGATATAGGAATGACGTCTTAGCAAAAGTTGTTTTGTCTGATGGGCATTTCCTGTTGACTTACAAAAATGAAAGATCTGAAACGTCTCGAATCGTCTCGCGCATCACGCTGGCATAAGCAACAGGATACGCGTACGAAGTCGCGGGCAGAAGCTAGTCAGCCTATAATGTTCCCACTGCTGGGACACAGGCCTCCTCTCTGTGAGAGGGAGTGGGCCATAATCCACCACGCGGGCCCAGTGCAGGTTGGTAGATGTCACATGTCTTCGAATTTTTGGTTCTAGGACATGCCGGTGTTTCCTCACGATGTTTTCCTTCACCGTTTTGAGAGCAGTGGCGATGAAATTATATACACAAAGTAAAGCGCCTGTCTGGGTTCGAACCTACTACCTGCAACTCTTAAGTCGCGGCAGTTACCACTGGGCCACCACTGCTCTCATCCATACTAATAATATTATAAATTCGAAAGCAACTCTGTCTGCCTGTCTGTATGTTACCTTTTCACGCCTAAACCACTGAATAGATTTCGATAAAATTTAGCAGAGAGCTAGATTGCATCCCGGGGAAGGACATACGATAGTTTTTATCCCAATATTCCTAAGCGATCGACACTTATGCGGGTGAAACCACTGGACGCTGCTAGTTTTCATATAAATAACAAGAGTTTTCATTTAGAATTTTATATGGACAACGACGACAATCAAGCTGTACAGTTTTATCTGACCTCGTATTAAATAGACTTTTTGTACAATGACAAGTCAGTTTATACTGAACATGTCATCATCTGCCTAGCCTTTTCCCAACTATGTTGTGGTCGGCTTCCAGTCTAACCGAATGCAGCTGAATACCAGTATTTTACATGGAGCGACTGCCTATCTGACCTCCACAACCCAGTTACTGGGTAATACGATACCCCTTGGTAAGACTGGTTGTCAGACTTTCGGGCTTCTGACTACCCGTAACGACTGTCAAAGATCCACAAAGACAGCCGGGAACAACGGCTTAACGTGCTTTCCGAGGCACGGAGGGGGTCATGTATGTAAAGATGGACACCCATCCACAGACCAACCGCGGCAAGCGTAGCTTAACCTGATCGATCGACCTGTGCGGCTGTTATTATTTAGCCACAGGACCCTCCATGTATAGCCTTATATGTCGTACATACAATGTAATGTCTTCCTATAAGCAATTCCAAGTTACACTAGAATAGAAAAAAAGATTTCCGAATGTATGATTTTTTCGGACAAATGTCTACCATTTGATTAAATATTCGGTTAAATAAATGTGACATACCTATTAATTTTATAATGTTAAATATTATTACGGTAATAACAATACAAATAATTTGTCATCCTGTAATTTTGCAAGAAGTCACGGCTCATTAATCGCTATTAATTAAAGCATAAATGTTGTCACTATCAAGTATAATTTTGGCTGGCGCCTAACCCTTAATTCAGCCAATTAGCTGAAGATGAGATTGACAATATTAATGAATATCCGGCCAAAACCAAACCAAGTCGAATTGAATCGATCGAATTATTGGAATCACGTACAGTTTTGAGCCGTTTCAGGGTACCCAAGTGCGCGTCTCCTTTGCAAAAGGTTCTAACTGACTGGTCGACACTTCGCGTGGTCAAAGGGCTAGCTCGTTCTTTGGCCAAAGAATCAGTAATGCCAATCAACGTGGCAATAATACCAGTCTTCTGGGCACGTTACCGGATGACAGCGATGTGGACGTAATCCCTTGGCGACCTTGGAGGCGGCTTAGCTCACCCGCTTAGCTGGTCCGATCAGGACCAGGCCCATGCCGGACGGCGCGTACGTGTTCCACGCGCGCCTCAAAGAGATGTCAGCATCGAGGATTGTCCGAAAGGTTACCGCTGGCCCGGAACATAAAGGGTTACGGAAGGAACACGGGTGGGTTTTAGTCAGTAAGAGTCTGACACTCCCTTCCGCTCCACCCAGAGCGGAAGCGGTCATTTGATGATTTCCCATACAAAAAAAATAAAAATCCCTTGGCGACGGCGACTGCGGAGACAACAAACAAATCAAAGAAGTTGTCTAGAGCATGCCACGAGACACACGCGCGCGTTACGTCATTTGACGCAAGTCGCATCGCTTGTCGTGGCCTTGAATGGGGCATACGGCCCTTGGTACACACGACGACATTTATCAAGCTATACATTTCTAGTTTTAGCTGACCTCACATTGTTTAGGCTGTACAACGAGAAGTCAGCTTATACTGGAAATGTATACCTTGATATGTCGTTATACGTTTTACACACGTTTTTCTTGCCGTGGAAACACTACGGTTTATTCGCCGTGTGTGGGCACGGTCGTCAGTGTTGTATGGATCACTATGGAAGCCTATTGACGGAAACGATTTTTAAATCCGTGACGTATACAAAGGGATTTTTTGGCCTTCTTGTTTATGTATGTAGTTATTTAGTTAATTAATACCTACCTACTCTACCTAGTGTATAAATTAAGTTTTATATTAAAATTATTGATCGAATTGAACAAACCAAGTACCTACCTACCGGTTATAGACCTTTGATTCTTTCTCGAATCTTGGCCAATATATTAATTTTAAACAGAGTTATCAATAGAACAACCCATTAGTTACATCAAATAACCAGTTTGAATCTTGAATGAATTATGAGATAGTTTTAGTAAGAACGGATTAAGATATTAATGTGAAGAATCGTAAAATTGCAACACCTACCTACTCAAAATAGATTTCATTTTTAGGGTTCCGTATCCAAAGGGTAAAAACGGGACCCTATTACTAACTCCCACTGTCCGTCTGTCTGTCACCAGGCTGTATCTCATGAACCGTGATAGCAAGACACTTGAAAGGAGGGTGTGTTCTTTGTGAAGAGTAGGTATCCACTAAGAAAGGGTTTTTCGAAATTCCACCCCCAAGAGGGTGAAATTTCACGCGGACGAAGTCGCGGGCAGAAGCTAGTTCATCATATTATCATTTCGAAACGTTTTTACATTTACGACTGACTAAAATAAAACATTTTGGCATTGTCTTTAAGCGAATGTTTTGACTGCAGACAGTTTAATATGCTCGTGGAATTAGAATGCATGGAATGATAAGATCTTTTCATTTTGAATGTTATAATCTAGATTTGAATCTAGGTCCGCGTTGTATAATGGTTCTAGGAGTAGTCTAGCTCTTTGTGAAGAAGTTTGTCCCGAAACATTTGTATTACGATCAATCACACTATAGAGGTATGAGGAACAGGGTGTAAAGTTCACTCACACTCTATAGAAAAGGGAGGATCCTCCGACCAGACGGGTGTTGTGTCTGGCGGGCAACTGCCCGATGATTCATGTCGGGCCGTTGTATCTATGTTAATTGCGCGGTAAACTCTGCTTGCGCGATGCAGGATTTGCGTGACGTAAGTATGCCGCGTCGTTCGCATGTGGCGTTGTAGATACCGCTACAGTACCATAAGGGTTCGTTTCGACTCAGATGGAGTCGAGCACAGCTGAGGGAATTGCTCAATCACATTGGTTTTATTCTGCATCGCGTCTCTTGTCGAGTCTGCGATTGGCCCATTCCCGCCCACACATCTTCGGTCCGCTCGGCTTGTCTCAGTGGACACTGACACTACTTCTACCATAAAGTAGCGTGCTATGTATTTTAATCTACATTTTAATTTTGCTGTTGATTTTAATTCTTATTTTTTATTTTTATTTTCGTTTACGTAATATTGTTATTTATAATGGACCTATGGATCCTTGATATCTGAATTAAAAGTATTTTATTTATTTTATTTTATGTATCGTTTTGGTGCCAGTGTAGTTACTGGCTCATGATATTGTACTATCTTTGTCACTGGGATGGCTACGCACTTGCTACGACACTGGTATTGCAGACCTCCACATGGTGGTGGTGTTAGTCTAATGACAGAAGAATCAGCTGTTTGTGTTCGTCGTTGATAATAAAAATTGATGGGAGTATCGTAGGATGCTTGACCATCCAAACGCTCGTCGAACGTTTAGCCGTTTGACGAGAATATCAGCACTTGTCTGTGCCTCGCTCTCTAGTCTAAAGCAGTGCGTGCGCAGTAAGTGTACTTAAAGAAATTACGTTTCAAAAAAATACAGTGGCACTCTGGGAGTGCCGACAGAATTGAAAACAAAACACAAACAGAATACTTTGCCATCACTCACCGACATATCGGATATACGAGTACATTGAAACCGAGTACATCCCGAGGACAGCCGAGCACATCCGAAGCGGGTATTTTTTGAATCGTCTTATAAACAAAACACACGCGGTGTCGCTTACGGTAACAGTGGCGCGACAAGAAATATGCTTGTAATACGAGGCTTGTAAGTTTTGATAAACAGGGCACTGGTATAATAGCTTTACTATATTTATTGACAAGTTTCCGGTAAATTGAAACTTCACGAAGGTTGAAACTAACATACCATCACATAGACAAATAGATCTTGTCATTTTATGATGTGCAAGTGACATTCGACCTTAAGGCGGTAAAGAAATAATGAGGTCAACTATACCAACATTTTTAACTAGAGCAAGTATACTCTTATTATGTCATATTCTCATCTTCATCATCACGTGATCGTCGAAGCTATAACTCCCTGAAAACACTGAATTAGTGGGAAGACTAAAATGTTTTGAGTTACTTTAGTGCAGTGTAAGTGAACTGTATTGCAAGTACTGAATCTTAAAGAACACGTGAATCCAGTGAGAAAAACGATATTGGACGAATTCTTAATTTTATACTTACGTAGCAGTTTAAGTAATATTTAAATTACTTATTAACTAATAGGCTACGTTATACTGTAAATAAAGTATCCCCAATTGTGATACATTATAAAGGCAAATTGATATTGTGAACAAATAATTGCATGTAAATATTCATTAATTTTGTTAGTCAATATTACGTAATGGTTAATTTATTTATAAATACTTTAGTTGTATGTTAATTTTAAGAGTATAAACAGTGTACTGTATTTACATACGCCACTTTATTAAGTATATTTATAGTCTACAATGCGTAACATAATGAACGCAAGACCTCATAGGTACACCCCAATTAGAGTATTGAGTTAAAAGCATAATACAATGATCAAAACAATTTTTTTTTAAAGCTAACTATTTTTATTAAGTAAATTGTGTTGAGCCTATCATTACTTTATGCATTCAAAATTGAGTCTTATTGCCTTGAAATAAGATTTAATTTTCTTTAGCTCAATCGGCGATCAGTATGGCAAAATACATAATTTAAAAAAAAAACCTATCTTAAATGTTACCGAAATTGATTCAGTAATCAATTATGAACGAACTACTTTCAGGACTTGCGTTTATTCTGTTACACCTTGTATAGGTACTTAAAGACCTATACTCAAAGTCCAAATAGGCGTCTTCAGTGCTTTGTAGTAGGTAGGTGGTATAGAAATAATGAGCTATCTATACCAAAGATGTCTTCTCCTAAAATAATTATTCTTAGTACAAAATCCGGAGGAAGCTTTACAAAAATAATATTTTAAATCAATTCTTAATCACGACTTTTGACGTTCAAGTTCATAATTCATGAAAATATCCACCGCCCAATCAACGAAAAAGAACGAATGAAATCTTGATTTTCTTGATTAAAAAAATCTAAAACGACCTTTGACTATAGACAATCAGATTATCTGAACCTAAAGTATATTGCCAGTCAACAGGAAATTATTTACAGCCGGTCGATTCTGTAAAAATCTCACCGTGATAACTTAGGTGAAGTGAGTTTGTTTTTGCTAGGAATTGACACTATTGACAGCTCACTCCACGGTCACTCCACCTAAGTTTTCACTGTGACATTTTTACAGAATAGCACCGCTGGAGTCTAAATAAATACGAACTCAAACGACTAAATAAATTTAAATTTCGAATTGACTGAAACATTTCTGGCACGATATCAACTGGACGACTAAGACGATCGTCTGAATGTCTCCTAAGCAATGTCACGGGCAAGTACTCGAATGGTTCATAGAAAACTATGTACAGTCAACAAAAGAGATAAGTATGCAGGATCGTCGGTTATAGTTGAAGTTTAGTAAGAAACCGATGGATGTTGTCGACTGAAAATTAATTTGATAAATGAGCTGTTTGTTTTCTATTAATAAAATAAAATTTTATTCGAGTAGGTACATCCATCGGTTTCTTACTAAACTTCAACCATAACCGACGATCCTGCATACTTATCTCTTTTGTTGACTGTACATAGTTACAAAGTTTCAGTTTCAGTTTTTTTACAAATATTTTCTACTAGTAGGTACAAATAATTTTCCATCTATTGCCATAATCAAACTGAAAAATTAAAACAAATGAATCACACACGTCACATATTAGGACAGCTGTTACGCATCAAAGTTACACATGTTTAACATTACTTAAAACAATGTTTTCTGTTAAATAGTTAGTAGAAGTCAATAAACTTGTAACACACCTTTGTTTTGATCCCATTATTCAGAAACATAGCAAGGTTGCCCTAGTGGAAAAGGTCGTGACTTACGAGTTGTAGGTCGTAGATTCGAACCCAGGCGCCTCACTTTACTGTGCATGTTCTAGAACCAAAAAATTAAAGACGTGTGACGTCCACCAACTCGCACTGATGGATTACGGCCCACTCTACGGCCCCTCTCACACAGAGGAGGCCTGTGTCCCAACAGTGGGAACATTTTTAAGTTGATTATGCTATTCAGAAATCATTTTTTTTTTCACACCAATAAATGACGTACCTGTGTATTTATTTATCTACATATTTTTGCAAAGGTTAGGTTGGTTTATATGGCAAAGAAACGACGACCCACCTGATGGAAAGTGCCGCCTATCATCATCATTATCATTTCAGCCGAAAGACGTCCACTGCTGGACATAGGCTTCCCCGAAGCACCTCCACTTCGACCAGTTCTGTGCTTTCCGCAAACGCCTACAATCCTTTCATATTCCTTTTGCCTCGTTTACGTCCAGGGGCTCAAAAAGGCAACTTTGACAGGATCATAAAAGGATAACATTGTGAATCATAGTGGACAGTTAGTCGATGAAATGAAATGATTTTATTTTTTGTAAGTAGGTTTGTACAAACACTTTTACACGTCAATCATGGTTTTTTTTAAACTAGATGAAGTCGGCGTTTCCTATCTGACTACTCTGAGAAGAAAGGCCGAAACAAACTCAGAGGTCACAGTCTCTTTTAAAGTCCAGACATAATCTTGGTCAGGTTATATGAAGACCATGTAGATCGATGTCTGAGGTGGTCTTTTGAGGAAAAAACCACACAGATTGAGAGGACCTGTCCAGTCAGTGCACGCATTTGTCAAAAATCGTGCAGCTCAACTCAAGACTTAAGGAGCTCAACGTCGTTATGAATCATAAGTTAATCACATCAAATCACATTGGTGAAGAAATTTTCAGTTATTTTTTTTTGTCTGTGCTATAATACCAATCAATCCAATCCAAATCCAATCCCAATCTCTTTGAATAGACCTACGTAGTACAGCGAAAAAAAGAAAAACACGGGCTGTCTTCGCCATATTATGATTCATAATGTTATTCTTTTATGATTATATCAAAGTGGCCTTTTTAGGCCCCTTGACCTTTCTGAAGGAGATCACCAATAAAGACACTATAATTATTCCCTCCTCCTGACGTTTACTTGTAGATAAAATATGTAACTAACCGATTATTTTAGACACGCCCTCGGCCATTAAGGCGGACACGATTAGGTATATGTGGCTTTTAATTAATCTATCAAACAGGTGGCTCTCAAAGTTCGTATTTATAGGGGAAGGTGCAGTTATCTAATAAATTGATTACACAAACGAACTCAAGGGTATCCTTATAGCGGGTAGCGGGTAATTTGAATCATTTTGAAGCATATTTCTAATCCATTGCTCCATATGTTTGCTATTTATGTCTGCTCAACAACGCAAATAACGCAATGAATGTTTTTGAACTGTCAAAATGGAACCCATTGCTACTAATAGTGTGTTACGCAATTAGGGTGTAGGCCCGTGCCGGACGGCGCGTACAGTCACGAGCAAAAGTATGTATACAGTTGGCTTTATTTAAAGGCGATTTTCTCCTTTATTTTTGAATGAAATTTTATAATATTAGGAACATATTATTTTCGAACCTATAGGTATATGTAAAGTGTCGTATTTCAACGTTGCATTCGTTATTTCGTGAAAAAATCGCAATTTAAAGTTGCCAAGTGTTGACATATTGGTGCTCGTGACTGTACGTGTTCCACGCGCGCCTCAAAGATATGTCAGCATCAATTGAAAAGACCCGTTTCTTTATACTATGCCATTAGGGCTGAAGCCTGCCGGGTCAGCGGGATTGTCCGAAAGGGTTACCCTTGGCCCGGATCATAAAGGGCTAAGGAAGGAACACGGGTGGGTTTTAATCAGTAAGAGTCCACCCTTCCTCAAATCCACCCATCCTCAAAAAAAAAAGGGTATCCTTATAGTTATATTTCACTAGGTTATACATGCGACTTCGTCCACGTAAAATTTCATGTTCCCCCGACCCACCCCGTTGCATTGCATCGCCTGCCCGCGCTATTACTTCGTTTTCACTTAGCGTTCCTTCTGACTTTTTCTTCTTTTTGCTCGGCTCCTATGGGTCTGAGGATGATGATAACAACCTATAGCCTTGCTCAAGAATTAGGCTATGAAATGCTAAAATATATTTTTAAAACGCGACTGGCAGTTCTAGAGATTATCGCGTTTATACAAACAATCAAACTCTTCAGCTTTATTTGGGATGCATGAAGAAGCCTCCTCGTGTAGCGTAGTTTGTTGTGTTCGCCGGTTACTCAACTGAACCGAGCGCTCGGCGCATCCTGGACAGTCATACCCAACACCTTATTTGACTGGCCAATTCTTCCCTTGCGGTGGTAGGGCTAACGCCCGCTTGGTTTGCGACCACCCTACCACCGGAGTCCAGAGTCCGGCAAAGCAGCCTGCTGTGTTTCGTCGATACGTGGGTGTTCCAGTGCCTTAGGCATCTTCTGGGCACGCTCGTTTCATCATAGACCTCATCCATCACTTTCCATCAGGCGTGATCGAGGTCAAGAGCGGGCGGGCCTATTCAGCAATAAAAAACAAATATATACCTATTAGTAAGTATTAGTATAGATTAAGAAACTATCTCTGATCGGTTAGAAATTAAAACTAAGCCACAATTTTACCCGGTCAGCAGTTAATTAAAGATTCAAGTCATTTACAAATCAGCTGTGTTTATTATTATAACATTAACAAAAACAATAAACACATTGACATATTTTACGAATACTATCTCTAACACACCATTATTTTTTGGCGATCGTCCAAAGTCTTTGAGCAAAAATAATTGACCCAATTCTTTGGCCCTTTATCTTTGAATTCACCTTTCGTTTTAAAACTATAAAATGTAGTATTGATCACGTTTTTTTTCCGTTCACGTCTAACAGATCACCAGGTGGTATTTTTATAATTATCTTTTATGTTTGTATTAAATCATAAGTAGGTATACATGCTGTTCCTATCGACACCTCTATTAATGTAAATATTGAAAGGTCAGTAACCTATGACTGGATTATTATAACCCATTTCACTCTGGTGCTCAATTTGGCATGCGGTGGATAAGGTATCTATTATTATGTTTGTGATTTTATATTTGTCATTTAAGTTTGTAGAAATGTGTTAATTCATAATCTGCAGATTAACTTTGAATGCGTGAACAAAATGTTTCAATTTCTTACCTCAGAGAAAACAGTAGATAGTTAATTGGCTAGTTTGAAATTTAAATCCTTATAAAAATACATTGAAAGGCAAAGGTCTCAGCTGCCTAAAACATCTAGTTTTAGGTAGTCTATAGGTAAATTTTTCAGACTAATTTAATTCGAATAATGGACACTAATTTCATTTGATTATAACAAATAGAGGTCGAGACCAAACCAGATAGACTTACTTTACACCAAGAATTGTTTATTTTCACCATATTTTATTTAGTTATATAAAGTAGGGGCAATATTATTTTTCACAAACATTTTTGTATTCAAATACATTCAGTTATTTCAAGAACAAAGAACCGAAAGTATGTTCGCTGTTTATTAGTTGCGCGTGAAATAGATGTAATAAAAAATATGTTATTGTTCCAAAAAGATTGGTAACATAAATTCGTTCGTGAAAACCCTAAAAGCGCAGTCATGCAACTGGCAGTATCTAATTCTATGTTCGATGGAATAAAAATCGAAAACAATTGAGCTAAAAAAACGCCTGTGGTACCTGAAGCCAGAGGCGTTTTAGCTATTTTTTTCATTTTTATTTGGAACAGTGCCAATAAATATGAATTGGTTTTTATTTTACTAAAATATAGGTACTGTAAAAACATCAATGTTTGAGTAAATACGGTGAATAAGTACTGGTTTCGATTGTTTTTATAATTTCGTTATGATAATTTGGACCAAGTTGCCACCTTCTGTCACCATTTTCAAGAGACCATCATCATTTGCCTAGCCTATTCACAACTACGTTGGGGTCCAGTCTAACCGTATGCAGCTGAATACCAGTATTTTACATGTAGCGACTGCCTATTTGACCTCCACAACCCAGTTACTGGGTAAAGGGGTTGTGGAGGTCAGATAGGCAGTGTAATATAATGGAGTAATACTATATCCGGTAAGACTGATTGAAAGACTTTCGGGCTTCTGACGACCCGTAACGACTGTCAAAGATCCACGAATGACAGCCGGGATGAACGGCGAGCCACGGAGGGGTCTTGGTATGTGAAGATGGTCACCCGTCCACGGACCAATCGTAGCCAGCGTAGCTTTACCTGATCGATCGACCCGTACAGCTGTTAGCTTAGCCATAAGCCCTCAATTTTCAAGATACCAAAATGTTGTAACATGTTCGTGTTCTTCTTTTCTTCTTTCTTTCTTCTTTTTTTTATTATTCATTAAATTAATCAGTTATTTATATGAAATCTAATCGACTATGTTATTTTAAATTTTTATTATAAATTATTATTATTTCGTTTATTCGTCTTTTTTCCTATCTAATTACATTTTTAAATATTTCTTAATAAATAAAAGTAAGTATAAAAAACATTTAAAAATATAAAAAAATAGCGATCCGCCGGTGTCGGGAGCAGGGTCCAAGCTACCGGTGGTTAGGGCTCCAGAGACAGGAACCTCCTCACAATGCGAGCCGTATCGAGGAGTACTGCCTTCTGAATCAGGCCCTTGATCCAACCGCCTAACGAGAGCCTCGATAGATGTTGATCGAGGCTTTCGGCCATCAGTCCATTGGCTGATACGACAATCGGCACAATGATAGCCGAGCTCACATTCCACATGTCAACAACCTCGTGAGCTAAGTCGAGATATTTAATTTGTTTCTCTTTCTCAGCTTTCACGAGGTTCCCGTCATGTGGAATGGTAACATCGATAATCATTGTGCGGCGCGCTAATCGGTCTATCACCACTATATCAGGCTTATTGGCAACAATAGTCCTGTCAGTAATGATAGACCGATCCCAGTACAATGTGACATGGTCATTTTCAAGAACTGGGTCGGGCACATACTTGTAGTACGGTACCTCAGAATCTACAAGTTTATATTTCAAAGCAAGTTGCTGGTGAATAATCCTAGCTACTTGGTTATGCCTGTGCAAGTACTCGCCGTTAGCCAGACGAGAACAACCAGAGATAATATGTCTGATAGACTCACCCGGACGGTGGCATGCCCGACACACGTCAACCGTCCCGTCCTTCATAATATGTCTCCGGTAGTTATTCGTTAAGATAACTTCGTCCATAATTGCACAGACAAAACCTTCAGTTTCCCCGAAAAGGTCACCAGAACGTAGCCAGGATACGGACGCTAAGAAGTCTACACCGGGCTCATGAAGAGCCCGATAGAATTATTATTATAATTGTTAAGTATGTATTTTGACTTTGTATGAATTTTATGTTATTTTTTGAATTTGTGAATATGGATATTTTTTGTCTGACTTAATAAATGAATTGAATTGAATTGAATATCTACAATACTTATGATGTTACACGTGTCAGCAAAAGAACTTGATCGTACGGAAAGTGGGCGAAATGTGAAACATTGATCATAAGATCAGAATGTAAGCTAGACGAGTGTGAAACTGAATGAAAAATAAACACTTCTGACGTAGAAATAAATAACGAATATTTGTGTGCCTTTGTGTTTCGAATCTGCTGAGATTTACATTACATAATACATTACATTAACAAGCGTTTTAAAGACCATTAGTCAAATAAAACTTTCAACAAAACCAAGATTAAGTAACCATTACTATTTGAAGCGTTTATAAATGATGAACTTAAATTATTCGTTTCATTATTCAAGAGACTATTATTCACGCCTAGCTGTGCCCGTGACTGCCACGGTTTTGATGTATTTGCGCGGAACTTTTTCTAAAATAAAAGCCTCAGTTACTCCATATAACATCAGCTATCGGCCTGTGAAAGTTTCGTCAAAATCAGTCGATCCGTCTCGGAGATTTGCCGGAACAAACAGACAGACATACCGACCGTACAGTTTTTTTGTTATAATTCCTAACCGTTTAAACTGTCATATGCATTTAGTAAAAAGCTGTTCTTTTGACATTAAAAACCGGCACTTTTATTTATTTCTATGTATAGAAAATGCAACCATAAATAATAAATCTTAACGGTAAGCAACAGATTAAAAATATCCCTCAAACGTTGACAGATGATGACACGTGCAATTTATAACATCATTAAGATGTCAAGCGAGGTTCATCTGCCAAATATGTCTAACAAAAGTGAAAACTAAAACCAGCCGGCACTGGCAACTCTACCCAATTGATTGATTGAAAGATTGACAAGTTGGCACATGACACCACACGTGAAATTGAGATGAACAAAAAAAGACTGTGCCATTTCACATACTGCTGAGTGGATTATAAAATGGACTATCATTTGGATGGAACAAAATGTCTAGAATTACGTGGGGAATAAAATCTATCAGCCTTGTTTTTTGCAAGTACCTAAACATTTTATATCATGGCCAATGCTTGCTAAGTCGAGTTGAAAAAATCGTTATTCTGTTGTTTTCCTGCTATTATTATTAAAAAAACTGTTATTGTTTTTGTATTACAAAAAATAATTGCTGGCGTATTCTTTGACTTGACTAAAGCTACTGTTTCCTAGAAGAGCGGTGGCTTTTACTTATCAGCCGCAGTGACAGCTGTCATAAAAATATGGCAAAAACGTTTTCGAGAAAATTAATTCTCCGTCTTTGTACCTCTTTGTGCGAAAAGTAAAATAAATAAATAAAATTCTGAAAAACGGTTTTCGACATTTTAGACGTCATTCGCCGGGACAATAAGACCGTCGTAACTTGGTGGGCCTGAACTTCGCGCAGAAGGCTGCGCAGTAAGATTTTTTAGGAACGACATGGTGACATGAGGCGAGTGCGAGTGAGAGAACATGCGCGAAAGTTCTTAGTGCCTATGTTCAGGCCACCAAGTTACGTCGGTCGTATTGTACCTAAATTGTAGACGCTGTGTGGCAGTCACCGCTTAAGGTGAAAGCGCCAGGGTAGCCCGCGAAATTCAATTTTTTTTAGGTTTTTTGCAATTTGCTGGTCAGTATTAAGTTGTACGATAATTATAATATGATTCGCGGCCGTAACAAATATGTATTTACAGAATTATAGTCATTAAAGTCATCAACACAACTCTCTAAGACCATGTAATCCCCAAATGTCAAGATTTCATGAAATAGTCATTCTTGGGTCACCATAGAGCTTCCCCCGTAACTAGGAAGCCGTAGCATTTATTTTATTCTAAAAACAATATTGTTTTAACATAAAACATGTCTTAATAAGATAACGTTAACACGTATAACACACAAGGCATAAAACTCTTGCCCAACATTATAACCAAAGACAATTGCTATTTTAATTTGCAGTTGACAATCTATTGTGTAGATCTTCTAATGATGACTATGATCATAATGTTTGTAAAGTTACATCAAAAACTCGTAGCTTAGATAATAAGCATTGTTCTACATAATTACTTCCTATTGTCTATACGGTGCACGGTGGGTATTTCTGGGTTCAAATACTTTGAATAATTAGAATTAGCTCAAATTTTGGTTGAGGTATTTTAGTGTAAATATATCAGCTAGTTAATACTTGTACATCAGTATTTTTTACGCATTCACATTAATTCATCACTAGCAGCGCCCCGCGGTTTCACCCGCATAAGTGTCGATCCCGTCGGAATATCGAGATAAAAACTAGCCCATGTCCTTCCCCGGGTTGCAATCTATCTGTCTGCCAAATTTTATCAAAATCCGTTCAGTGGTTTAGGCGTGAAAAGGTAACATATAGACAGACAGAGTTACCTACTTTCGAATTTATAATATTAGTATGGAGGTGTCATATGGAAGAGTAGTTGGAAGTAATCTATTATAATGATACATCACATTTACGAGACTATTTCATGTAATCCCGATATATAAAAATATGTTTTCACTGACCGCAGATAAAAAGTTCAAAATGGCTTTCCCAAAATAAAGAAAGATGGTTTATTCTACACAAATAAGACGCATATTAAAGATTAACATAAACTAAGAAGCGAAAACCCTAATAAAGCCTCGTGTAAAAAGCTTCAGAAAAGACAAAGCTCTCAATACATTGTTCCATCGCAATTATCTCTAAATCAATTCATTCTAATCAGACACAACCCCTGATTAACTACTGCATTCACAAAATTTGTTCTTCCAATCATGATCTGGGTTCTCCTCGTTAGCAAAGGGTAGTTAAGTACATAAGGAAACCCAAATACATTACAAGACAAAGGCGTATACATGGATGTTATACACGTCATCGACATAAGACACTTGTCTCACGGCGCCGGCGCCGACGGCAACGAGGAAGCGATTAGCTATTTTATTTTCTCGCTTAAGAAAAGTACACAAAAGAGTAAAGGTTCCGTGTACGTAAAAAACTGACCAAGTGCGAGTCGGACTCGCACACGAAGGGTTCCGTACCACAAGGCAAAAACGCCGATAATAACCCGTTTGTTGTATGGGAGCCTCAAATATTTATTTTATTTTAATTTTATTATTTATAATTAAAGTAAAAATACAACTGAGTATTTTGTGAATATTTCAAGTACCTACCTGTTGCCGTTATTGATATCGAGCAAAAAAGGGCAAAAAAAATCGCGTTTATTGTATGGGAAATACTTATTTTATTTTGATTTTAGTACTTGTTGTTATAGCGGCAACAGAAATACATAATTTGTGAAAATTTCAACTGTCTAGCTATCGCGGTTCTTAAGATACAGCCTGGTGACAGACAGACGGACAGACAGCGAAGTCTTAGTAATAGGGTTCCGTTTTTACCCTTTTGGTACGGAACCCTAAAAGATACATATAAGTAATACATAGTTGGTTGCTGACTGTTGATACCGCAGGCGAGTACTGGTTTTTCACAGCGACCAGAGCTATCAAAGGAAGTATTCGTTCAGCGACGCTCGCTTGGCGAGCAGACCACTGGCCGAGAGACTAACAAAATCAAAATATTCTATTTCACATAAACCTACATGGGCACTTATGAAACGTCAGAAGCTAGGTGCACGGTTCCAATTGGTCCTTTCCTATGGGGAAGAACCAGCAAGAAACTCCACGGTTACTCTTTTTAAAAATAATTGGCTTTTACAATGTTTCCAAATTACAGTAGGTATGGGAGGACAGCGTAGGTCTGTCAACAAGTACCAGGTACTTGTTATAATAAAAAATGGTCTACAGATTTAATTTTTTTTTAATTGTCTGTTTAAAATCAAATAATAAAGAGATTATGTCAAAAAAGTATGTAAAAAAAATAAATATAAAAAATAAACATCGTAATTTGAGAGCAGTTAATAGACATTTACATAGTTATGCCGTTAATGAGGAGCCAGGGAAGCCACATGTGCAGAAGGAATTATTGCCAAACTACCTTGTCTTCAACGTAGTCTTTAATCTTATAATATGCTTTTTTGATAAGGACACGTTTGATGAGGGTTTTGAATTTTCCATCGCTAAGTTCTGTAACGTTGGTATATATGCAGACCAGCGAGTAATCACTCGCCCACTCGTTTTTAGTTGCTAGCTCTACTCGCTTCTCGTTCATCGCCGGCGATGGGACACGCCTTAGGGATAGGGATTGGTCGTCAGAACCCGATTGTGAAGGATCCCTTGATGCCAGATTTTGATAGCTTAATCCAGTCCCATCGTTGATGTTCTCCATTTGAGACTTCTATTTTCCCCGGCAATTTTTCCGGGTGTTGCACCCTAACTTTATTAAGTCGGGTTTCCGAATCAATAGCGGTCTTTCAGCAAATAGATATTGGGCCAGTCTCGGAGATTTGGACCCAAAATCTGGGATTGGATTTTGTGTTATACACGTTTTTATGCGAGATAGTTAAACGGTGGCGCTCC
The DNA here is from genome assembly GCA_951800025.1 of Oligia strigilis. NCBI lineage: Eukaryota > Metazoa > Arthropoda > Insecta > Lepidoptera > Noctuidae > Oligia > Oligia strigilis. The sequence goes on along the minus strand of OX637563.1, from coordinate 5,786,591 downwards.
TTTTTATGTAATGAACTTAAGGGAGATTTGGATTGAGTATATAACAGGCTGTCTTTCACATAATTAGGTTCATTTCAATATATTAATTATGTCATTTTGTTCATTTCAATATATTAATTTATCTAGCAACCCGCACTAGGCCCGCGTGGTGGATTACGGCCCACTCTCTCTTACCGAGACGAGGCCTGTGTCCCAAATTCTATTGCAGATACTGGATATAAGTCTGCCATAATCAAATCATAATGGTGAAATAACCCTCTGTTATTGGGTAAGTTAATTCGGAACACAAAATCAATATTGTTAATAACCTCAAAAAACCACACAATTAATCGCAACAATAGCTTGAAAAATAAAAAATAAAAAAAATGTAAACCATTACACACAGAAATTCAAAATGGAACACAATAGACTTTTCACACAATAATGGGCAAACATTTTTTCGTATAAACCGGTTCAGGTGAATTGCTGCCCACTTACACGGGTTAAAATATTATAAAACGTACTTGTAGGTACTACGTATTTTCCGAATAGGTACACGTAGACCATTTATTATTTGAACATTAGGAAGGCCAATTTAATGGCCACGCTTCAGGCACAAAATACAGATTTTCAGTCGAATATTTCTCTGCCTTTTTTCGGGTCATTAATTTCCCATATACAGTAGGAATAATCGGTATAAGAAATCTAATTGGACGCTAGTTTTGGCCCAGATATTTGCCCTTGTTTGTATGATACTATCTACTAGAAATATTAGTTTTTCGTGTAGGAGTACAAGATTGTATTTTTTGTACCAGGAAACGTAGTTTGCCCTCGTTGCCGTACTAGCAAAAATATTGGTGAATACCATGCAGACTGAAATGAAACCTCCGACAGACCTCTGCGAAAATACCTTACCACAGATATTTATTTTTTTTGCACAATGTTTTTGATTCTTAGAATGTGGACAGTGTAGATCTTGTAAAAAATAGCAAAGATACAATTTCATTATCCCTGAAACATTGTTCAATATGGTAACTGTAATGTATTCAGATGGCCGATGAGGCCGAAAGATTCTGGAGTGGTGACCGCGTACCGGAAGACGTAGCGTTGGAAGGCCTCCCACAAGGTGGACCGACGAACTTTTGAAGGCCGCAGGAACCCGTTGGATGCGAGAAGCACAGAACCGGTCGAAGTGGAGGTGCTTGGGGGAGGCCTATGTCCATCAGTGGATGTCTTTCGGCTGAAATGATGATGATGATGAATGTATTCGAAAACAAATTCTAAATACTACACAATAATTCACAAATGATTCACTATAATTCTCTATTTTAAAATAAACAGCTACAAATTACTTAGAAGATAAAGTGCACTTGTCTCGTTATGCATTGTATGGTGCAGATGAATGAGTTTATTAGCAGCAAGGTGAGGGTAAACTGACACTTATTTGTATGACTAATCTACAGAGGACAAAAGATTTGAATAATTTTGGCAACGCGTGCATGAAACAAGATCGTTTGTGGTTTTACCGTGGATTTTCTTGCCCGTTCTTCCCTATAGGTACCTATTACGCTTTGGAATGGGCAACTAGCTTCATCTTTCTGACTGCCCGACCCCTTGACAATTCAAAAGTGCCTTTATTGGATTATTTGTAATAAATGCTTTGAGTTTAATAATTATGCATTTTCTAGGTTTTATATATATATTTTTTTTTAAACGTTGCCCCACGCTAGTAATTTCTCCTGTATTGTGGGTGCGTTTACAAACATTGAAACTCACATACACAAACAGCCAGACCCGGAACAACTACTTGTAGGTCATACAAATATTTGTTCCGTGCGGGAATCGAACCCGCGACACGCAGCGCAGCAGTCAATAGCTTAACCACTGCGCCAACCGTGCCGTCGAATGGTCGAAATGGCGATATTGGTGAATGTTGAAAGTCAATTTCTACGACATTAATGTAAAAAGCAATGTGTCAAATAGAACACAGATTTCAATATCGAAGATCCACTAGATCTCTATGAGGTTCTTTTAGAGTCGTTAAAAATGGCTGGCTGTACCAAAGATGCGCTCAGATATAACCTCTTGTCACTTATAACATCATTATTAAAGCGATCACCATTCTCTTTTCAAAGCGTAGCCGTAGGCGTAGTTATCATCTGCCTAGCCTTTTCCCAACTATGTTGGGGTCGGCTTCCAGTCTAACCGGATGCAGCTGAATACCGGTATTTTACATGGAGCGACTGCCTTTTTTTTTTTCGCTGAGAAATGTCATTACGCATCTCCGCTCGTCGGGGGACGAGACGGAGTATGTGGGACTCCCTGCCAGGATGGCAGTATACCCACTAAAACTCAGCGGTGTTCCCTCATCGCCTTGATGGGGAGGTCATGGGAATCCGGCTCTGCCTTTGCATCCACAACCCCCCGGCGCATGCCCGCCTAGCTGGCGGGCCCCGCAAGTCCCCCCGTCTGGGGGGCTACGGGAATAGCCGGGAACACCTGGCCATTCCCGTCCGGCACTGGTGGAAGCCTGTGCAATACAGGCGAGGGTGCCCCCGCACCCGTCGCCTGCTGGCTTCCACCTGATGGAGCGACTGCCTATCTGACCTCCACAACCCAGTTACTGGGTAATACGATACCCCTTGGTAAGACTGGTTGTCAGACTTTCGGGCTTCTGACTAGCCGTAACGACTGTCAAAGATCCACGAATGACAGCCGGGACCAACGGCTTAACGTGCTTTCCGAGGCACGGAGGGGTCACGGTATGTAAAGATGGTCACCCATCCACAGACCAACCGCGGCAAGAGTGGCTTAGCCTGATCGATCGACCTGTGCGGCTGTTATTATTAAGCCACGGCACAGATTACTAAATAGTTACTTCGTAAGCCACGGGCCCCTCCCGTAAGCGTAGTTATATTATAGGCAATTTCTGGCCAATTATGAAGGCCCACGATCAACCAATTATTATATTATTATGAGTCTGTAAGCCGATTTAATGAGCAACAAAATTCGCCTACGAATCCAAGGGTGCATAATTAAGCAATTATGTTAATAATTGTCAATGGCCGCAGCTTCCTGGAAAACGGAAAATCTATGACAGTTCATAATTTTCACTGTATATCGTCAAGGTACTTATAGTGTCTCATTTTGCTCAATTAAAACTGCATCGAAAAAATTCACATGCAATTTTGGTAATGCCATTTTTTCCGATTCGACAATTTCGTTTTTGCATGACACGGCTATTTTGTGCGATGAAAAAAATAATGATACTGCAACAGTTTTTGTCATTGTACCGCCCTCCAATTTGTGCCATTCAAAAATCATTGACCGACCATCTCTCGTCTAACACACGCCAGACAAATGATCGTTAAAAAAGTAATTTAAAAAAATTAAACCGACTTCAAAAAGAAATTACCTAACTCAAAATTATGAAATAACTTTAATTTCGGAAGTCGGTGTCTTGGGATCTGTATTTTAGTTTTATGCCACCGACTTCCGAAATTAAAGTTATTTCATAATTTTGAGTTAGGTAATTTCTTTTTGAAGTCGGTTTAATTTTTTTAAATTACTTTTTATTTCGTAATTTTTAGTTTTTGCACTAGAATTTGACCAAGGTTTTGAGATGTTTTCCCTTTGACACTACACCCGTAGCTCGTATCAACAAGCCAGGCCGTCACACTTACACGTATTAGTCCATATCTTGAAAATTACTGAATCGATCTTGATGAAACTTGCACTGTTCCCTAAGTTGAAGTAAATGTAAGCCAATATAAAAAAAATTGTCACGATCCGATTAATAGTTCCGGAGATATGCGTGGACAAACATACATACATACATACATACATACATACATACATACATACGTCTATAAAATTTTGTATATTTGTTTGGAAGCCCTAATAGATCATCATATGTGAATATAATGCAATTCCAATAATATTACATACATACGTATCGAATTGATAACCTCCATTTTTTTGAAGTCGGTAAAAAGAGCTATAATAATAAAAATGATAAACGGATTTTCGGTGCAGCCATCCCATTCATATCAAATGTTCGTAACTAGGTTAGGGTAGGTTTACATAAGAGCTAATAATGGTTTTATTATCTCGTAAAAAAATTTGTACCGAATTTAAAAAGCAGCTAGCCATTTAAAAAGTTTATTTAAATAAGTGTTTAACTAATGATATCTTTTCTTTTTCAGGTTCATCTGAAACGCAGGGATCTACAACGACTAAAGGTAAAAGGGAAATTTTAATTTATATTTCAAAAGTTAAATTATTTTTATAATCCAATTTTTTAAATGTACCTAAATTAAAATAGATGTTGACTATGAAGTGGATAGATTTGATAACAATTTATCACAGATAGCAAGTTAAAATTCTGAACCAACCAAACTCGTCGAAGTCATGGAATAAATCATAGTACAAAATAAATATTGTTGACGGATTTCTTACGAAAAATAATATTTACGAAGATACTTCGACTATATAGATGTTCGACAGGTTCCATTACATTTTATTGAAGGGCGCTACCTATAAATAAGTGTCGAATAAGTGTCGATCGAAACGCGAATGTAAATCAGTGCGCGAATTTTCTATTGATGATAATGTTTTTTTCTTTTTACTGCTTGTAATTTAACTTCTTTAAGTATCTATCGGGAGTAACTCCCAATCTAATCAGATGTTGTTTATGACCCATATTATTGTCAGTCCCATCTCCCATATCTAATTCATTATTTAGCTTATTATTTGTATTAATAGCTTCGTAAACCATTCCTCCAATTATTGTGACATGTGTATTATTCATTAACAAATCCATATTACAATAAAAACATATATTATATTATTCATCAAGTGAGAATATCAAAGTTACCTTCGCTTAATAAAATATTCTACTATATTATGTAAAGACTACTATATTATGTATCTAGCTCTTTTCCAGTTTATGTTGAAGTCAGCATATACTGGATAATATTATGTATAATAGCTTGATATTTCGTTGTGTGTACCTACAATGGTATTTGACGCCTTCCATTACTGCCGCGCGCTAATTGATTTCATTTTCGCATTGTTCTGTTATTTACTTATTACTTATCGAGAGTCGTTTGTCTTTTTTTCATATTTATGAAGTTTTCAATTTTTTTTGATTCGGTTTTGTTGGTTTGAAAATGAATTTTAAATGTCATTTTGTTAAGACTAATTCCTAAGAAAAAAACAACCATCATAATTTTGAATCATTATCATCATCATCATCATCATTACAGTCAAAAGACATCCATTGCTGTCATAGGCCTCCCCCAAGCATGTGTTTCTGCGTGGTGCTGCAGGACGTAAAGAATAGCACCTTCTTATTTCCCGTGAGTATCGTAAAAGGTGACTAAGGCTGTGTTTCCACCAGAGATGTGCCAGGATGCGTAGCGAGGGATGTGTGTGAAACCAACCAATAACATCGCTTCATTTTCATAGCTTGAACTAAGTTAGCGTTGTTATTGGTTAGTTTTACACACATTCCTCGTTACGCATCCTCGCTCATTTCTGGTGGAAACGCAGCCTAAGAGTCTCACACGGAGTTACTAGAGAATGGTCAGCAGCGTTATAGACCTATGATTTTCAATATCATACTGCGATCGCCAACCCACCTGCAAAGCCTGGCGATAACGACAAACCCCCTCAAAATGACAATAGATTATTATCACCATAGAATGGACAATCATCTTTCTTTCCGTAGTTCCTTTCAAATAAAGGAGTTTAGTCTTCTCTCGTCTCCTGTCTCTTTGAAGGATAAAATCAGGAATGCAATTATCTGGAAAAAAACAAATATGAACCTATTGTACACAATTTTATACGGAACTAAAATACAATGACGTAGGAGATTTTGATCCAAAAAGTTGCTTGTCAGAGTCTTTTCTGTCAGAGAGTATTTTCAGTCAGAGAGTCTTTTCTGTCAGAAAGTCTTTTCTGTCAGAGAGTCTTTTCTGTCTGAGAAACTTTTCTTTCAGACAGTGTTTTCTGTCAGACAATCTTTTCTATAAGAGAGTATTTTCTGGTCAGAAATAAAACGATCGAAGCCGGCGAAGCAGCGAGCGCAAGCTAGCTTTGATATAAACATTAAAATCCATTCCTTTTAAGTTTGTATCAAGGCTAGCTTCGCTGTCACATTTCCTTTTGCAGATTTCAATATTGCATTGTAATATCATCTTCATAGAAGTCTTTGACGTTCTCAAAGACTTCTACGACGATACAGTTCATGTTTGATGGTCCAGTTCTTGAAATAGTCAAAGAGATATTCGTGTATTACTTAGTATATTCATAATATAGTAAACTCTATTAATACTTAGTAATATTTTATGGAATTGGAATTGCGAGGTATGTCGATTAAAACTATCCTATGTTCTTCCCCGGGATGCAATCCCAAATTTTATTGAAATCCGTTCAGCGGTTTAGGCGTGAAAAGGTAACATACAGACAGACAGACAGAGTTACTTTCGAATATATAATAATAGTATAGATGGACTAAGGCATACCGAGACCCGTGTCCCGTGTCCCATGTCTTGGAAAGCAGGTTATACCGGTGGTCACGGCTCTCATTCTTGAATCTTTGACAGTTGTTACGGGTCGTCAGCAACCACCAGTCTTACCAAGGGGTATCGTGTTACCCAGTAACTGGGTTGTGGAGTGTTAAGTACTGGTATTCAGCTGCATCTGGTTAGAATGAAAGCCGACCCTAACATAGTTGGGAAAAGGCTAGGCAGATTGATTGCTATGAAAATGGAATATCAGACAAGTAACCATCATCACACTAAAGAAGACCATAATCTTTAAACCCAGAACCAGAACAGATGGCCGATGGGGTCGAAAGGTTCTGGAGTGGCGGCCGCGTACCGGAAGACGTAGCGTTGGTAGGCCTCTCACAAGGTGGTCCGACGACCTTGTGAAGGCCGCAGGAACCCGTTGGATGCGAGAAGCACAGAACCGGTCGAAGTGGAGGTGCTTGGGGGAGGCCTATGTCCAGCAGTGGACGTCTTTCGGCTGAAATGATGATGAATGATGATAATCTTTAATGTTTGGGGTCGATACAGTATGAAGTTTTTATTTGACATTCCGAAAATCTTACTTTCAATCTTAATCTTGGATAGAACATTAGACAAGTATTATAATCATTAATTGCATCGCTAAATTCCAATCAGGTAGCATCAAGACCATACTAAACCAATTAAAAACAGTGGCGCCGATTCTGTTGTTCACAAACTAAACTAAATTTAAGTTCAGGCATCTTTTTCTTTCTATTTCGTTAAGAAAAGGACAGAAGATAGATATTAGTTTTGTCCTGTCAAATTAGTCGGCGCCTGACGTAAATTGACGTATTTATAATAGCCATTTTTTTAATATCGTCTAAATTGTCTATGGAGTATCTTAATTTGACAGGACTAAACTAATATTGATCTTCTGTCCTTTTCTTAATGACATAGAAAGAAAAATATGCATGAACTTAAATTTAGTTTAGTTTGTGAACAACAGAATCGGCGCCAATATCTGATTATAGAAGTGCTTGTTTCGTTTACCACAAATGGAAAGATAATAAATTCACTTAATTTGCTAAGTGTTTAACCGGTGGAAAAATGTACGAGAATTAATATTAAATCGCAACCGTGGCAGTCCTTGAAGAAGTACCTACTCTAGAATTTTCGTCCTAAGTAAGTAGGTATATAGGCATGAGCATAATCAGGCTAATAATGTTTCCATTCCTGGGACACAGGCCTCCTCTCAATGAAAGGGGGTGGGCCTTAATCCACCACTCGGGCCCAGTCATGTCTTCAAATTATTTAATCTAAAACATGCTGATTTCCTCACGATGGTGTCGCCCCATGTAAAATACTGGTATTCAGCGGCATCCAGCTAGACTGGAAGCCGACCCCAACATAGTTGGGAAAATGCTAGGCAGATGATGATGATGATGATTCTGATTTCCTCACGATGTTTTCCCTATCGTTTTGAGAGCAGGGGTAATGAAATAATTTACATAAAGGATGATGCCTGTCTGAGTTAGAAGCCACCATTTGCAACTCGTAAGTAAGGGCCGTTACCACTGAGCCACCATTACGTGTCCCGGGGATGAGCACAATGGAGTATCCCGACACATATGTGGGTAGTTTCTGCAGATATTACAGTTATTATCAATGACTGTGACCCGCGCTGTCATTTCGTTTTCGCTTAGCAATCTTTCTGACTTTTTTTCTTTTTGCTCGGCTACTAAGGGTCATAGCGTGATGCTAAATATATATGGCCTATTAGCCTCCTCATGAAACAGAATAACTAATAAAAAAAAAAACAACTTTATTATTAGTATAATCATTGATTACATTGCTAGCTTAAAAATAAAACTTTCGAGACTAAAAAACAGATAATCAGAACATTATTCATTCAAATATGCATCTATGTTAATCTAACTACAAACGAAATTACGTTTTTCTAAAAAACATTCATTATTTGCCAAAAAAAACTACAATCTCCAACTCTCGCGCCGAAAGTGTCGGCCATTTATTATTTTGCCTACTTTATTGGGGTCCAAAAAAGTTTATGAGACTTCTAATTTTTTCAAAACAAAAAGAGTAACGTAATCCTAAGCTTTATTTGAGAATTTATCTTTCAAATTTTATCTCGGCCAAATGAAGTTTGCCGAAATTTACTCAGATAACATCTCGTTTTACCATTTCTGTTTTAAATTCGCCCCAATTCGTGTCTAAAGTTGATTTAGTCTGCGAGTTTAGGTCAATGTCTTTACTTAAAATACAGATTTATATATTTACCAACCTATCTCCTATGTCAAAGTTCAGTCTATGTCAAACGAAGAAATTAATGTCTACGTTGGATAATCTAATTTGATAGCAATCAAAAATTGTATCAAAACTAAGATCACATTTATATAAGCATCTTTACTTCACTAAACTTTCAATATGTTTACTGGGGTGTTCTTTTCTCCAAAGCAAGGCTCTCGCCTGTTTTCTTTCTGGTTAATGACCATAAATCAATTATTGTTTTACAGAATAATAAATAACTACTTGTAAGTCCCTATGTTTTCCTTTTCAATGATACATTATTTTTATAAGCACTACAACAACCCTCAAAAAAAGCTCAAAATTGCCTTTGTCAACAGAGGCCTAGTGTACAAATTTGACAACTATTAACGGAAAAACAAAAACATAGGGACACAGTATATATCCTTCGTATTGTGTTTATGAAATATCTTTTAAATTGGTCCAATATTGGAGGAGGAAATAGGCGAGAGCCAAACCTCGAATTATGACGTTTTACTTAGGTTTTTTAAAGTCTGTCCGACCGCATTTTCACTACAGGAGCACTCTCTTTTCCCTCACTTTCATTGTCCGATGTGACGGCAATCCGACACGACCGGAGCGAGATCAGGCGCAGGGCCAACGGCTTAACATGCTTTCAGAGGCACAGAAGGTTTATGTGTGTAATGCATTAATATTAAACTTACTTAAATTGAAGAAATCTCAATATTTCCCAAGTCGTAAAAACCGTGCGACACAGATGCGAGTTGTAAGTAAAGTTTTTATGACGTGCCAGCAAAAAACACTGTTTGCTGATATTCTTATCGACACGAAAACAAATGAGTATCTATTACGATCGTTTTTTATTTGTTCGTGAGTCACGAGTTTCCGCGAAGATTTGCTTTTGTCTTGGATTTTAGGAAAACCCGCACGTTTGATAGATTGTGTTGCGCGCCACAGTTAATGCCTGGTACCTGGCGACATTAGTTACCACTAGCGCCATCTAGTATCGAGTAGCAGAACTAGTCGAGTCACGATCGTTCTAGAAAATTCGATGCTAGAACTTTGTAGAACTTTCTCGAACTATCGACACCTAGTCGGTCGGGGCCGGTATGTACTCGAACATTCTAGATGTTTCTACAATGGAAGGTTCTAGAACTATCTGCGGCACTATATAAGGCCGGTGTGGGCCGCGAGCCGACACAGTTTGGATAAAGCGACAAGAGCGAAAACATCTAAGCGATCTTCAAGTGCGAATTAAGAGTGATCAGTAGTGTGATTGTGTTCTTTTAATTAGTGTTTTGAGTTGTAATTAGTGTTGTAAAATAAATTGTTATTTTTGGTTATTAAATCGGCAGTTTTTATTGTCACGAACCCGAAGCTCGTAACAATTGTATTTCTTCGAAAATACAGGTTGGCATCGACACCGACGCGCAAACTGTAACTATGAAATCAGCACATGATTCTAGACACCCTAGCGTAGAAATTTTTCGTCAGTTATCAGAAACAAAATCTGCTGTTTCATAGAAATCTAATGTGTAATACCCACGCGGTCAAAATGTATGGAACAGGATTTTTTTTAATAACCGCCGTAAAATTTCATCGCATGGGGGTTCTGGGGGTCCCTATGGCATGTATGCCTTAGCACGGCATTACCTGTGTAAACTCTTTTGTAGAGTTTAACATTGCCTGCCGGGTCAGCGGGATTGTCCGAAAGGGTTACCGCTGGCCCGGAACATAAAGGGCTAAGGAAGGAACACGGGTGGGTTTTAGTCAGTAAGAGTCTGACACTCCCTTCCGCTCCACACAGAGCGGGAGGGGTCATCTGATGATTTCACATCCGCAAAAAAAAAAAAGAAAGAGTTTAACATTGGCGCCGATTCCGTTGTGCACACACTAAACTAAATTTAAGTTCAGGCATCTTTTTCTTTCTACGTCATTAAGACAAGAACAGAAGATAAATATTAGTTTAGTCCTGTCAAATTAGTCAGCGCCTGACGTAAATTGACGTATTTTAAGTAGCCAATTTTTTAATCTCGTCTAAAGTTGTTTATGGAGTATCATTTACCAGGACCAACCTAATATTTATCTTCTGTCCTTTTCTTACTGAAATAGAAAGAAAAAGATGCACGAACTTAAATTTAGTTTAGTTTGTGAAAAACAGAATCGGCGCCATTGTCTTCTATAACACTTTTACATATCCCAAAATAATGCTGAATTTCAAACTAGCTCAAAACATAATACATGAGCCTGTTATTCCATCCTTTGTATACTTCTCAGTACCATTAATATTTCAAACTAAGTTTAAACTATTGCCTGAAGCTGACTGGCATATCAATGCTTCGCGACGTGTCCAATGATTCGAGACACAATCGATTTGGCCATACAAAGGCATTTATTATCAAACGTTATCTATGCTCTTGTCACTTACCGTTCATTCATTACTGTAGACTTACTATCTCTATTGGTGTTTAATGGTGTCAAATCAATAGGGAGTAGATAAAGACAACGTTATTTTTAGTATATTATTATGCGAAACCTGAATATAGTTTGTTCAGAATAAGTAACTGAATCGATTCCAATAATTTTTACCCCATTATCTGTTATATTTTGGTCGAAAAATATTTAAAAAGGTTAAAAGTTGGACACAGAGCGACACTCAGTAAGTTATCCAATCTCCGCGCCGAACGGTTAGGTACCTAGGTATTATTATCAATGAGCGCAAGACGGCGCGGCGCGGGTGAGCATGTTTTTGTACGGACAAACAGATAACCTATCTAGCTTGTAACTTTGTGATTTTTCATGATAAAGTTTTAAAATTTTGTATTATATATATACATAGATTCTTTACATACAAATACTAGACACGTGTTTCGGGTTTCGCATAATATACTAAAAATAATGTTGTATAAATATAACCTGGTTTTAATGGGTGCAAGAGACGGTGATATTGATAAGAGATTTAAGATGGAAAAGTTACTGAGCAAAGGTTGCCAAATTTTGAACGTATAGTCATTTGTTTTTTTGGGATTCACCGTAAGTTTGAGGGGCTTCTGGCTAAGTACTCGTAATAACAGCCGCACGGGTCGGTCGACCTAATCGCTTGCCGCGGTTGTTCCGTGGATAGGTGACCATCTTCACATACCAAGAACCCTCTGTGCCTCGGAAATCACGTTAAACCATTGTTCGGGATCTCATTCGTGGATCTTTGACAATCGTTACGGGTAGTCAGAAGCGCGAAAGGCTGACAACCAGTCTTACCAAGGGGTATCGTATTACCCAGTAACTGGGTTATGGAGGTCAGATAGGCAGTCGCTCCATGTAAAATACTGGTATTCAGCTGCATCCGGTTAGACTGGAAGCCGACGCCAACATAGTTGGGAAAAGGCTAGGCAGATGATGATGCAAAATTTCAGCTCGATCGGATACCAACAAGGGGTCAAAAAATGGTTAAATAAAAGCTTGTAAAAATAAGAAAGAATAGAAGAATAACATTTATTTGGCAACAGTTCGTGAAACACAAAATACAATTAAATAAAAGTGAAAATAATTTTTAAACAACTACAGTTGCAGTGTGTGCCTCAGAACTGCGCCAAAAAGGTCAATTTCAGTATTAATGGCGGACAGAAGCTGTCTGAGGCTGGTTTTCTAATGAACCTTGAAAATGATGGCGCGCTCATCTACTTGACCACGCCACGCCACGCCATTTACGGATGGCAAACAAATAGCGTTGAGTCATCTCAACACCTCTCTCCCTTGAATTTGTATGTATATATAATATGTATTATAGTAAATAGTATGTATGTGTATATAACCTATATTTATGTATTTGTGTACTTAGTTTTAATAGTTTTTTTATTATTGTTCCTCTCAACCAAAGCACCTGCCATCCAATCTCTTCACCACCCTTGGTTGACTGGTAGAGAATGCCTAAGGCATTAAGTCCGCCTTTGTACCTTTTTGTGCGAAAAGTTTAAATAAATAAATAAGTGAACCGTCCAGCTAACATGCATAACCTCTCCGTACACATCCTAGGCGGCTTGCGGCAGTGGCATTGCATCTTTATTTCCAAGTTCGATCTAGCGTTAAATTCTCTTGCATGCGGCGCAGCCTTACAATGACCGATGAGTTTCTGACGAGCAACCTTCTGATTGATGATCTTGTAAAACTCAGACCCCAGACTGACGAGATTCGTATACCATAAACTACAAAAGACCCCTATTGAATTTCGTTTGAGAATGTGCTCTTTTATAATTTCTAACATGACGATATTACCGTGGACGTCGACGTCCACGGCACGGTATTTTCATTTTGACAATTTGACAACATTCATTGCGCCATTTACCTTGTTGTGGAGAAGAATTTTCAAACATTATGAAGCAATGGTTTAGCAATAACCTTAAAAATCCTTCAGATTGTGATTGAAACTGTGTTACGCAATATTGAGGTGCAAGGTTGGATCCAGCTGGCTCTGGCAATGAATGCCTGGGAGGATCTGAGAGAGGGCTTTGCTCGGCAGTGCGCCACTTAAAAAAAATAGCTAACCTGAACTGATTTGGAATTAGTGAATCAGATCTCATCATCATCATTTCAGCCGAAAGAAGTCCAGTGCTGGACATAGGCTTCCCCCAAGCACCTCCACTTCGACCGGTTCTGTGCTTCTCGCATCCAACAGGTTCCTGCGGCCTTCACAAGGTCGTCGGACCACCTTGTGGGAGGCCTTCCAACGCTACGTCTTCCGGTACGCGGTCGCCACTCCAGAACCGTTCGGCCCCATCGGCCATCTCTTCTGCGAGCAATGTGCCTTGCCCACTGCCACTTAACTTTGGCAATTCTTCGGGCTATGTCGGTTACCTTGGTTCTCCTGCGGATCTCCTAATTCCTGATTTGATCACGCGGGGAAACTCCAAGCATAGCGCTCTCTATTGCCCTTTGGGTAACTTTTAGACTTCTTGTAAGGCCCATTGTGAGCGACCACGTTTCAGTGCCATAAGTCATCACTGGTAACAGACACTGGTCAAAGACTTTCGTCTTGAGACACTGCGGCATGTGGGACGAGAAAATATTGCGTAGCTTCCCGAACGCTGCCCAGCCGAGTCGGATTCGACGAATCAGATCTACTCTAATCTAATCAAACTAGAAAGGCTGAATATCCTATTTGTATGCTTAGCTACATTAATATTGTATCAAACCCATCCAAATCCAATGATACAAAACGTGGTAATTAATTAAACAATCAATTTTGCATTATTAATTTATAACCGCAACAATACGAACTGAATAACAGCACGACCGCATCTCGTTATGCTATTGGTCAGTTGAATTTATGAAATCATTATCTCGGCTTCCTATTGGTCAGTCGAATACATCACGTTCCCTTTGAATTAATCGCTTGCGGTGTTATCAACCTCTTAAATTAATTGGTAATTAATCGAATTAATAGCTTTTAAACATCCAGATTGTCCCACGATTTATAGTAATTGAGAGAAATAAAGCGTACGGAAGGAATGAGGGCATTTTTCACTCTCTTCGTTGAATTTCTTTGTTTGGGTGAAAATTGGTTGATTATGTAATTTATATCTGAACTAATATTTCTAAGCCAACATTAAAGAGGTAAAATTGTTTGTTTATTTCTATGAGATAGTCTCTTGAATTACGGATTTGGTCACAACAATTCTTTCACTGAAGTATGTCATCATCATCGACCTTTTCCCAAATCCCAAATGTTGGGCTTTTCCCAAATGTTGGGGTCGGCTTTCAGTCTAACCGGATGCAGCTGAATACCAGTATTTTACATGGAGCGACTGCCTATCTGACCTCCACAACTCAATTACTGGGTTTTTAGTAAAAGTTGTTCATAATGATGAGTACAATCTCCCATTTCGGTTTGTCGCATGTTTTCAATTTCAACCTGTATACCCAGGGTAGGTAATAATAGTTTGGTGACGATTTTGTAAAATAACCAAACCTTCTAAACGAGGAAGCAATAAAATAAATTGTCTACCCTTAGAGGGTTTTCGTTTCTCAAAGACATCTAAAGGCCAATTCCAGTAATTAAAAACGTTCGCATTCACTAGCTTTTGAATGTTTTTAATTACGGGATTGGGATTGGTTGAATAGAGGAGATTGCCACCAGACACTCAATGTTAAAAAGTTGTACTTTTTTTTTTTTTTTATCTATTTATCTATCTAGGTAAGTTTGAGGTATTTTTAACCGACTTCTAAAAAGGAGGAGGTTCTCAATTCGGATATTTCTATTTTTTATTTATGTATGTTCGGATATAACTCCACCGTATAGGTATATAGGGTGACTGGTAATTAGTGACCGATACTTAAACACGTGATTTTACTCATCATTGTGAGCAACTTTTACTATGGGACCAATCCTGAAATCGTGAAAAAAAAATCAGCTGCTCCCTACATTTTGACGGGTTAAGCGAACATAAATGTAGGGAACAGCTGATTTTTTTTTCGCGATTTCAGGTTTGGTCCCATAGTAAAAGTTGTTCATAATGATGAGTAAAATCACGTGTTTAAGTATCGGTCACTAATTACCAGTCACCCTATATAGATGGATTTGCAAATATTTTGAGCGACACTTATGCGGGTGAAACCGCGGGGCACAGCTCGTATATTATAAATGCGAAAGTTTGTGAGGATGGATGGATGTTTGTTACTCTTTTACAAAAAAAACTACTAAACGGATATTAAAGAAACTTTAAAGTAATATTATCTCATACAACATAATAACACAGGATGCTTTTTATTCCGATATTCCCACGGGATCGACACTTATGCCGGCGAAACCGCGGGGCGCTGCTAGTTAGTTATAATGCTACTGAGCAGATAAAGTACTACACACACACTTGCATCACTTCACCACTTCACGTCCATCTTCTTTCACTTCCATCGGTCGTGGCCTTCGAATGGATTGTTTTAAACTTAAGCCTAAAGCTTTAAACATACAACGTGGTCGTAGCTTAGGTACGTGGTATCTACGCGACAAATAGTGCAGACTCGAAGTGTTTACTTTCGATACCGAATGCGGATTCAATTTCCGCAGCGGCAATATGACAAAATGATATTAGCTTCGCTTACTGATTTCAGTGCATTCTCCAGGGATTTGTTGAATATGCTAGGATAATTTCTAGAAATAATTTAGAGATACTAGTCTCGCATTGCAACGGCCTCATGAGCTACTCAGTGGAATTTCGACGTTTTTAGAAAAGCCTTAATGGAGGCAAGGACGAAGGATAGAGCAATGTTGTCTGGCGACAAATATGAATCCACTAGTCATAATTATGTATTTTGTTTTCTCTTTTACTCTTGCACACACTATCATCTACTTCCCTATCGTAGGTATGCTGGAAGAGATTTCTTTAGAAATAAGCATCACCTTTGTACCTATTTTTCTGTTAATTTTTTCATCTTTGTTTATATATATCATACTAGCTGCGCCTCGCGGTTTCACCCGCGTAAATGTCGATTTACATTACGTTTACTCCGTGCGTTTGCGCTAGGCCCACAGCCAATTGCCAATCAGGAGAGATGCGACCGATACCAGCTCATATCCTAATGGAGAAACATAAATATCAGGAAAGCTAGACACAAAAGCTTACACATCAGTTGGTAGAACAAAACAAATAGGTAAATCAAATGTTTCTACGGAATAATGATGCCGCCATATTGAATATCTTGTGACTTTCATTCAGCCGAGGCATTATCTATGAGCAATGGATACTCTTAGATCAAGGCACATACATACGAAGGCACATACTTCTAATTTATGGAAATCGGTTCAGTAGTTTAGGTTCTAAAGATAACTAGGTATCTCTTATACATTCATAGCCTAAGAAATTCTTTATTCTTACTTTTAAAAAACAGAATAATCAGCCTATAATGTTCCCACTGCTGGGACACAGGCCTCCTCTCGATGAGAGGGAGTGGGCCGTAATCCATCACGCGGGCCCAATGCGGGTTGGTAGATGTCACATGTGTTAAATTTTTTTGGTTCTAGCACATGCCGGTTTCCTCACGATGTTTTCCTTCATCGTTTTTAGAGCAGTGGTGATGAAATAATTTACACAAAGTAAAGCGCTTGGCTGGGTTCGAACGTACGATCTACAACTTGTAAATCGCGGCCGTTACCACTTGGTCGCCACTGCTCCATGATGATGATGATTACCTACTAATTACTAATGATTGAAAAAATCAACTGTTCCCTACATTTTGACGAGTTACGAACGTAAATGTAGGGAACAACTGTTTTTTTTTCACGATTTCAGGTTTGGTCCTATAATAAAAGTTGTTAATAATGATGAGTACAATGACCTCTTAAGAGGTTGTTGGTGTTTTTCCAATAACCCTGTATAAGTAGTTTTATTACGTCAAAATGAACGGGGTTGTGAGTGAGTTACGATATAGACTTACTGGTCGCGTACAGTCAACAGCAAAAGTAGATGATCAAAATCAGAAATTCTATACTAATAGACGGAGTTCGCGTCAGAACCTTATGGCGTCGAAGTGATTCAAAAGTATGTGATTGTAAATTATACCAAACATTTACTACTAATACAGCTGCCATATATTCGTGATCAGTTTTGACTCCTATTGAATTTCTGATTTAGATCATCTACTTTTGCTATTGACTGTACGTGTACGTAAATAGGCTACTAATTGATGATAAAAAATAATACTGGATACTTTGACATAGAATCGAGACATCTAATACCAACAAATAGTGCAGCATCAGACTTTAGAAGCCATTGAAACAAATTGCCGATTGTCGCCTCATACAAAGTTACAATCACATAATTTACGACTCAACTGATATTTATTCTAGCATTTTAAATGATCATGTAGGTACTGATGCGGAATACAAACGGACTGGGATCCACGCTTGTCTCATAGATTAATCATCGTTTACTGCGCGTGCTCCTAGTTTTACTTACATTAATAGCTGCCTAGCCTTTTCCTACTATGCTGTAGTCGGCTTCCAATCTAACTGGATGTAGCTGGATACCAGCATTTTAGATGGAACGAATGCCTAACTCATCACCTGCCTAGCCTTTTCCCAACTATGTTAGGGTCAGCTTTCAGTCTAACTGGATGCAGCTGAATACCAGTATTAAACATGGAGCGACTGCCTATTTGACCTCCACAACCCAGTTACTGGGTAATACGATACCCCTTGGTAAGACTGGTTGTCAGAATTTCGGGTTTGTGACTTAACGACTGTCAAAGATCCACGAATGACAGCCGGGACCAACGGCTTAACGTGCTTTCCGAGGCACGGAGGGGTCTCGGTATGTAAAGACGTTCACCTATCCACAGATCAACCGCGACAAGCGTAGCTTAACCTGATCGATCGGACCTACTGTGCGGCTGTTATTATTTAGCCAGGGGCCCCTCGAACGACTGCTTAACTGACCTCTACAATCTAGCTACTCCGTAATACGATTCTCCTTGGTAAGGTTGGTTGTAAGATTTTCTGGCTTCTAACTATCTGTGACTCTGGTCAGCTCTCTGGTTGGTCTGGACTTTGCTGTATTCTGTTACAAAGTATTAGCTGTGAGATCAGGCGCCTGATCTCCCTCCGGTCGTGTCGGATTGCCGTCCCATCGGACAATGAGAGTGAGGGAAGAGGGAGTGCACCTGTGTCTGCGCGCACACTTGTGCACTATAATATCTCCCGCGCCGAAGGCTAGTCTCCGTTGAGATTGGCCGCCATGGCCGAAATACGGTCTGGAGGACTTTATTAGCTGTAACGATCAATTTTTCCCAACTCCTAAACACTTCAAAACCACACAAATGCTGCCAAGTCTCTGTAACGTTCGAACAGTATTGTAGCTACAGTAATAATAGTTGTCAACTTAAAACTACACGGTGATAACATGTAGAATTTGCATTCTTTTTGTATTTAATTGTTTGGGAAGGCTGATATTCGGCTGCTTGCCTTTTTCGTCACGCTACTGACTAGTCCATCTCATATCCATAACTATAGAACTAAGTTGGCCACAATTCATTGAGTTCGAGGAAAAATCTGTTTCTAGTAAAATTTTCGAAGTTTTAAAAGTAATAAAAGTTTATTTTGGTGGAGTTACGGAAATCGGGGGGCACGGCAGTGCCCCCGCCAAGTCGAGCGCGAAGCAAACACTGCCGTACCATCCTTTACAGGAATCATTTCGCCGCATTTTCAGGCCCCTATTTGAGAACCTCTGGATAAGACCAGAACGCAGAAATTTTCGTCATCCAGTAAGCTATAATCACAGACTTATAATCCAAAATTTCAAGTCTGTAGGTTATTTAGTTCCGAAGTTAAGCGAAAGCAAAGTTTCGCATTTACGACACTCACTCACTCATCATCAAAATAGAACTAGTACTTCCCATAAACTCAGAGTGCTGAAATTTGGTACAGAGTTAGGGTTTAATGGCCACATAAAGGGAAAACTATAAAAATTAGGATAATCGAAGATCTGGAGTACCTGGTGACCCTGATTAGAAAACACAAGAGCCCAACCAAACTATTAGAGATCGACATACCGCCTTTACAAAAAATATTCAACTTGGTGGGCCGCTTCATTTGATGTGAAAAAACTGGCCAAGTGCGAGTCGGATTCGCACACAAAGGGTTCCGTACCATAAGGCAAAAACGCAGAAAAAAACACGTTTGTTGTATGGGAGCCCCCCTTAAATATTTATTTTATTTTGTTTTTAGTATTTGTTGTTATAGCGGCAACAGAAATACATAATTTGTGAAAATTTCAACTGTCTAGCTATCGCGGTTCTTGAGATACAGCCTGGTGACAGACAGACGGACGGACGGACAGCGAAGTCTTAGTAATAGGGTTCCGTTTTTACCCTTTGAGTACGGAACCCTAAAAATCGAAGGTCTGAAGTATCTGATGAAGAACCCTCAGCTGGTCTCAGCTGTATTAGAGATATGGTAATGCCCCCTTCTACTATTGGTATTACTACGACGAATAAATAAAAATCGACTGTCATTGCATAAATCCAGCGTAGTGGCACACATCTTCTAATTTAATCTAGCCTATAGCGTCCCACTGCTGGGCGAATGCCTCCCCTTCTGCTTTTAATACGCATATAAATAAAATTAAAGGAAAACTCTGGATAAGACTAGACCGGCTTTTATACTTATACTTACAAGTTTACAAGAAGAAATAGTCGAACGATTAACTTTATTCTCCTCGAACATTACACAAATTAAATATACAAAGGAGGATGGACATAAATGTATGGAAGCTGGTACCCGAAAAACATGGCAACCAAACAAAATAATTTATATACAGTTTTAAAGATCTAATTAGATAGAGCAATAGTCGTTAGGGGGGATAGTGTCAGTTCGCTGTCCGTTCAGAGATATACAACCTTCAAAGGTTAGGTTAGGTTATCGTTAGGTTAGGTCATAAGTAACAATAATAGACTCTTGCTTTATCGTGACGTGACTGAATTTTATCTACCTTTTTTTTTACCCCGTTTTTCCATTTACACTACGCTGGGGGTCGCGGGAACGTACAATCCTTCCGCAACGCCCTAACCTAACCTTAACCTAACCTACATAATGTTAAAGGTTGTATATCTCTGAACGGACAGCGAACTGCGACTATCCTCCTTAACAACTATTGTTCTACATAATTAGACCTTTCAATCTGTATATAAATTATTTTGATTGGATGTAATTAGTTTTCAACGCCCTAACCTAACCTAACAAATGTATAGTGTTAAAGGTTGTCCAACTCTGAACGGACAGCGAACTGGGACTATCCACCATAATAACTATTGTTCCACATAATTAGACCTTTCAATCTGTATATAAATTATTTTGTTTAGATGTAATTAGTTTTCGGGTACCAAAACGCCCTAACCTAACCTAACATAAATGTATAGTGTTAAAGGTTTCATATCTCTGAACGGACAGCGAACTGGGACTATCCCCCATAACAACTATTGTTCTACATAATTAGACCTTTCAATCTGTATATAAATTATTTTGTTTAGATGTAATTAGTTTTCGGGTACCAAAACGCCCTAACCTAACCTAACATAAACCTAACATAAATGTACAGTGTTAAAGGTTGTATATCTCTGAACGGACAGCGAACTGGGACTATCCCCCATAACAACTATTGTTCTACATAATTAGACCTTTCAATCTGTATATAAATTATTTTGTTTGGATGTAATTAGTTTTCGGGTACCAAAACGCCCATCCTCCTTACACTAAAATATTAATTTCGCTCAAAATTTGGTCAAAACATAATGCATTGGACTAAGAGTGGCGGTGATACCCGCACACGTCGCTAGATGACGCTGACTGTATTTTAAAACGCGCTTACGTTTGTTTTTCCGATAACCTTTTAATAATAATTTGAGATCATACCCCGGGCATACGTGTACAGAGAATAATTCCCAATCTGTGTGGCGTATGCCCTCACAATTCACAAGAGCCAAGGTCTAAGTCTAAAAAATACCCTCATGGACATTGGCACCTCCATATTCTCTTGTGGCCAAGACTACGTGGCGCTTTCACGAGTAACTAATATTCATGGGGTGCACATCATAAATGTTGACTTCAAGAGTATAAAAGCTCAAGCTACAGCGATCACCGAATACAACCGGCTTAGGCGTAAATACCGCGCCGATCTTTCAGAAATTAAACCGTCTAAAAGAATAAATAATGAACGCGAATGGGCAATACGAAAAACTGTTGCTACTGTACAAGAATCAGAACCGGAAAAAAAGAAAATAAAGATTTGTAATAATAAAAAAACTACTCCTAAAAAGAAAAAACTGTGTCTTATAAGAAAATCTAATAAAATAAATCAATATACGTACAAAAAAAAGGTACGTACGTACGTATACGTTTCTACAAAAAGAAGTGAAATCCCACCAAAAACATTCTGTAAAAAACTAGCCAAGTCTCAATGGAGCTGCTTGTTTATCTCTAAAAAGTAATGAAATCTAGACAAAGTCGTACCAAGTCTAAGGTTCCTTACTGCGATTTCTTTATTATTATAGTTAATGTTGTGTGACTTGGCCGTTGAAGGGTACACAAGGGTACAAAACCAGGTGCTCCATGACACCATTGCACCAATCTGTCGCCAGAACCGCTACCCATTGACGATGGAAAATTGCCACTTGGAAAACGTTGATTCAATAACTAGTCAATTGTAGGCTTGATAAAGCTGCGTATTTCAATAAAACTTATGTATAGGCGAGCCCGAAACAAACAGTATTAAAAATTATTTCCAGTACAGACGGACTTATATTCATTGATAGAAGTCCGTCTGTACGTCTATTTTATGTTAGATCGGTGGTCGATTTGACGCTCCAAAAAGAAGAGAGCAGAAGTCAGCATTGTCAATGCTGAATGCATGTGTTGCACAATCAACAACAGCCTAAAATGAGACACTAGCGTCCAATTACCAATACCAGTATGGGCTGTTATCTCGCTTAACAAACATAGGTAGTTACAACAGATATAACATTACGCGTGTAAACAAAATTGACTTGTACCCACTAACGTATAAAGAATGTTCAACGGCCAAGTCACACAACATTAACTATAATAATAAAGAAATCGCAGTAAGGAACCTTAGACTTGGTACGACTTTGTCTAGATTTCATTACTTTTTAGAGATAAACAAGCAGCT
The DNA here is from genome assembly GCA_951800025.1 of Oligia strigilis. NCBI lineage: Eukaryota > Metazoa > Arthropoda > Insecta > Lepidoptera > Noctuidae > Oligia > Oligia strigilis. The sequence goes on along the minus strand of OX637563.1, from coordinate 5,764,144 downwards.
CCATTGAGACTTGGCTAGTTTTTTACAGAATGTTTTTGGTGGGATGTATTTTTCTGCAATCATTTTTGTCACAAACAAAAGAACAGTGGGCCTAGCCCGAACGCACTGAGTAAACGTACCGCAAAGATTTCGACTAATTGGCGGGCACCCGAGCTGCTTGTGTGCCCGCCGATTCGGCAAGGGTGCCCGCCGATTGGTCGAAATCTTTGCGGTGCGGCGCCGCACCGCACTGTGTGTCTTCAGCCTAACGTTATTTCTAAACATTTTTTTAATCGCAGATACAACTAAGTATGGTAAAGTGATTTTAATCGTCGAAAAAAGAGAAAATGATTTTGAAGTCAACGCGTAATTTTTTAAGCACAATATAATCACCCATAGATTATTAGATATTATAGATTAATAAAGTTTTCCAAATAAATTCGTTTAATAATGTGCCAAAAAAAAAGTACTTTCTATTAAAAAATCTTTCAAATTATTTACGTCAGGTGCGATTTCTGTATATAGCGGATAGCAGAAGAAAGGGGTGGCCTATAAACAGCATTGGGTAGTTCTGGGCTGAAATGATGATGTTTCCGGCAGGCAGGACTGAATATGTTTGGTTATGTGAAGAGTTTTTTTTTTTTTTTTAGTATTATTCTTTTGGTGATGGGCGTAAAACATTGAAAGCATAACACTACTTGGATGGTGACGTTTTAGGTGTTGCAATAGTAGGTAGTTATTAAGTGGGGGTTACGAATAAGAAGAATATAGGCCATTGCCAAAATTCAACATAAAAAAACAAATGATTTGCGGATTTGAAATAAAATCACACAAAAATGTTCGCCAAAAGATGTCACAAGTTTCAACAGATGATGACATAACTTCGCTATCATAGACCTTAGAAACTTAGAGCAGAGAGAAGTGGAAAGAAAGTAGGGAAGGCGTATGCACTGCACTGCAGTGGGACATCACGGGCTAATAATAGACATTCTAATAAAATAAAACAGAATACTTTGCCATCACTCACTGACATATCGGATATACATTAAAACCGATTACATCCCGAGGACAGCCGAACACATCCGAATGTAGCGCGGTGTCGGTTACGGTAACAGTGTCGCGAGTTCTATGGTTTTTCTCCATCTCAAATGTGGCCCAATGCGCCTAAAGAAGTATTCACTTCAAAAACTGACTCCTTGTCTTTGTCTATGATTGACTGGCATACTAAGCTAAACAGCTGACACGGAAACATGATATAAATTTATTTACAAACATCCATCAAATTTGTTATTTAAACTGGTTATTTTCAAGATAACACCAAGTTTTTTGCCAAGAGGTTATTGTTAATTACGACAACGCTATTAAATAGACGGAGATGAGGCTGGATAAAAAATAAAATATGATTCTAAAATCCGATTGGTTTATAATTACCCGGAAAGTATATCTACCTTAGTTTTTCTGGTGAAGTTGGTTATAGAAGTCTGTTGCTAGCTACGGTATTTCCCTGGTGGTGCAATTCATAATCCATAGTGCACTTCATAACTTAATTTAGTAATTGACAAATTAATCAAATCGGGGTGACCTTTAATAAAGATTGGTCCTTGGCAGCTCTGGACAGAAAAAGGTGGAAAGAGTGTAAAGAGCGCTGGGAAAAGGCCTCCCGTCTTTGCCCAGCAGTGGGGCATTAATCACATATCACACTAATATTATAAAGGCGAAAGTTTGTGAGTTGAGGTGTGTGTGTGGGGGTGGGTGTGTGTGTTTGTTTTAAGTACCATCCGAGGACGTGCGTATGAATACACAAGGCACGACCGAGGACCTTTTCAAAGCGAGGACCTTTTCGAGGGTCCTCGGTTTGACTTGACCAAAGATTCGTATTCTGCAAGCGATTTTGAGTCTTTCTATATACTTAATACGAAAAAGTTGTCTGAACCTCGGTTTGATCAAGATTATTCATAATCTTACACAGACATTGTGTATCCACCAGATGGTGCCACTGTCGCCTCATACACAGACTCTTTACACTCATTTCACGTTTGTTGTATTATCCGAGGACCTATGTGTTAACTTTAACACAAAAGACCTCGGTTAGGTAGCTTTTCCAGACAATGTGTATTTAAGACCTCGGTTTGCTAGATTTTCCGAACAGTGTGTATTCTAGTCCTCGTTTCGACAGTTTTCCTTGTGTGTAGAAGACAAATTATATGCTATCATTTAAATAAAATTATGAAGGAGAAAATCGAAGGTAGACTGAATCCTTAAACAAATCGTTGGTAGCTACTAGGTGGACGAGGAATAATCAGGCTTTTTCTGCAGCATGTGCTAAGTACCTAGGCCCGCTTATATTATACAACATTATGATTTGCACCATAAAATATTGTATTGTCATAGGAGCTAAATACGTGTGCTTTTCATAAAGAAAATAAATGCCTTCCTAGGTGAAATGTCTGCAGCAAGATTTGAAACAAATATAAAGTACAAAGAAATACAGAACATGAACATATTAAAGGAAACCACGTCATAAACTTTACTGAAATAAAAGTAAGTAGGTTTATTTTAAAATGGAACAAATTATTTAACAAACTTTTACCAACGATCTACTTATAAAAATAATCATCAAGTTGCAATAACATCTTTGAGAAGCATGATTATAAAACTTACATAACAATTAATAGAAAACGACTCAAACAAAAAGACTTATAGAAACCATAATTAAAAGAAATCGACATAAATTGGGCTAAAAACTTGACATAAAATTTCCTAACACAATGCTTATTTAGAAAACAACAAAGAAATATTATCAAGCGAGATCAAAATAATTTGGGAAGCATGCAAACTTAATAACTTAATGGCGCCGATTCCCTGGTTCACAAACTAAACAAAATTTAAGTTCAGTGCATCTTTTTCTTTATATTTAAAAGGACAGAAGATAAATATTAGTTTAGTCCTGTCAAATTAAGATACTCCATAGCAAGTTTAGACGTGATTATAAACATGGCTATTAAAAATATTTTATCCCCATAGGGGTGTAGTTTTGAAAAATCGTCTGGGATTTTTCTATAGCTTGACTTAAATATTATGACCAATTATCATATCAAGCCACGTAATAAAATACTCCCCTAAGAAATTGACTATCCCTCTTCACCCCGTTAGGGGTAGATTTTCTAAAAAACCTGATATACTTACTTTATTATTTATTTTGGTCTTACATACTGAGTTTCGAATTAATTGGACCACGCGTTAAAATTCTTCCATACAAAATTTACACCCCCAATCTCCCTTTAGTTTCAAGTTTATTAACCATATGAATAAGATTTTTCATATAAACTGTATTCTTGGTCTTCACCCCCACAGGGGTGGAATTCCGAAAAATCGTTTGTTATATTATTATGTTCATTACTTCACTCGAAGATTTATTTATACCAATTTTCGAGTTATTCAAGCCACGCAGTAAAATCCTCGCTTGTATAATTAACTACCCTTTTTCACCCCGTTAGGGCTAGATTTTCGAAAAACCCTGATACACGGTATTCTTTATTTTTGGTCTTAAGTATAAATACTGAGTTTCGAGCTAATCGGACCGCGAGTTAAAAATCTTCCATACAAATTCTGACACCCCACAATCCCCCTTTAGGGGGTAGTTTAAAAAAACAAAAAATGCCAAACTTCATAATTTACTTATTATCTAAGTAAATTATGAAGTTTGGCATTTTTTGTATTTGTGCCAAGTTTTTTAACTCAAGGAATAAGATTTTTCATACAAACAAAAAACAAGGAATAAGATTTTTCATACAAACAAAAAACAAGGGGGTAAAAAGGGGGATCCCTTTTCACCCCCTTAAAGGTTGAATTTCCAAAAACCCCTTCTTAGTGCTCCCCTACATTATAAAAGGAAGCCGTGTGCAAAATTTCACAATCTCAAACTCAACTCAAACTCAACAGGCACTTTTGAATTGTCAAGGGGTCGGTCAGCTCAGGAAGAGAGCCTCCCGTCCCAGCCGCCGCGGGAGACGCTCCGGGCGTCGGGAGCCGCGCGACGACTCCCGGCCACAGTAAGCGCGGGCCTGCGGGCGGAGAGTAATGGGTAGCTCACCGTCCGATCCGATCAGGACCAGGCCCGTGCCGGACGGCGCGTACGTGTTCCACGCGCACCTCAAAGAGATGTCAGCATCGAGGACTCCATAGGGCCGAAGCCTGCTGGGTCAGCGGGATTGTCCGAAAGGGTTACCGCTGGCCCGGAACATAAAGGGCTAAGGAAGGAACACGGGTGGGTTTTAGTCAGTAAGAGTCTGACACTCCCTTCCGCTCCACCCAGAGCGGGAGGGGTCATTTGATGATTTCCGATCCGCAAAAAAAAAAAAAAAGGGGTCGGTCAGTCAGAAAGATGAAGCTAGTTGCCCATTCCAAAGCGCAGCTACCTATGGAGAAGAACGGGCAAGAAACTCCATGGACACTCTTTTAAATCAAAATAATATGGTTACAAAATCTTGTTTAGATCATTCATGTTAAAAATTATGCATGTGAGAACAATGTAGAACGTTAAAAGCGTCCGTAACGTCTAAAATCACATTCCTAGACCCAGTAGTTGCGGCTGTGCGTTGATATGTCAGTCTGTCAGTCAGTTTCTCCTTTTATATATGAATTTTCGAAGTGAGCGTGGATGGCCAAATCCGAAACAATGAGGAATAGCGAAAAGTATTCAAAAGAGTCGCAGCCTCGATTTTGGTGAAAACTAAAACTGCATCATTGGATTTTTTAAAAATCATTATTTCTAGCCAGGAATCGAACCCGTTGATTTTGAAAACAAAAAAACACACTGTATTTATTACACCATTCGATAGTGTCGCTGATAAGGATCGATTTCTGGGTTTTGTTTACGTTATAAGCAACAATCACGAGTGTTTAACAAAATAAAGCCGTTACTGTCGGCTCTCTTTGATAAATAATCCTTTGAGAAGCGCTGACAAACGTAAAGACATTGACTCGTCCTCGCTTGGTACTTCATTTTAGAAAAAGTGTGTAAGAAATAAATCGGAACATTGATTATTATCTTACACGTAAAATGTTTTAGGTAGGTAGGTAGGTATTTTCCAGGTCCTCGGTTTGTACAAGTTCTACGCGAAAAACTGTCCTCGGTTTAGTGATATAAAGTCTAACACAACGTCCGCACTTTGTACAAGCTATAAGAAATATTGTGTAAAAATACGTCCTCGGAAGGACGTCGCAGGGCTTACGTAAGAGGTCCTCGGTTGGCTTACACAAAGTCCTCGTATGTGTATCGTTGGTCACATTTAGCTGTGTATTTCAGGTCCTCAGTATGATAGCCGAAATTCATACAGAAAAATGTTGAGATAGCATTATCCCAATAAGCTCATCACTATAGATTTACTCACCTGTCTCTTTCTATCTTATTCTAAAAGGCCAACGAGGTATTTAAACCAGTTTTTTTGAGGGTCCTCGGTTCGTTCTAGGACTAACAAGGTCCTCGTAAGGGTGTCTGTACAAACAAGGGTGTGTTTATATGTTTGTTACTTCTTCACGCTCAAACGGCAGGACCAATTTTGATAAAATTTTTGTATGGAGGTAGCTGACACCCTGGATTAACATATAGGCTACTTTTTATCCCGATATTCCTACGGGATCGACATTTACGCGGGTGAAACCGCGGGGCGCAGCTAGTGGCTAATAAAAATCAAACAGCGACCTAATTGACAGTTCTTTTGCAATGTTGCCAAATGCTGAATCTAGCTTCTTAAGCCTTCGCTACACTATTATAATACCGACCCGTAAACATTCATTGGTGAACATTGACATTACAATGTCCGCCAGAAAGAACGGTCAAAGAAAATTGCCATTAAGACGAATCGGAGGTCATAGTTGCGAGCGATGTTTTGTAGACAGAAAGTTCGGGCACGTAGCTACTCTCAACGACAACCTTTCACTGTGTCCCTAGGAGTGAAATGGGCTGCCAATTATGGAACAGAGAACGGTATGATGACAGCAATATGGTAGTTAGATTATAAGGGCGTAGATTGTAGATAGTAGCTACTGAGGGGTAGACAAAGTGACATTCTATCAGCGATAATGATTATGGAAACGTCAAAATGAAATAGTCGCTGTAGAAATATGAAACCTTTTGAAAGCTATTGTCACTTGTCTAGTCCCTCTACTTCTCATAAAATCCTACAACAAAGAAAAACAATAGCCAATCAATGTCTATTTGAAGCCACAGATTCGTAATTTAAATAGTTTAAAAGCAAAAGTTTTGTAAAGTCAGCCAGTAATAAATCTCTTTGAATGCATTTTCGAGAATAAAACCTTATTCATCAAGAACTAGTTTTGTTAGATAATAAATCAACGGCATATGAGTAACAACGCATCGTGTTTTAGCATAGAGAATATAACCACGGTCGTTGTGTTTTAGCTACGTTAGTGACTCGCGTTTGTCACCACAAAATATTCATGAATGAGCCGATTAATGTCACCTATGGAAACTAGGCTGGCGATATAGAAACGCTCATTATTCTAGCTCAAAATCCACAGGCAATTTCGACTGCAATGTTTGTCATCATGAATAGGAGTAGCTAATCATTTGTGATACATTAAGGGGCTTACATGACCTAAAGCGCGGTCACTGTCGGACTGCATAGAAAAGAAAGAGAAACGCAATGACACAACGCTGGTATTGCAAAATATGAAGCAATTATTTAATTACAACAAAAAATCTATTGTTTGAACTAAAAAATTAAAACACTAGAATTTTAGTATGTTTCTTGTAGAATAATCTGCCAAAAAATCAGAATGATTGTATGTATATTATTATGGTTTTTATTGTAAAAAGAAAGTTTTTAGAGGCATCTTCATGATTTTTTCAATTTTTTTCAAAATTAGTTGTATTATGTTTTCAACACACTATCTACCTAGCATAATATATATCCTGAAGAATATCATTTATTCTTCTCATTTTTAACCGACTTCAAAAAAGGAGGAGGTTTATCAATTCGACCGTATATATATATTTTTTTTGTTTTTTGTTTCTAGAACTCGCGTTTTTTGCGTTTAGGTCCTGTAAGCCCCTTAAGGTAAATATTGATGACGTGCATCATTTTTTTAACGATAATGCCAGTTTTTACTCATATAAAAAAATATTTGTTGTTTTATCATAATCAATTAACTCTTCAAGTAAAACAACATCGGGTGATTAATTTAGCCCCACCTTCTATGTGTAACTTACTTCATTAAACTTTGACCGCCATTCGGGATTAATAATTTCATAACCAAAACTTTGAACTAAAGATACCGGGAATGACTGAATTGTGATGAACACAAAGGTAGCAATAATCCTTAAAGTTAGTTAGACATGACATGCACGTCAAAGGCCGCTGAAGGCCTGGCGAGGCCAAAGCTAAAGTTTCAGAGGACTGGAATTGGAGGCCGAGACGCAGTTTTACAGTCATAATGACCCGTTACCGTATGACAAGATTATGGAGTTCTTATTTTGATAGATGAGACCTCATTATAGGATACCGTTCTGGAAAATATTTCAGGTGTTATTAAAATAAGAGACGTTTTAGTTTTATGACTAGGACTTAAAAACATTACCAAAGTATTTGATGGTCACAATGTTTTGTATTCTCGCAAGCTACTCAAGATAGGGTTAATTTTCAAAATCATCATCATCATCTGCATAGCCTTTTCCCAACTATGTTGGGGTTTCCAGTCTAACCGGATGCAGCTGAATACCAGTATTTTACATGGAGCTACTGCCTATCTGACCTCCACAACCCAGTTACTGGGTAATACGATAAAATCATTTATACAAATTACGGTGAGAATTAGTACTTTTCAAACGTCAAAATTACATAACACAGTCCCCCAAAACGCCCGCTCTTCACCACTTCCTAGTGCTTTCGCTGGGAAGATCAATAAATTTTCCATCATGGTGCTATCACCATGCCTTATCAAGGCATCCCTTTTTTATGTTTTGTCCAAAATAAATTCTTATGAAAATTTGAAACCGCCTTGGCCACTTTTGCCATTTTTCACAAAACCTACATCGATTTATGATATAGCCTGGATATCAAAGGTACCCAAAAGCCTACAATATTTTGACGTAGCAACTTCAGCACGCAAAAAACAAATTAATGCAAAACAAAACAACAATAATTTCGTTGGAATAGAATCTTCATCATAGATGCGATCGGCACTGACGTAACTGTCATTACATTTTAATGTCTTTTTTCTAAATACCGTCAGAATATTGTGGACATCCAATATAATTATGTTTACACTAAGGTCGGTATTGCACGTACGGCTATATTTGTAGCAGGAATCGATTTAAAAGTTAAAAAGAGAGATATAAAATGGTTGGTAATAAAGTGTGTCGTTTCTAAATTGCAAACTGAAATGGATTTTCAAAGTTACAAGCCCAATAATGCGATGTTTTACCAACCAGTATTTTGCTTTTCCTACTCCAAATAAAAGGGATGGAATACTACTATATTCACCAAGTGAATTGGAGAGTAGCCAATATCGGTAACGGCCCCGACTTACAAGTTGTAGGTCGTGGGTTCAAACCTAAGCAGGCGCTTTACATCGTTTAAATAATGTCATCACCACTGCTCTCAAACGGTGGAAGGAAAACATCGTGAGGAAACCGGCATGTTCCAAAACCAGAAATTCGATGACATGACTGTGACACCTACCAACCCGCATGGGGCTCTTGTGGTAGATTATAGCCCACTTACTGTCGGAGAGAGGATGCCTGCGTCCCAGCCGTGGGAACATTATAGCTGATTATGCACCAATAGGCTATTTGACAATGTAAAAAATAAGGTCATAATTATTGACACTCGTATAGATTATCGCTTTTAAAATCGATTTGCATTAATTTTACTACAAAACAATGTATTATTTATAAAAAAAATCCCGAAAAAACTTCATCTTTTTAAATCTGGCGCCACGTAATCGAAAACGGTCTGGATTGGCTGAACTTAAGATGGCGTCATGATTTAGTAAATTTCTGTCTATCGTTGACAGAACAGATGACTTTTGTCTAGTATCTCGACCGTTTCAACGTTTGTTTACGTGAATCGTGACGTCACGACGCCATATTGTTAAAGATAGCGTTTTGGCGGCTTATTTAAACAGTACTTTTTTATTTACTATTTTTTTAAAGAAATACATTGTGCAATTTGAAGTAATAGGTTTTTGTGGGCTCGTTAGACACCATTAAATAATCTGAGATGTTTATCAGAAACCAGTCAAATAGCCTATTATGAAAAGTGCATGATGCCCGTAACCATGATCGTTCATGCGCTGTCCATCACCTTAAAGTACCTAATCGCTTGAATATGAATACATATGTCCAATCTTTATTTTCTTACTATCTTTTTCCCCGCGGCTTCTCTCGCGTTAAGGGCTGTTAAGTCGAACAAAGATAAAACAGAATATAAATTTATAAAAATTACAGAAAATTGTAAACATAGAAATAACAGAAGACAGACGAGGTAAATACGAGAATATAATATTACTCCAGACAAAGAAAAAAATATATTCAAAATCATTCGAAAGTTAGTTCAAAAATCAGGAAATCATGGTGTTCGTACAAATACGCTGAACAATGACGTTAGAAAACCCCATCGATCCTTTGACGGCACAAGGAGACAAAAGTCTGCCACTCAGTAACGTACAATGTGTCTAAACTTGCCACTGACAGCCATGGTAATAAATAATTCTAACTTTCTTGGTCCAAGTTAGAAACTGAAGGTCAATTCTCGTACTTATAACAACGTTCAAAAGCGACAGTCAATGTCAAAAACTTGTCAGAAATGTAGGTAAATTAGAGGTATTTTTGACAGATTGAGAATGAGATCAGATTGTAAACGTTCAGTGGTCGCTCAGTTGTCTAATCCGATTAAAATTAATAATTATGAGAATCTATACAAATAAATAAAATTGGAGTGTCTGTTTGTAATATTAAAATAACCGCTTTTTACTAAATGCATATGGATGTATACACGGTACATATACCAAAATAACATTTTTTACAATTTTTGTCTGTCTGTCTGTTTGTTCCGGCTAATCTCTGAAACGGCTGGACCGATTTTGACGGGACTTTCACTGGCAGATAGCTGATGTAATAAGGAGTAACTTAGGCTACTTTTTTTTTAGAAAAAAAAATAGGGTTCCACGAAAAAAATTAAAATCAATGAATACGTGAAGATTTCTTAATCTCCATAGAAATTGATTGTTGAATTGAATTGAATAAATAATATAATTATGTATTATGATGTCATATACACATAATATTGTTAAAATAAAATTATTATAAAATAAAGTAATATTGCAATGTCCAAGTACTGTCCAATACCGCGCGCAGCCCACGCGTCAGCCCGTCACGTCGTGGCTCGGGCGCCTCCCACCCGCTTCTCCCACCAACGACTTAATATCACAAAGGCTGCCTATCGCGCGGGCTCAGAACGCGCGAGCGGGCTATTGCTAACGGTTGTGTCTCAACGAATTCGTGTAAAAATTGATTTCCAGCACTTATATCATACTTTTTTGTTTGATTAGGTGTCTTTTATTTATTTTTCCACTGTTCTGTTCTTCTTAACTCAAATTGTTTCCTTACATGTGCAATGTTTTCTAGCAGTAAGACCTTTTTAGTTAGTTTTTTATTTAATTAGAATTTGATAAATTACTTACTAGGTAGTAGTTTTTAAATTTGTTTTTTCGTTTTCTAATTGAGAAAGGTTGTCTCAACGATTTTCTTAAAAAATTGTTTTTTTTTTTTGTATGATTAGGATTTTTTTTTATAATCCCAATATTTTGTTACATTTTTACTGTTTTCCTTTTTTACCATTAGGTAATAATTATAAATTAATGTTTAACGTTTTCTTTCATAGCGGCTTATCGGCAACCTTACTTCCTGGGGGAAAAACGGCACATTCGATGTTTAAAATCCCACTAGATTTAGACCGTATGGAAAATTCCATTCAGTATGCAGTATATCCAAAAATAGTCTCAAAGCCAAAGTTCTACAAGATTGTGTATTTGTAGTATGGGACGAATGCACTATGGCAAAAAAAAATCTATAGAAGCCGTGAATAGGATGCAGGACATAAGAAGTAATAATCTATTATTTGGAGGAGTCTTATTTTTATTCGCTGGAGATTTTAGACAAATATTACCAGTTGTGATTAAAGGTAAGCGAGCTGATGAAATTAACGCCTGTTTAAAACGTTCAGTACTTTGGAGACATTGTAAAAAACTTAATTTAAAAGAAAATATGAGAGCACATTCAGCCGATTCAGAATTTAGCAAAATTCTTCTTGATGTTGGAGAGGGAAAGTTTCCAGAAGTGAATACTTAGTACTCATGATATAGAACTACCTACCGGTATTTGTGAGGTTGTGGCGGACATTGAAATTTTAATACATAGTATTTATGATGATATTCACAATCTCAATATCAAAGAAGATTCGTGGTTGTGTGAAAGATCAATTTTAGCACCTATGAACGACCAGGTTATTGCGCTTAATCAGCGCATTTTAGATAAACTATCTGGTGAATCACAAACATACCTTTCCATCAATACAGTTTGCAATCCGGATGAAGTGGTTAATTACCCAACAGAATTTGTAAATAGTATATTTGTGCCTGGTCTACCCCCTCACAAACTAGAACTTAAGATTGGCGTACCCATCATTCTGCTCCGTAATTTAAACCCACCGAAACTTTGCAATGGTACTAGGTTGCGAGTAGTGTCGTAGCAAAGAAACGTTATAGAAAGTCGTATAATATCTGGATGCGGAAAAGGTGAGATAGTATTTATACCACGGATTCCTATAATACCGTCGAAATTTCCATTTGAATTCAAAAGATTGCAATTCCCTATCAATGTCAGTTTTGCTATGACAATCGACAAGTCACAAGGGCAAACGTTAAGCAAAGCTGGCATAGATTTAACTAAGGGTTGCTTTACCCATGGGCAACTATACGTCGCATGTTCACGTGCAAGGAATGCCAGTAGTGTTGTTTTTTTAGCCCCAGAAAACCGTACACCAAATATTGTTTAAAAATAAATTTTTCAATAAACCTAATACGAAAAACAAAGAAAAAAAAATTAAACTACCAAAAACGAAAAAAGAACTAAATGGAGAAATATGTACAAAAACAAAATATCGATTCATAAAATAGAAGAATTTCTTTAAAATTAGCATGGTATTTTTTTACGCAGAATACAGAATTAATAAGTTATCGCGTAAACTCTGCGAACTGAACCATAACTTTTTTGTTAAATTCCACGCGGACGAAGTCGCGGGTAACAGCTAGTCTTTAATAAGTAAAGTCGAACAAGCTATTTTACAAGAAAAAATATTCATGTTTACACTACATTTATACACACATACATACACCACATACTCTCACTCAATCTGCATTCGCGACATAATTGCTAAAAATGTAAACAAATATGAGTTTAGGGGAAAGTATCTTTATTTCATACGCAATAAAGTGCAGTTTACGCTACAACTTCAAATATTTTTGTAACTTTTCAATAGCGCTAGTCACTCTGAAATCAACTTAATTACCATTACGATAAAGTTGATATTTGTTTAACTTGAAATAACATCAATTTGAAACAAATTTGAATAGACTTTACTGTGTTTACTTCGTTTACGCTATACTGCCCATATTCATATGTTTTATGTTCGTGGAATGTTAAGAGAGTGATGTAAAATAAATGACAACTCGGCACACTCACAAAATTGTTTTTATAGATAGCAAGTAAGATGTCTGTATACCAGTATCGTTGTCCACAGGCATTTGTTACCAATTTCTATGACTTGTCATTACAGTTAGCGTGACTTAAAAAACCAATGCGAAAGTTTCAAATTTTATTATTCAATCACGCCGAAACAGCTGAGCGGATTTGCCTGGTTTTTGGCACAGAGATAGAATGCATTATACATTAGCGCCAACTGGTACTATTTGGCTCTGAAAACTAACAACTTTCCACACGAGTGCAGGCCCTGGCATAGCTTGAATTTTATATGAATATTTGCATTCAAACGAGATAGAATACTCCATAGCTTATGGATGGTTGAAAATCTGAATTGTAATTAAAGGTTAACTCGAGCCGTTCTTTTATTCCCGCTCCTTAATTGCGTAAACACACTATTACTCTCAATTTGAATAATTTCGAAGCATATCCATTACTCAACATCGGAAGGGTTATGTTCGAAAAATGTGTCTGCTCAACCACATAAATCACGCAATGAATGTTGTTGAACTGTTAAAATGAAACCTATTGCTACTGATAGTGTGTTACGCAAATACCCTGCCGGTCGTCCTTAGGAGGTGGCCTGCGGGCGGTGGACTAGGGGCGTCCGTCTGGCGTCGCAGTGTTCCACGCGCGCCACTCGAGAGTGGGTGCGGCCATTGTAGGCATGGCCACACGGGAAGGTGGAACCCGCTGAGGAACAGCGGGTCGAGGCCTGTCGGGAGCGCACCCCCGGCCATAGGTAGAGGTGGAACACCGCGGTGGTTTTAGCCGGTAACAGTCCAGCATGCCCCTCTGTCAACCCCACGATGCAGGAAGTCCATGAGGATTTCAACCGCGCACCAAAAAAAAAGGCAACAGCTAGTATAGGTAGTACTTTTATCTCACGAAGTGATGCGCGTTTTACTTGTGATGACCAAGTGTACAAACAAGCTGTGAATGACATAACACACACGCACACTTTTCCGACTTCGCCATTGTCTCGTACGGTACCGGGAGCTCCTGCGCTTACACACACATTCAAGGCGTGTTCGTACATTAGGTAATCACAAGTAATAATACTGTAATAGATGATTACTTCTTCAATTAACATTCTGTTTGAGGAAAACTGTGTTAATCTTCTGCTAATGTGTAAACAACAGATTGCGGAAAAGAATATTTGCACGTGCTTCGTTATAAAGATCAAAGTTCAGATGTTCTAAATAACTTCAAGACACGCAACTCAATCTTCGTCTATATCAGTATCAGCTCGAATTATATGAGAGCAGCTCATGCCGTCATTTAGTCAGTCAGCAAGGTGATATATTATTATTTTTAACCTCACGAAGCGACTTGTGGTAACCGAGTGTCGTATAGACACGCACTGGTTCCGGTTGGTAGATTATGACTCACTTCCTCTATCTGCACCGCAATTCAATGAAAATAAATATAAAAAATAAAAATATAATATATACAATAATAAGAATATATACTTAGTTACTGTACTTTGAGAAAATTCGTTTTTGATGTATGAATGAATTTTCTTTTAGTCAGAGACCTAGCTGTGGTCAGTGTAAAAAAAAAATCGGAGCACTATTAAAATTTAAAAAATTATAAGTGTGCATATACACGAGCGACACGCGTCGACGACAGCGGCAACTGCAACCATCGACGCGTGGCGCTCGTGTATAAATTTGAGTACGGTGCCGACGGTAACGCCGACACGCGGCGACGCCGACGGTTGCAGTGGCCGCTGTCATCGACGCGTGTCGCTCGTGTGTATGACTTATCCTAATGGCAATACGTCATATGTATTAGAAGAGGCATATTATCTCTTGTACATGGGTATGCGAACGAGGAAATGTAAGTAAATGAAAGTCAACAATATTCTGAATAATCACAAGTCTCTGGGAATAAACAATAATGCTAACGACGTTCCAACGAGTACGTGAGGCGCGTGCGCAAATCAATCAACTTATTGAACTGCTCACAAGTCACAATCATCGCAATTATCACAAATTAACACCGGCTTTTCAAACGATCTTCTCGATCTTCATTTGTTTTTTTTGGCAGCTATCATTCATCGTTAGTCGTTTTAAAAATCAACTCAAAAAGTTTAGCATCGCAAAAGCAATTCGGACGCGCAGTCAAGCATAATTAATTGTTTGTTTATTGCTCGTCTTTTAAGCAAGCTATTTAAGTTCAGAAAGAATAGAAAAAGTAATTGTGTCTCATTAGTGATAGTTCAGCTCTTATAACACTATGCAAACAATGTAACCACATTTATCTAGTTAGTTAAAACATGAATAGTAAAGGATCGACAAATACCTAAGTAATCAATTAATTTATTATTAATAAAGATACTAATCGTATAAATCGTCTCGGAAATGATTTAAAATTCAAATTGACGCATCTATGTAGCTGTCATTCTAATTGTCAGGAGTATTTTATAGCTGCATTAATTATATTATTCGCTCTGGTGGCCATTCCATTGATTTATTTGATCATCTAATGCTCAGTATTCAAAATGACGCAACACTGTTTCGTAACAAGTTTCTGTGTTGTTGGAAACATTTTACTGGCAATCTGCAACGTTGCAGTTTTCCTGGCAATTTCTATTTATATTACAACTTTTGAAACGGTTTAAAACCCTTATTTAAAGACACAAATTTTCTTAATCTTCCATATAAATCATAGACAAAACTTGCAACTGTTTCTCAACTTTGATTTTACTAAATATCTATGCTCTAATGGGGCCTCCTGCGGCCTTCACAAGGTCGTCGGACCACCTTGTGAGAAGCCTTCCAACGCTACGTCTTCCGGTACGCGGTCACCACTCCGCAAACTTTCGGCCCCATCGGCCATTTGCTCTGCGAGCAATGTGCCCTGCCCACTGCCACTTAAGTTTGGCAATTCTTCGGGCTATGTCGGTTACCTTGGTTCTCCTGCGGATCTCCTCATTCTTGATCCGATCACGCAGGGAAACTCCAAGCATAGCCCTCTCCATTGCCTTTTGGGTGACTTTTAGCCTTCTCATAAGGCCCATTGTGAGCGACCACGTTGGATGCGAGTGAAGTGATGAAGTGGAGGTGCTTGGGGGAGGCCTATTCAATTCAATTCATTATCAAGTATCATGACTCACTTGTTAGTAAAAACACTTATCCTATGTTAGTAAGTGTTGATATTAATTTTTACATCCTAAAAAAAAAAAAAAAATATGTCCAGCAGTGGACGACTTTCGGCTGAAATGATGATGATGATAATGATGAATGGGGCCTCTACACACATAATAATATTATATTATGTATTCTTCAACGAATGCATTCGTTTGCTAAGTAACTGACAGTAACCGTGAAGTTTCTTGCCGGTTCTTCTCCATAGGAAACGACCAATTGGAACCGTGCACCTAGCTTCTGACGTTTCATAAGTGCTCATGTAGGTTTATGTGAAATAAAATATTTTTATTTTGACAAACGCCGATTAACGCATCAGTTTGTTTAATACTAATTAATTAGCTTAATCATTATTTAATTAAAATCGGAACTGAAGTATAATTAAAATAATGTTATATATATGAAATGCTGAAATACAATGTTTCGAATAGTTTTGTGTGAATTTAGATGATGTGTAAAAGTAACAGTGTACAAGTTTTTGCACTGGCCAAACCTTAAAATTTTCTCAAAAGTTTTTCATACGACGCTTCAAAATTATTTATTTCTAGCTGTTGTCTGCATCTTCGTCTGTGATCCAGGATGAAAAGTAGCATACTGTCTTTCTCTAGATCATGATCTACCCATGTGCTAAATTTTATCCAATTCTATTCAGCCGTTTTAGCAATAAAGCGTAACAAACATACAAAAAATCTAATCTTTTCTCTTTATTAAAATATTAGCTGCGCCCGCGGTTTCACCCGCTTGTTTTTGTCTCGAGGGAATATCGGGATAAAATGTATTCTATGTCCTTTCCCGGGAATCGAACTATCTCTATACCAATTTAATCTAAATCGGTTTAAGCGTAAAGAGGTAACAGACAGACAGACACACTTTCGCATTTATAATATTATATAAGTACCTATAGTATGTAGCGGTATCTTCAAAGCCACATGCGAACAACGCGTCATACTGACGTCACGCAAATCCTGCATCGCGCAAGCAGAGTTTACCGCGCAACTAGCATAGATACAACGGCCCGACATGAATCATCGGGAAGTAGCCCGCCAGACACAACACCCCTCTGGTTGGAGGATCCTCCCTTTTCTATGGAGTATGAGTGAACTTTACACCCTGTTCTTCATACGTATGTATGTAAAAGTATGGATTAGCTTAGATTAAGGTATTCACAATTATATCACCATACTCATTCATGCTTTGCTAAGTTACCTGTTTTATACAGGTTAATAAATATAAGTTCTTGTCACTTAGACCACGCTCTTCTTAACATTGTCTAACCATTTTCGTCATTACGTCAAGTCGAGTGGAACGTTTTATTTCTGTTGGTGTCGAGTTTTTGTTGAGCATCGTCTTTTACATGTTCATTTTGTTTTTTTAACATGTTTTCTTAAAGTGAAACAATTTTTGCTTTGACGTGTTAAGGTTGTAAAAACGCGTTATATGTGAAGGGTTTTCTTCTGCCGTAAAAGGATTTTATCATAATATCCTATCCTACTATATATGGGAAAGTTTGTGAGGATATATGGACGGATGGATGCTTGTTACTCATGGATTTAGATGAAATTTAGCACACGAATAGTATAGGTAAGAGTATAGGTAATACGAGCTGTCCGCAACTCCACGTCAATGCGCGTATTTTACACGAATAATAAATAACCATGTTTAACACATACGATAATTTTATCCCGATATTCCTACGGGATCGAAACTTATGCGGGTAAAACCGCGGGGCGCTGCTAGTAACTAATAAACAATTAAACAAAAGTAATGCAAGTCCGTGACGCCAAGTGTTAGTGAAAACGGACATTTAACTGTCTTTGTCTTCAGGTATGAAAATCTAATCAATTGCCCCGCCTGGGCAATTGCGTAACACATTAAACAATCAGAATCGGTTTAATTTGGCAGTTCAACAACATTCATTGCGTTATTTACGTGTTGAGCAGACAAATTTTTCCAACTTATCAAGCAACTAGCTCCGCCCCGTGGTTTCACCCGCGTAAATCTCGATCCTGTGGGAATATCGGGATAAAAAGTAGATATGTTAATCCAGGGTGTCAACCACCTCCATATAAAATTTTATCAAAATTGGTCCAGCTGTTTGAGCGTGAAGAAGTAACAAACATAAAAACACACACACACACTCACAAACTTTCGCCTTTATAATATTAGTGTGATGATGGATTAGCAATTTGCTTCAAAATGATTCGGATTCCGATTGATAAGTAGTGTGTTAGGCAATTAGGGTTCTGATCTTGGCCCTTATTCACAATGACCACTCAACGATTCCTTACTTCGTAACCACGTCAATTCCTTAGCTAATCCCTCCAACCTTCCGTTGGTTTCGCGCGGTTTCGTTCTTTGTGTCAGAGAGAATTAATTACGCCCATATCTGATTCAGAATTACACCTAAATTGGAAAGGATTTTTATCCGCACCACTTAGATTATTACCCACAAAACTACTTTAACAATATTTTAACCAAAACTAAAAATAAAACAGCCGAGGTTTTCACTGAATTTATGCAAGCGACATACTCTCTTTAAACTTCATTTTACTACGGCCTTATTGCTATAAATAGCCTATACTGCTGCTGAATTTAAATATATTGCTAAAATATTTTAAACAGAGATTTTCTTCAAAACCCACTGAAATAGTAGGTATTCTATACCTACCCTTTTGTTTTTAGGATTCCGTACTCAAAGGGTGCCAACGGAACTCTATTACTAAGCCTCCGATGTCCGTCCATCCGTCTGTCTGCGGGCTGTATCTCATGAACCGTAATAGATAGACCGTTGAAAGATGATTGAAGATTTTTATATGGAGCCTGGCATGCCAACTGTCGAGACATTTTGTTTTTTTTTTTTTCAAAATGTCGGTTCCGCATGAAACCTTTTTAGATCGATAGTTGCAAACGGAAAATATAAAAGGACCAACCCCGTAAAGTGTCACGTTTCAGAGATATTCACGTTCAAAGTTGATCACGTGACATACACATTTTTTTAACTTGGTTAGAGTTGGTTGCTTAAATGTAAGAAATAATAACTCTGAAAGCTTAAAGTAATCAAACATTTATGCGACAAGATGTAAGTAAGTTATGCTACAGATCTTCAACGCTCTTTCCACAGAATGTGTCCTTCTTTTTCCGCTATTTAAATACTTATGTATATGACGGAGAAGGTACGTGTGTCTGGGTATCATTAGCCGTATTTAACTAATGTGGGCGTACTATGGGTAGTGTTGGTTATTGCGCAATAGAAAAACCGTTTGCAGTTCAAATCAGATTATAATTTACGAACAAGTTAATAATACTAGCGAATCACACACTGTAGGTACACGACACAACTAGATACGAAACGCGAGACAGTTGCTGAGCACAGTTGTCCGTACGATGTCCAATGTCCAAAAGCGACACACCGCTTTGCTGCTCGATCTCTTCGACTCCCACGAACTCAGGCTAGACTCTGTCACGGGGCGGCGCTGACGTCCCGAATATTAAAACGAACTGATGTATTTCCGACATGTATATTATTTTAAGGCTCTTAGCTTTTAAACGATGTAAATATTAACTCATAATAAAAAAATACGTACTGAAATATTATGCTTCAAAGGTCTACTTCTTATAAAATTATTACACATTCCTTTCAGAACGTCGTGATTAAAATTTCCAATGTGCAAAATTATAGTTGTGCTTCTATTCAAAGTGCCTTCTGCAAACGTGATTTAAATATTGTATATTCCCTGGAAATTGGAGGCTAAAAAGGTGCAGCAATATACAGGATGAATTTTTCAAGTGGGCGTGGATGGCCAAATCCGAAACTATGAGGAATAGCGAAAAGTACTTAAAGGAGTCGCGGGCTCGATTTTGATGAAAACTAAAACTGCATCATTGGATTTTTGAAAAATCAATATTTCTAGCCAGGAATCCAACCCGTTGATTTTGATTAAAAAAACACACACTGTATTATTACACCACTCGATAGTGTCCCTAATAAGGATCAAATTCTGGGAAGTAATGAGAAAATAGAGGTATTTTTAAAAGATTGAGACTGAGATCAGACTGTGAACGTTCTTAAAATTACGAGAATTACCCCGCTGGTATAAAAACAAATCGTGAAGTATCATTACTTGTATTATCAAACCCGTCTGCTCGTTAACGTCATTTCCTCTACAGCATAATCAGCCTATAATGTTCCCACTGCTGGGACACAGGCCTCCTCTCTGTAAGACGGAGTGGGACATAATCCGTCACGCGGGCCCAGTGCGGGTTGAAGGATGTCACATGTCTTCGATTTTTTTTATTCTAGGACATGCCGGTTTCCACTCAATGTTTTCATCATTTCCTCCAATCCACTACCTAACGGACCTAACGGAGGTGATCGTCGTGCGTATTTATGCGTTCGGGTTCTCCAAAGAAAATGAACGCGACAGTCACGTATTTCAGCGGCTATCGCTTACACGGATACGGGTTTTAAAGAGATATATTAAAAAAAATGTGTTTGTTCTTTATCGTGTATATTTTTAAGTATACGGAATAGGGATTAAACATTTAGTTGTATATTGTTTGACCGTATGGCCTAGTATCATCGAAAAGTAATACGATGCGAAGGATACAATGAAATTTTCCGCCGCTCCCCGCACACGCATGTAGTAACCCCGTCAACCAGGCGCAATGCGACGGTGCTACGTGATTCTGGGAGAACAATTTCCAAGACGTTTACATAAAAATTGTTCTACTATAGTCGCGTCGCGCCTGCCTTCAGGAACCTTTATTTTCAAGGCCCTTAACCTTGTACAAGTAAGAAAACAGCTAAAACATTCAACGATGCCATTACTCCCAGGCCATCGTAAAAAGCTTATGACATTACTAAGAGATTTACCGTCTCGGAACATTTTCTGATCATTTTTACCGGGTCTGTAGTAAATCTGCCGGAAAATCCAAATCAACCGTTTTTGGTTCAGAAACCTTTGCGATAATAAAAGTATTTTATGAGGAAATGGAGTATTAATTACGTAATGAATAACAACTGGGGCGTTTTCGTAATTCTCTTCTCTATTCTGTATAAAACCGGTAGGAGTATCCCAGAAATATTTTATACTTCGTTTTGTGTCCTTGAAAGTTTTGTTGTTTATAGTTTTTTATTTTTTTGGTATCTCAGTTTAATTTGGTTTTTGAAATGGGCTCGTGCCTCAGTAATAACACCCGCACGGATCGATCGATCAGATTAAACTACGCTTGCCCGGTCGGTCCGTGGATAGGTGACCATCTTTGCATACCGTTTCTTTTACCCCTCCGTGCTTCGGAAAGCATGGTATATCGTTGGTCCCGGCTGTCATTCGTGGATCTTTGACAGTCGTTACGGGTCGTCAGAAGCCCGAAAGAATGACAACCAGTCTTACCAAGAAGTATCGTATTACCAAATTACTGGGTTGGTAAAGGTCAGGGCAGTTGCTTCATGTAAAATACGGTATTCAGCTGCATCTGGTTACACTGGAAGCCGACCCCAACATAGTTGAGAAAAGGCTTGGCGGATGATGAGTTTATTTAGGATTACGCCACTTTGTATTTTAAGTATTTTGGTATATCTTTCATGTGATCATGTACTGAATTCATGGTATCACTGTGCATCGATGTCCCTACTACCCTGTATACCTACATTCACACTTCCAGTTCCTATACATATACTGACTTTGCATTTTTTTACACAGGCTTTCAGTTTAATGAAAGTTCAGCTAATACTGGAAATAATATATAAACTCAAACTCAAAGCATTTATTTCAATTAAACCATTAACACGCTCTTTTGAATTGTCAAGAAGTCGGTCAGTCAGAAAATATGAAGCTAGTTGCCCATTCCAAAGCGTAGGTACCTATGCAGACGAATGAGCAAGAAAACACTCTTTTTAAATTATATTTTACAAAAATATTAGTTACATCATTACTTTTGAATTTAAAATTATATAATGTGAGAACGATGTAAAAAATAAAAAAGACGTACCTACGCGTTAAAAAGCGTCCAGAGTACAACAAATAGTACCTGCTTAACAAAAAAACAATCCAAAAAATAAAATAAAAATAAATATTATAACTTGACGTACTTACTTATCAACGAGAATATTACCAACTGAATACCAAAAGATGATAATGTCATACGAAATTACCTCTATATTGCTTATACCTGGACATTCAAGCAATATCAGCAATCCGTTCTGTCAAGAATACACAGACACCCCGGATCCACGTCTTATGAGCTGTCAAGGTGACATGGGTATTATGAATATTGTATAATTATGTTTATAATATTTCTATTTCTGGTTAAGGAGACGAATTCATGACAATGAGAGTCGAGAATATGTTTAGATAAGTGTTGATAGATGTTGTTGTGGCAGTGGGCAGGGTATATTGCTCGCAGAACAGATGGCCGATGGGGCCGATGGGGCCGATGGGGCCGTCACTCGGCGGTATCAGGACACTATTGGCCACATGTGAACGTTACGCAACTGAACATGGGTTATTGTATAACGTTAAGAAAAGTCAGTACATTGTTTTTGAGACGGGGACCAAGTACCATCTTGATATGCCTCCCATACGGCTAACGGTTTCTCTTGAGCGAGTGACAAAGTTTTAAAGGTTTTTCTGTCCGGAATTTTTCAATAGCAGCCCGGAGTCTGGATATTTGCCGGGTTGATATCAATAATAAATAAATAAAATCATTTTATTTCGGACAACTTTATGATTTATAAATTGGTAGTAACAGTTTTGCACTTAAAATACTATTGTTAGTAACTTTAACTAAACACGAATTAATGCGAAGACCACCTAGAAACTGTGGAACAAGTCTTCGCACAAATTGCCTGAAGTGTCTGTCGCCACAGACTTGGGGATGCTGTTCTGACTGCCTCTTATTCTGCTCAGGAGCGAGGCCGTTTTTTGCGGATGATGGTGTGAAATCAATCAGTATGAGTTACCGCGAACATTTCTGAGGCACTGCAAAAACGAGGCAGTCACAACAGCATCTTAAAAACATTATTATATTGGACGCGCAGAACATCCAGCGACCGTTTCGTGGCCCAAAGGTTATAATAGCAATTGCCTCGCCCCCTATTATATGGGACTTATGTAACAGGCGAAATGTGAGTGTACTATAGGTACACCTCGGCCTCACCTTTCGGGGAATACAAGCGATGGAATCAAGCCTCGTATCGACTAGGCAACATTTAGCGAGCGACATGTTGCACAACATTTTGCTCAACATGTTGAAAGTTAGCGCGGAACTTTTTTTTGGCAACGTTGTCTGTCTACGCATGATCAGTCGTCGACAACATGTCGCCAGAGGAATTAGTGTAGATTTCAGCGGCGGTGGTTATAATTTTATCGAAAAAATGCATCAAAAAGAAAAAAAACACGTTGGTGGGTTAGAAATCACATAAAAAATAAAGAAAATGTATTCAGTGATCTCCGTGTTGTTGATGGATCTTTTACAGATTTTACCCGAATGCGCACTCGTTCGTTACACCAGAAGGACATTTCTGCGTGTCACGTCTCCACTCGACAACATTTGATGCTCAACTGCATGTTGCATGGAAACAAACAACAAGCCGCGCGTCATATTGCGTGCCAGCTGGCGACGTCGCGCGCTGTTGTGCAACGCTTCCGAACATGTTTATTTATTTATTAAAATCTCCCTACCACTATAATTACAGGTACCTAACCCAATGCGATAGTGTGGTCTTAAAATTAATTTAACAAACTATGAATAAGGAAAAATACTATTAGCACAAGTATGCACCAAATTACCTAAATAAAATAAAACAAAATAAAAACAACAACATATTATACAGCCTACTCTAATCTACATTATAACATAAAAGGAACAGCAGTATTTTTGCGAGTTCAGTCATGTTGAGCGATACGCGTTGCGCGTCAATTGTTGCCTAGTGGATATGATAGATGGTTTTAATAAATAGTGATTTCGACTTGAAATGTTACTAATTACTTTATGTCTTTGTTTTAGGTAAATCGATTAATGGGCGAATCTTCGTCGCGTTGACATTAGACCAACACACGAAGCTATTTATCAGGTAAAATCGGTAAAAAAAAAACTCTAAACGATTTAATATCTATCCTGGGTTTATTATTTACTCTGTATGGTTGTCTGATATTCATGAATAGAATTATTTTTATTAAAGATATACTTCATATGTTTCGACTGGTGTTGTAGTCTCACTTTTAGATACCTACTTATCAAAAGCCAGAAAGTTATTTATTTGATGTCCTTGGCTTCTTAGCGACAGAAAAATATTCTGAATGTAGCAAAGCTCAGAAGTCATTGAATTATGAATCGTAACTCCACGTCTTATGGTCTATCGGCATTTAACTGTAATATCTGACAGTACTACCAAGGTTTTACGGATTAATCAAAATGTCGCCTACATCCGCCATGTTGGATTCCACTAAAATATGATGAAGAATTGCCTATTCTTTGTTTTTATTAGTTTTATTAGGTCTGATGACCTACGCTTTCCTTTTGCATCATATCTTGGATATTTATATAAACGGAGCCAAATTGCACTAGCTAGCGAAAGTACAGATGGGTATCGATATTTAAACACGACAAAATAAAAAATTATGATTTTTGGGGTTAACTGGTGGTTGTTACTTGAAGTATGAGATGACAAAATCCGTTTTTTTTTTTGTTGCTTCGTCTTTAGATAAGTTACCCATCGCTTCTGTAAAGTTTACACATAGAAAATTGATTTTTTATACTAATACTAGTTGACCCGGCAAACGTTGTTTTGTCATATAAATTATTTCTAGCTGCCCGGCGCTACTTAGTCCTACTAAGTTTCACTAGCTAAATTAAATCAACCCTGCATATACCTACTTACGTCAAATCTTAGACAGCAATCTTACAATAGAATGAATACTTTCTAAAATATTTATATTTTTAGATCTTAATCTTTTGTCTACACTTGTCATGTTACTGGGAGTCGGAGCAATATTACGATTTTTCTTCCATTCTCCCCCATCAAATGTGTTTCAAATCAAATTTCCTTTTTTATAAAAATAACTTTATCGTAAATAATAATAATAATCTTTATTACACTAGAAAGTGGTTACAAAATAGTGTGAAGTCCCGGACTCCTGTGCTAGGTGATAGACCTGTGTTATAAGAGCCAGTGCCCTCTCCCAGTAGAATATAGTACAGAATCATATGCATAGATAGAAATCAAATAGATTGGAGTTCGATGAAAATTGCCTAAAATCCACAACAGAGCCACAATTTAATATATACGCCAGTCCACCCGAATAAATTGAAATATCAAACATTGTTCCCACTGTTATCTATCTGATCCGATCCAGCGCAAAAACGCAATCATCTTAAATCTAACTAGTAATTAAAAACGACAATCCTCTAATAAGTAACTTGATGCCGCTAACTTTTAATTGGTGTCTGAGTTCCGAGATGAAATGAATCATTAAGAACTGGGTTGGCAGTATCTGACATCAATAGCTGTGTCATCAGATTTCGTCCCCTGACATTTTAAATGTTATCTCTATCTTACTTTTCTTTATCATTAAAACTGTGTAGGTACTTAGAGTACTGTCTCTCACACAAAATATTATGAAACATTTTAAAAGAGTAACGATGGAGTTTCGTGCTCAGACCTGACATTGCTTAATTTTTAATTCTTTTTACCTTTTGTGGTAGACAAATTTTATTCTAGGTGCATCGTCTTCACATATAATTATATTATGTATGCAAGACCTTGTAAAACATCTTTTAAAAGAGTAACGGTGGAGTTTCTTGCCCATTCTTCTCCATACGAAAACTACCTTTTGGAATGGGCGACTAGAATCAATTCTATTTAGTTGTAATTTTTGACGTTCAAAAGTGCCTTTAATGTGCCTATTTGAAATAAATGATTTGGCTTTGACATTCTTCTCTATACGAAACTCCTACTTAAAAGGCACTTTTGAACCCCCCTTGGGTTCAAAAGTGCCTTTTAAATGTCTATTTAAAATGAATGATTTGATTTTGACTTTTCTCTTTCACTCTCTCTGGTGAGTTAATTTAAATCAAATCTTTTTTTGTTTGCAAACTAACCCTAGTTTGCAAACAAAAAAAAAAAAGATTTGATTTTAATTAAGACGTATTGTAATAAAAAATATCTATGTAAGTACTTGATTACCCAATTAAGTACATAGATATTTTTTATTAGAATAGCCCTCCATGTTTTACCGTCACATGGGCATGCAAATCATATTTACATATTTAATGTACACTAATACAGTTATTAACATTTTTAAATAATAACAATAAGGAAATAATAAAAACTAAAAATTAATATCAAATCGAATACCTACCTAGTAAAAATGTCATATTAATACAAAAATGTCAAATGTACAGTATTTTTTTTTCTGATTTTAAAGTCGACTATATAATAATTAAATAATTAGAATATTAGATTGAATTGGTTTGGTTGATTTTGGATATTAGATTATATTTTTTTTTTGATTAATAGATGGATAATTATAGAGCATTAGATTTATATATCTGAGTTACATTGTAATAATTACAAATGTCAGATATATAGATCTAGTAGGTCATCAAGCAATCAAGTTTTTATAAGGCAGCTGTGGCTTATTGATATTCAACAGTTGATGTCTCGTATTAATAGAAGTATAATATTATTATTACATTATCATTGTCATTATGCTTTGTAGGTACCTGTATAAATACCGTTGAACAATATAGATTAGAATAGTAATGATCGTATTTCCCCACCAAAGGACAACCTGGCATCGTTATATTAATGTCCTCAAATATTTTTGTTTATATCTTCAATACATATATGAACTATCATTGTAGCTAATTTAATTTCACCCTGTAGGTATACTAATGAAGAGTCAAATTAAATTAGCTAGAGAAACTCCGGAAACGTGATCGTTATCGATATCTGCAATCAATGATAAAAAAAATGTCGACACTTATTCTTTTTTTGGGGTCAATCACCGTAGGTAGTGTAGTTAACTAGTTACTCACATTTCATCACAGTTAGTTATATTTTTTTTTTTAATGTCACAGCATCATGCTGAGATAGGAGCCTTTTGGCCTCGTGTAGGACTTTTTGTCATTTTCCTATTTTTACTTTTTTTTTATATAACTTGGATTTTTATTTTACTGTGTTTAGTTTAGTTTGTTTGTTCGAAGACATGTGACATCTACCAACCCGCACTGGGCCCGCGTGGTGGATTACAGCCCACTCCCTCTCACAGAGAGGAGGCCTGTGTCCCAGCAGTGGGAACATTATAGGCTGATTATGATGAGTTTAGTTTGTGATCTTCCTGTACGAGTCGCAATAAATACTTTTTCTTTCTTTCTTTTACTTACCTACGTGAAATAAAAGTATAAAAAATCATTATTTTTTGTGTAATCTTCACAGATTTCGAAACACGATAAAACAAAAAAAAACTCATTTTCTCTACTCATACTTCTAGTAAATGCACTACCAGCTGATAGTGTAGTTACTATAATGAGAAAACCTGTTTTTTTGGTAAAAAAGATTTGATTTTCTTTTTTTTTTGTTACATCATGACATGTTTAGATATCGATACTTATCACGTCTGCGGAGTTTTGCAAGACAATATAATTTGACCTTCTATTCAAATATCAGGGGGCCTAAAAAGGTCACTTTTGCAGAATCATAAAAGGATAACATTATGAATCATAATAATGGCGACGACAGTCCGTGTTTTTGTTTTTTTCGATGCACTACGTAGCTAGGTAGGTAGGTATAATCAAAGAGATTGGAATTGGATTTGGATTGGAGTGATTGGTACTATAGCACAGACAAAAAAAAAATAACTGAAACATCCTTCACCAATGGGATTTGATACGATTAACTTAAGACGAAAGCGCCAGAGTCGCAAGCAAAATTATTTTTTTTTACGTTTTTTGCAATTTGCTGGTCAGTATTAAGTTGTACGTTGATTAAAATATGATTCGCGGCCGTAACAAATATGTATTTACAGAATTATAATCATTAAAATCATCAACACAACTCTCAAAGATCATGTAATCCCCAAGAATGACTATTTCATGAAATCTTGACATTTGGGGATTACATGAGAGAGTTGTGTTGATGACTTGAATGATTATAATTCTGTACATAGGTACATATTTGTTACGACCGTGAATCATATTTTAATCAACGTACAACTTAATACTGACTAGCAAATTGCAAAAAACGTAAGAAAATTTGAATTTCGCGGGCCACCTTAGCGCTTCCCCCTTAACAGTGAACTATTAATTATGATTCATAATATTGTTATCCATATAAGATTCTGGCAAAGTGGCCTTTTTATGCCCCCAGTTCTCTGTTCAGTGAATTGTCGGTAATACTAGTATTGCAGTAACAATTTAAATCACACAGATCCCTACCGTATTATGTTACGTAAGATTATATCGTGTCCATTCACAATTGTGACCGTAACGAGCGCTCAATGACTCCGGCCCTGAATGGTGGAGATTACGTCTACTATTTTGTTTCAGATCGTTTTTATAACGTTTTTTATAACTAATGTTATAAAGAGGTATTTGTTTGTTTGTATGTAGAGGAGTAATTTCCGGAAACCCGCACCCTAATTGCGTAACACACTATCAATCTCAATTTGAATCGTTTTGAAAGATATTGCTAATCCATTGCTTCATATGTTCGAAAAATCTATCTGCTCAGCAAAGTAAATAACGCAATGTATGCTGTTGATCTGTCAAAACGAAACCCATTGCTACTGATATAGTGTGTTACGCAATTGCCCCACCGGTCTTATTTGAAAAATTCTTTTGCTTTTGATAGCCCAAATTCCAATTCTTATGGAAGGTTCATCATCTGCCTAGCCTTTTCCCAACTATGTTGGTGTCGGTTTTTCAGTCTAAATGGATGCAGCTGAATACCAGTATTTTACATAGAGCTACTGCCTATTTGACCTTCACAACCCAGTTACTGGGTAATACGATAGCCCTTGGTAAGACTGGTTGTCAGGGCTTCTGACTACCCGTAACGACTGTCAAAGATCCACGAATGACAGCCGGGACTAACGGCTTAACGTGCTTTCCGAACGTTCCTTTCCACGGAGGGGTCACGGTATGTAAAGATGGTCACCCATCCACAGACCAACCGCGGCAAGCGTAGATTAACCTGATCGATCGACCTGTGCAGCTGTTATTATTTAGCCACGGGACCCCCAATTCTTAAGTAAGGTTAGGCTACTATTTAACATACCTAACGCTATGACCCTAAGCAACCGAGATGAAAAAAGACAGAAAGAACGCTAAGCTAAAACGAAGTTGTAACTACCATTGTGTGCAACTACCATTCAGCGAGATTGTCCGAAAGGGTTACCGCTGGCCCGGAACATAAAGGGCTAAGGAAGGAACACGGGTGGGTTTTAGTCAGTAAGAGTCTGACACTCCCTTCCGCTCCACCCAGAGCGGGAGGGGTCATATTATTTTTATTTTTATTGAGAGGAACAGCAAACAGTTACATTATAAGGACTTACAACTAGTTTAACAAAATAGCAATTTGGTTATAAGTAACCCACAACGCTGTCCACAAGTAGGCATAGAAATTTAAGAATAAAAAAGAGCTAATCACTAGTAACATTAATAGCAGTACGTGTGGCAAATACTTAATTAAAAGTTCAATGAATAAAAAAAAATATATTATAAGGACTGAAAACATATAAGAAATATATAAAAACTTTTTAGCAAAAAAAAAAACCGACTTCCAAAAAAACACTACAAAGTGAAAAATAACTTTTATTTCGGAAGTCGGTGTCTTTGGATCTGTATTTTAGTTTTTTGCCACCGACTTCCGAAATAAAAGTTATTTTTCACTTTGTAGTGTTTTTTTGGAAGTCGGTTTTTTTTTTGTTAAAAAGTTTTTATTTCTCGCTTTTTAGTGTGTCTGTTTATAATGTATCTAAGTTACAATAGCCTAATGCCAACTTGCTCATCGCCTTTTACAAAATATTGCTTTTCCCGATGCAAGGACTCTCTCCAAGGTTCTCCTGGTATTCCACCATCAGCTCCATTTCACCATTCGCATTGTGACGAGCATAACTTGCTTAGCAACCATATTAAAGTAAGTAATCGAATCGCAAACCGGGAAATACTTATTATTGAGTAGTTCCGGTGGCCATCTGTGGTCTTCATCATCGGTTCCACTTCACCAAATGATGCTTTCCGAGAGCAAATGCACGAGTTACTATAAAAAATACCCAAATCGCTATAGGTGTGCCTATAATACTTGAAGAGTTCCTTCGATTTCTCCAAGATCCCGTCATCAGATCCTGACCTGATGACAATGGGACCACCTGGAAAGTATACTCTTTCAAACAAAAACATAATTTTTGAAATCGGTCTAGCCGTCTCTGAGTAATCGGGGAACATACATAAAAAAAAAAAATTAAAAAAAAAGGTTCCGACGAATTGAGAACCTCCTCCTTTTTGAAGTCGGTTAAAAACAGCCCAACGCGCCTAAAGAGCTTTTCACTTCAAAAAAACAAAAACAAACAAACATAATATACAAAGAGGTTGGTGTTACTGTCAAAATTCAAAACTTAGGTACTTTTCTATAATTGGATGAAGTCAGAAATCATTAAAATTTGGTCAGAGTTTGTTATATACCGTACTATCAATATAGTGGAGGATTGGAATCACAAAATAAACAGCTTGTTAAATAAAAACCCCAATTATGCTCCAAGTTCTGCATATTTTAAATGATTGATGATGCATGTTTATGATTGATGATGCTTTTAGATATGAGCAATTAATGAGATTTAAAATTAATATAACGAAGCAACGTGCTATACCTAGACGTAGAAAAATACGAGTTTATTAAATCCGTGCAGTTACAATTAGTGGCTGGTGAAATATCTATTCCACATTTCTTGCAGTGATGTCATCACTCCGTCTCTCGTGTGGCCTGCCTGGTCTACGTCTCTTGTTAGTGGAGACCAGTTCATGGCTTTTAAATACCATCATTTCATTTTTCGTCGACTTCTAAGTAAGTCCAGGTTAGCACGGACGTAAAAATATCGTAAAGGATTTTATCGCGCACAGGATTTTCAACTCTCGGCGTTAAGTCAAGCATTGAGAATCCAACAGAGCTCATACCAGCGCGTAAAAACACACTGTTTGATTTGAACTCTCGGCGGTAAGAAGTGCATCGAAAATCCAATATGCGTAAAAAATCGCCGCGGTAAAAACGCGCCCGCGCGAAAAACGCACACGCACTAACCTGGGCGTAATACAGTAAATACAGAAATACGCTCTTGATATAATCTGCTTGTCAGTTTAACAGTGACAAGATCACCATCATCGTTATCATCATTCTCCTGCCCTTATTCGCCCTCCTCCTCTCCTGGCCTCCCTCAAATTTAGTCATCATCTCGGTAGTCACCCCCTTTCTAACCATAATCATCATTCACATATTTCATCTATCGTTTCTTTGGTCTTCCCCGACTCTTATAGCCATCGACATCCATACTCAAAACTCTCCTCACGACATTTTCCTCACTCTCCGTAATATATACCATGACAACTGATTTCCACACAACTTTTCAGATACCAGTGCCACTTTCAAACTACCTCTTATCATTTCTTATTCTCTCCATTCGTGTAAAACCACACATCCTTCCTAACATTCTCATCTTAGCTGCAAGCAATTGCCTTTCATTCATCACTTTTGTGGCACAACATTCTGATCCATACAAGACACAGCAGGTCTAATCATGGTTTTAAATTTTCCCCTTAAGTTTAAGCAGAATGCGGGAGTCGCAGATTGTTCCCGTGACCTGGCGCCATGACAAAACAATGATAAGATATAATATAACTTTTTATTTATTATTTCTAGTCATGTAGGTATTCGATGTAAAGTCTTTTATTTCTTGTTCTCGATATTATAATAAACTGATACAATGTTTTCTTTCATCTCTTTCAAGATAGACTTTCTATAAGACTATAAAATTGTTTTTATTATCGTTGGGGGTTATGATGATTGGTTGTAAGGTGACGTCACTGTAGAACCGGGTTTTACTGAAGCGTTTTATTCCAAGCATTACGTGTTTTGATGAGAGCAAAAACGAAATTTTATTACTCTTCCGTTGTAGCGGGATTGGTTTTATTAGCTTTTTACATTTAAGACACATAGTCAACGCCGCTACTCAGAGGTAAAGCTAGTTTTGAGTAGTGGCGTTGACCATTGTGGGTTTCTTAAGAATACGGTAGTCGCTACAAAGCGTGCGCAATTTACCGTCTAATAGCATCACTGAAACGTTATTTATGGTGAGGTTCCCTACACCGCGTAAAGTCGGTTCCATCATTGTAATGAGGAACGGCAGCTATTATATTTTTTTGTGACGGATGTATTTACGGTCATCAAGGAGTACCGACCGCCATTGAAATACTAGTAGCCAGAACTTCGTAACTTCACAAGTTCTGGCTACTCCATTTGTGATTTTGACACTTTCTTTCTTAGTAGCGTCGTGGACGATGGGCCTTCATGTTTGCTAGACCTAAATTATTGTCAAGGTCTTCGTCTGTCGGAAGTCCATTCGGTAGCACGCAGACTGACCGGGGTTGGTTTTCGAGGTCAGATTGAACAAACTCAATTAAAAGCTGCAAAGAAAACAAAGCGATTCGATGAAGAAAGGTTATCTTTAGGATAAGTTTAATTACATGCCGAGGACGCCTCACTGCGTTACCTTACGCTTGCTACCTTAATGTCACCTCTGTGTAAAACAAATGCATGCTAATAGACACGCAATGCAGGGCATCAAGGCAAACCCTCAAGTAGCCCGCGATGTATCGCAGAGAGAGTATCCTTCGACATGTGCGTGCCCTATGATCACTGCGACGTGAGATCTAAAATATAGAAATCAATTTGCCTTTCCTGTCTAACCGGATGCAGCTATCAGTGTTTTACATGAAGCGACCGCTTATCTGACCTTCACAACCCAGTTACGGGGTAATACATACTATATCCCTGTCAAAGATCTACGAATGACAGCTGGCATAACATGATTTCCGGGGGACGGAGGGGTCTCGATATGTACAGACGCCAGCACATCAAGCTACCCGAAACTGTCAAATTCTCCCAATCAATGCGACGTTATGGGTCGAGGAACAAAAAAATTCACGCGGATGATGTCGCGGGCAGAGCTAGTTTCAAACATTACCAGACAACCACAAACTCACGCATACATTCACTACCGCGCGTATTTGTTCGAGCAAAATATTTGTATGTATTTTGTACGCAGTTCGGCAAACTATTCACAATATATAGAGCTTTGCTTGCCAAATAAACTCTAATGTGGACATAGCCTATGTTGCGGATGTACAGTCAACAAAGGAGATAAGTATACAGGAGCGTCGGATATAGTCGGATGTAGTTGTAAACTTCAACTATATCCGACGCTTCTTTTTTTTTTTTTTTTTTTTGATGGGAAATCATCAAATGACCCCTCCTGCTCTGGGTGGAGCGAAAGGGAGTGTCAGACTCTTACTGACTAAAACCCACCCGTGTTCTTTCCTTAGCCCTTTATGTTCCGGGCCAGCGGTAACCCTTTCGGACAATCCCGCTGACCCGGCAGGCTTCGGCTCTATGGGTCTATCCGACGCTCCTGTATACTTATCTCCTTTATTGACTGTACCGAAGTATGTTAGGTACTTTGAAAAAACGCAATTTTGCTGACCAAAATTGTTGTAAATTTCTTTAATGCTATCGAGAACTTTGCTTACTACACGCTCCAATAGATTTGAATTATATTTATGATTGAAGTCTTTTTATCTTTGATTTTTTCTTCAGTAAATACATTTATAAACTTTTTTTTTCTTATACATTGCTATTTATGATTTTACATTTTCTGCTTACGATTCCCAGGTCAGTAAAAGTGGTACCTGTAGGCGTTATTCATTAGAAATTTCTCAGAAGCACCTCGGAGTCTGGGTGTGTGCCCGCTTGATGTCAATAGGTTCGTCTATGACATAGGACTGGCGAAATGTCGATATGAGAAGGTAATCAAGGGTTCTGCAGAGGTGACCTTATAGTAGATAGTATAGGTCACCTTTACCAACCCCTGGGGGGTTATGATATTATTTTACATTGATATTTATAGTACCCTAGCTGACCCGACAGACATTGTCCTGTCCAAACAATAGTTCATACAAAAAACCTATAGAAAAAGGACTATACGATTTGATCAATTGTTTTCCTAAGGGTTGATTTTTCAATCATCTGATAACTTTATTCGAGGAATAATTTTGAATTTTTAACAGGTATTTCATACAAAAACTGTCAAACGTCAATTTTTACAGGTATTTCATACAAAAACTGTCAAACGTCAATTTTACAGGTATTTCATACAAAAACTGTCAAACGTAAATTTTTACAGGTATTTCATACAAAAACTGTCAAACGTCAATTTTATTCCTCGAATAAAAGTTATCCGGCGATAGAAAAATCATCCCTATAAATCTTATTCGGACTTGTTTTTAGGGTTCCGTACACAAAGGGTAAAAACGGAACCCTATTACTAAGACTTCGCTGTCTGTCCGTCTGTCCGCCCGTCCGTCCGTCCGTCCGTCTGTCTGTCACCAGGCTGTATCTCAAGAACCACGGCAGCTAGACAGTTGAAAATTTCACAAATTATGTATTTCTGTTGCCGCTATAACAACAAATACTAAAAACAAAATAAAATAAATATTTAAGGGGGGCTCCCATACAACAAACGTGTTTTTTTCGGCGTTAATGCCTTGTGGTACGGAACCCTTCGTGTGCGAGTCCGACTCGCACTTGGCCAGTTTTTTTAAATAGCCAATTCAGTCCAGCCTTTCTACAGTGATTCGCTGATACCAACGATGACGACACACAACAGCATTTCATTTTTATTTATATATTATAGATTTGTAATATTAATATTGTCATGCACATGATCTTTGGCATGTGTATGTAAATGAAAGTGTAATCAGCCTATAATGTTCCCACTGCTGGGACACAGGCCTGCTCTATTCTAGAGAGAGTAGGCTGTTATCC
Source organism: Oligia strigilis (assembly GCA_951800025.1). Classification (NCBI taxonomy): domain Eukaryota; kingdom Metazoa; phylum Arthropoda; class Insecta; order Lepidoptera; family Noctuidae; genus Oligia; species Oligia strigilis. The sequence goes on along the minus strand of OX637563.1, from coordinate 5,729,136 downwards.
AGGACGCGAGCCCAGCGCGGGTTGGTATATGTCACATATTATTATCTTCGAATTTTTGGTTCTAAGACATGCCGGTTTCCTCACGAAGTTTTTCATCACCGTTTTGAGAGCAGTGGTGATGAAATTAAAACAAAGTAAAGCACCTGTCTGGGTTCGAACCCACGACCTACCTCTCGTAAGTACCATCACCTCTGGGCCACCACCAAAATTACTTCCCAGAATTTGATCCTTATTATGGACACTATTGAATGGTGTAATAATACAGTGTTTTTTTTTTTTCAAAATCAACGGGTTCGATTCCTGGCTAGAAATATTGATTTTTCAAAAATCCAATGATGCACTTTTAGTTTTCATCAAAATCGAGCCCGCGACTCCTTCGAGTACTTTTCGCTATTCCTCATAGTTTCGGATTTGGCCATCCACGCCCACTTGAAAAAAATCATTCTGTATATAAAATATTATATTTGGAGCAGTGGCTTCACCAAATGTATGTTTGATGATCATCAAACAAACATTTGGTGAACTTGATGACTCTGCGTGTCCTAAGCAAGATAATCTAATTTGGTTTACGACACCCAGAATACTACCTATAACCAATCGTATTTATACGCCTTGCGGTAGGTCAGTTTTGTTTGCTTATACATGCCCGTGCGTTGAATAGCATGCATTTGATTACTTCTCTCATCTTTGATGTATGTGATGGTCTATTCTAAGCCCAATGACTACCATAAGGGCCTGTGCACACCACGTTTTTAAACGCGCCGTTGACGCGCGTTTTAGAAACGTGCGTCGAGGGCGCGCTTTTATCCTACAGAGCAGTGCCTGCCAGTATCTGGCTCGCGTGCGTATCGCGTCTGTATCGCAACAAACGCGCGTCAACGGCGCGTTTAAAAAACGTGTTGTGAACAGGCCCTTAGATTGACAGTACTTGATGCTTTTATGCAGTCACCTCTATCATGATTTATTGTTAGTCCTTTCGCAGTTGTTTTATCTCTAGCAGCAGCAATCAAACAGCAACCTTATGAGAACGAGAATAATGATCACTTTGATTTGACAGACTTGTCAGTGGGACCAACCCGATAGCAACCTTGAGAATAAAGTTCACTTTGATTTTGACAGACTTATGTCAGTGGCACCAACCCAATAGTAACTTTATTGTAATGGCAATAAAGATCATTGTGATTTTGACAGTGATGCAAGATCAGGGGTTAAATAAACGTAAAAGGACTGTACTCATACACTAGCTACCCGCCCCTGCTGCTCAAGGGTGCTACTGATGATAATATCACAGTTAAAATATCATGACATGAATATTCACTTTGTAAGTAATTTTTTTTTTTATTTAATTATTGTGAATGTGAGGACTATGTGGGTCATTTCTTTTTTTCCTTCTTAGTTTTAATCATGATCTGGCAGTTTGAGTAGTTTATGCGGCCTACCCAAATGTCCTGTCTTTGGTATTGTTCGTCGAATCGTTGAGCTCCTCAAGTTCTGAGTTGAACTGCACGATTTTTGACAAATGCGTGCACTGATTGGACAGGTCCGCTCAATCTGTGTGGTTCTTTCCTCAAAAGACCATTTCAGACACCAATCTACATGGTCTTCACACGATCTGACCAAGTTTTCGTCTGGACTTTAAAAGAGACTGTGACTTCTGAGTTTGTTTCGGCCTTTCTTCTCAGAATAGTCAGTTAGGAAACGCCGACCTCATCTTGTTTAAAAAAAAAAAAATATGATTGACGTGTAAAAGTGTTTGTACAAACCTACTTACAGAAATAAAATCATTTATCATTTATTTATCATATTTAAAGTATTACACATGTTAACTTCCCGGAAGTATTCCGGAATAATATCGCGGTCACACAGGCATACACGAAAACCACTTTAATCCTACTTCCTACTAATATTATAGACGCGAAAGTTTATAAAGATGGATGGATCGATGTTTGTTACTCTTTCACGCAAAAACTAATGAACGGATTTGGATGACATGTGGCACACAGACAGTTTATAACCAGGATTAACACTTAGGATACTTTTTATCCCGATATTCCTACGAGATCAAAACTTATGCGGATGAAACCGCGGGGCGCTGCTAGTCTATAATAATATGTAATTGCAACCCTAATGTAAATCCTACTAATATTATAAATGCGAAAGTTTGTGAGAATGGATGGATGGATGAATGGATGTTGTTGTGGTTGTTGTTTGTTGTTGTTGATTGTTGTTGTGATGATTGATGAATTATAATCATTAAAGTCATCAACACAACTCTCTAAGACCATGTAATCCCCAAGAATGACTATTTCATGAAATCTTGACATTTGGGGATTACATGGTCTTAGAGAGTTGTGTTGATGACTTTAATGATTATAATTCTGTAAATACATATTTGTTACGACCGCGAATCATTTTTTAATCAACGTACAACTTAATACTGACGAGCAAATTGCAAAAAACGTGAGAAAATTTGAATTTCGCGGGCCACCTTAGAGCTTCCCCCAGTAATTTTTTTTTGCTTTTTTTTGTACATTCGCGGTTTTGAATAATGTTAGTTACGCGGTATTGGACTATCAACGACGCTATGGACCTTTGTACACACTCTTTACTAAAATCCGATTATACCACAAATCATTAAATGCGTTTAAGAGCGTTTACGACGTACGGCATTTCATACAAACTTTCAAGCCCTTGTTTTTCGAAATGAATGAACCGATTTTGATGAAACTTCATACGCATAAGCAGGATACAAAGGTCTAAAAAGTTACGAACATTTTCGAAAAATAGTGATACAGCCAAAATAGACCGATTTAAAATTTTCCATAGTAACAGAGATTTCTAGTTATCTTTTTTAAATAAAACATTTCGAAAATGTTCTTCAGTAACTTTTTATACCTTTGTATCCTGTTTAGTTTCATTAAAATCGGTTAATTCATCTCGAAAAGCAAGGGCTTGAAAGTTTGTATGAAATGCCGTACGGCGTAAACGCTCCTAAGTCATCATCATCTGCCTAGCCTTTTCCCAACTATGTTGGGGTCGGCTTCCAGTCTAACCGGATGCAGCTGAATACCAGTATTTTATATGGAGCGACTGACTATCTGACCTCCACAACCCAATTACTGGGTAAACGCTCCTAAGTATGAATAAAATATAATTAAACATTATTGTAATTCGTATGAAACGCTTGTTTACATTTGCTCATATTTGGATGGCAGCTTACTTTACTCAGCCAAGTAAAGGTCTGTGAATTACTCTCAGCTATTTTTACTGTTGTCATGGACGAAGATAATCTCATAAACGAAATTCGTCGAATAGATTTACCAATTAAAGATGTTAAAGTTTAGCCTGATTTTGGCTATCAAATTACTCCAAAGTCCAAAGTACAGAGTTTTAGACAATTTAACACGGGACACTAAACGCCCCCAGACGTAATAACAATAAACGTTCTATTGTATCTCGTTCAGTAGCCGAGGTATAACTGCTCGGCCCGGCAGGGTAATTGCGTAACACACTATCAACAGCAATAGGTTTCATTTTGACGGTTCAACAACATTCATTGCGTTATTTACGTGGTTGAGCAGACACATTTTTCGAACATATGGAGCAATGGATTAGCAATATGTTTGAAAATGATTCAAATTTAGAGTAATAGTGTGTTACACAATTAGGGTGCGGGTCATTGCCGCTGGTCTCGTGGTCGGAAGCGCGACTGCTGAGCATGGGGTCCTGGGTTCGATTCCCAGGTCAGGCAAAGTGATAATAGGTTTATCTATTAGGAATTTCTCAGCAACAGCCCGGAGTTTGGAAGTCGGCGGTGTGATACCCCTGCGTTGGTCCTGTGGCTGATCTCTCTGCGATCGTGTCGGAATGCCCCATAGATTTTCCCATCAGACTATGAGAGTGAGGGAAGAGAGAGTGCACCTGTGTCTGCGCACACATATCTCCCGTGACGATGGCTACTATCCAGAGATTGGCCGCCATGAGCGAAATTCGGTCGGGAGGACTTTTAATGAGGTATGGACTTTTTACTTGTATTGCTGTTTTTTTTTTTGTTCTCTACTTGTTTTGTAGTTTTAACACTCAGTAGTTATAGGGACATCGACGCGAAAACTGAAACCATGAATTCAGTACATGATTCTAGACTCCCTAGCGAAAAATTCCTCGTTGGTTGTAAAAATAAAACCTGCTTTTTCATAGAAAAGTGCAATACCTTCGCGGTCATCATCGTCTGCCTAGCCTTTGGGTTCGGCTTCCAGTCTAACCGGATGCAGCTGAATACCAGTATTCTACACGGAGCGACTGCCTATCTGACCTCCACAACCCTGTCACTGGGTAATACGATACCCCTTGTTAAGACTGGTTGCCAGACTTTCAGGCTTCTGACTACCCGTAACGACTGTCAAAGATCCACGAATGATAGCCGGGACCAACGGGTATGTAAAGATGGTCACCCATCCACAGACCAACCGCGGCAAGGGTAGCTTAACCTGATCTATCGACCTGTGCGGGTGTTATTAAGGTATGGAACGGCAATTTTTTTTTTAACTACTCACGAATAACTTCAACGTGGTTTCAGAGTCATGCACTGAATCCAGGGTAACCGGTTGCTCCGGTCCCTGTATAATATAATATTATGTAGTCTGTACGGGACATTGACGCTTTTAGACTGGTACTATGAATAAAATTTAGTTCATGCTTCTAAACCCACCAAATTTAAATATTTCGTCGATATTAAAAAAAAAACTGGCCAAGTGCGAGTCGGATTCGCACACGAAGGGTTCCGTACCACAAGGCAAAAACGCCGAAAAAAACACGTTTGTTGTATGGGAGCCCCCCTTGCGACAGTTGAAATTTGTGAAAATTTCAACTGTCTAGCTACCGCGGTTCTTGAGATACAGCCTGGTGACAGACAGACGGACGGACGGACGGACAGACAGCGAAGTCTTAGTAATAGGGTCCCGTTTTTACCCTTTGGGTACGGAACCCTAAAAACAGTTGTTTCATACATTCCGATTTAAAAAAAATCTTGGTTATAGATTGCGCGTCGTGTAGGTATACATTCCGGCTTGATTTAAAAGTGCCACCATACCATACCATATACCACCCCTTAATTCCGATTCAGCCTGTCCCTTACTGCCCTCTCCCAGCGATGCCATAAGCCGAGGTCCGTACCCCACAGGGGGTGCCCTTAGCGTGTAGTCGCTTAGTTTTTAAGTTTGGGGCACCCACAGGAAAGGCCGCTTAAGCAGACAACCTCATATTTTGAACTGCGAGATGCCTTTCACAAAAAAATAGGTATATATATTCCACGCCTTAGCATATTATAACGTCATAGAATCCAGGATCGAATTACAGTGAAGCTTCAACAACAAATTATTCATTAAATCCCCACACTGCTGGCTGCTGGTCTCATTTCTACAATCCAACTCAAAGGCCCGGTTTTTATTAATACCCAGAAACATGGTGACTTCAATAAAGCGTTATGAGTTATTCATAGAGAATGTGGGACATTCCTTACATAACGTTGAACGCATGACAATGTGGTATGGCGTCCCAAGGGAACTATTATTCACATAATTCAAAGCTTTTATTACGATAACTTGGTGCAAATTGTGCTTGAAACTCCAACTGTTAGTTTTGGATGTTTGAACCATTCCGTTTGTATTTGCACTGATTTGTTGTTCAAAATTTGCCGGGTTTCGTCTTTATTAGGATAGTTCTGCTTCGTTTACCCTCTTGGGAACGATTCTGGTTCTGTATTCGTCATAACTTCATTATAATCGATTGATTTCGGAGTAGTACAGTGCACGTGCCTTCTGCTTCTCCATGTAACTTGATTATTGTCTCCAAACTGTGGCTGTTTCAACTAATCTACAAACACACTGAACACATTAATTAAAATATAAAAACAATAAGAAATCATAACACTAACCCTATTAAATAAATGGCGTCGAAAAATTCCTCTACATCCATTCAAATAAAGGAAAAAAAAGGGACTTTCTAACAGAGACTTACCCCTTCTTCTTTCTTATCCCTTTCTTCTGAATCCGGACTTAACTCCACTAATCATCATAATTATCCTGGAGCTAGTAAAATTATGACTAGTAATAACCTGTCTCCGAACTATGTAATGGTCCCACTTAACCAGTGTGTTACGTTAAATAGAGAACATACTCGTATTTTCAGGGAGATTAGTATCCATGAGAATGAACAACTTTTATTATGGGATCAACTCTGATATATGAAAAAAATGCTGCTATTCCATACAAAAGTGCAATACTAACATGATCATAATGTCAAAAAATCATAGTAAACGTTGATTGCAAAATTGGTTTCTATAGAACCTGACAAAACTAAACTAAACAAATTGAAAGCCCATCAAAACTGAGTTCAGTACAATCCCCACTTGACTATTTTTCATTTCATAAAAGCTGGGAGCTCCTCACAAAGTACGGACGATGCGTCAGCTTCCCATTGTCCGTTGCTCGCAGTTTTCTGCATCATTTTATTGTGTACGCGTTTTGGTTTTGTATGGTACGTAATTTTTTTTTTTTTTCTAAAAGTGTGGAAAATGTTTGTGGTTTTTTGAAGAGTAAACGGCTATTGTTTTGGTGTTTTATGTTCTGACACTTTATTTACTTTGTAGATTTTTTTTTGTCTGGCTTAGATCTAGTTGTACTATGAGTGAAGACTCGGTGTGGACTCGTTTATTGGGAAGTCTTTATGTTTCAGTCTGTGGGAGAAATGTGAAGGTTCAGTTATGTGTTAGAATAGGATAGAATATCCTTTATTATGTACACCATGCGAATTACAGAATGTAAATGTAGAAATTTTAAATAGGGTCGACAGATTAGGGAGGAAAACCAATACTGCAGGGTACAATAAATACATAGGTACATACGCATACACTACAATGTACTTTACACTATATGAATGGAGACAAAGTCTATATAATCGTAATCATAGCTTTGAAACTGTATTGAAGCTGTGTTCCTGCAATGCATCCTACGTGGCGTTTATCAATTTAACTGGCTATAACCTAAGTTTGTTCAATCACATTTTCATTTTCTTGTAACTAAAAACTCTTCCCACAATTCTAAGGCAACTTACCTAACAACAAAAATAGATCTATGTCAAAAGAATGAGATGGCACGATTGGAAATTCCGTCTCTAGCCGGCCAAAGTCAACGAATTTACGGCCGTCAATATTATCGTATCGTGTGTTCTCACAAAGAATGTTCAATTCTCTTTCCCGCGAGTATGTAATAAATGAGACGGGTATTACCGAAAGAGGATGGACAGTAACCTAACCCTGTGGAATAAAACAATAGTATACTGTGGGGTAATCGCATAACACACTAACAGTAGCTATGTATTTGGCTTCCATTTTGACAGTTCAACAACATTCATTGCGTAATTTACGTTGTTGAGCAGACAAATTTTCCGAACAGCAATGGATAAGTAATATCCTTCAAAAGATTCAGATCTGTCAAAAGTAGTTTTCACCGACTTTGACCCTTTTCACGGTTTTTTTTTTACTGATACTTATACGCATACATTGGCCGCATTATCTATATATATAAAATAGTAAACTGACTGACTGACTGATTGTTGATATATCAACGCACAGTCTAAACCGCTGCTCCTAGAGACATGAAATTTGGAGGGTGTGTTCTTTGTGAAGAGTAGGTATCCACTAAGAAAGGGTTTTTCGAAATTCCACCCCTAAGAGGCTGAAATTTCACGCGGACGAAGTTGCGGGCAGAAGCTAGTGGCTTATATTTGGGCCAATAAAAGAGGAAAGAATCAAAGAAAAACACAATCAGTCATTTCCCTTCTGAAGTTTTACTTGGCAACAACAAAAATGCCTCAAATTTCCTCGCCGACATTGTTTTAGTATGTTGGTCGAAGTTTCCTTTACCACAAAATCAATCAATAATTGATACTGTTCGCTGGTTTTCTATCAAATCACTGTCAGACCACTAGGGTTGTCAGTCAGGGGACTTTCTTAATCTATTAGGGAACTGTGCCACTGCCGACGAGGAAGCGATCGACGATTTTCCCGTCAAAACGTACAAAAGATTGTAGGTGCCGTTTAAGGAAAAGCGATACCCAAAATATAATACTTTATTTTTATTAATACCTAATTATCTTACAATTTAACATTGTAAGATAATTATTGCATTGCAGCATTGCCATCCAACGTGGTAATGCTGCCAGCCTTTTGGGCACTTATGCCATTGACAGCGATGCGGACGAATTTTTTGATGCCCAATGAGCTCCTCTCTTTTTCTTTTCCCTTCTTTTTTTTATATACTTGTATATACTATATAATATATATATTTTAGAGTTAAAATATAATTAATAGTTGATCGCTGATTATTTACACCGCTGGCGAATACTCGTTGGTCACAGCGACAAGAGGTATCAGAGTCAGTAATCGCTCAGGGACGCTCACTTGGCGGGCACAATACTGACTCTGGGACTCTCTCTTGGTACATACGTACAATACGGCCGACGTAACTTGGCCGTCCTGAACATCGCGCAGAAGGCTGCCTGTAGCGTTCCCACTGCTGGGACACAGACCTCCTCTCTGCGAGAGAGAGTGGGCTGTAATCCACCAGGCGGACCTAGTGCGGGTTGGCGGATGTCACATGTCTTCGAATTTTTGGTTCTAAGACATGCCAGTTTCCTCACGATGTTTTCCTTCACCGTTTTGAGCTGGAGAACATTGGCGATGAAATTACACAAAGTAAAGCGCCTACCTGGGTTCGAACACACGACCGTAAGTAACCGACTCGTAAATCGGGTTCAACACCACTGGGGTACCACTGCTCTTTGTGCTGAATGAACTTTTGCAAAGGCGTTCTTTGTACAAATACCTACCTAAGTATTATGTTTACGTTGTGTTGAACTAGTCGATGTCTGTTTTATAGCATTGGCCAACTAAATCTTAATAAATAACAATTGTGTTTGTTCTTGTAAGTGTGCTCCATCGTTTACCAATTGTTTTCTCTCGTAAATCAATTAGACAAATAACTCCCTAGGCTATTTTTAGCCACCAATGTTTTTTGCTGTCTGAACTTAGCGTAATGTTCGTGAACAGGCGCCGTCGGTTGAGACCGGTCATCTCTTAACTGCCAAGGCTTATTTTTAATCTTATATTTTGAATTGTTTCTTCATTTGTGTCTTTTTTTATTTACATTGTTCTCACATATAGAAGAAACAAGAATAATGTACCCATCCTGGGTACATTATTTTGTTATATCTTGATTTAAAAGAGTGTTCTTGGAGTTTCTTGGCCGTTCTTCTCCATAGAGATCTACGTTTTGGAATGGGCAACTAGCTTCAACTTTCTGACTAACTGACAGACTATTTAATTTTGACAATTCAAAAGTGCCTGTACAAGGTTTAATTGAAATAAATACTTTGAGTTTGAGTTTGAGTTCTTACCGCACTTTGGGCAAAATTCATAGAACTCAGAATTATAATCAAATTAATAGTCATCTATGTCATTTTTATACAAACTATCTTTAGAATCAGCAATTTTGAACGTCAAAATTAAATTATGACAGTTCCAAAAAAACGCCTGCCCTTCACTATGGCTTTACATTACTTACGACCAGTTTCTTCATCAACAACTAAAGTAATCAGTCAAAGTATTTATCTTTTTAAAGATATTTCGAAACGGCTGGTTGACACTTCCCGTGACCCAAGGGCTGGCTTTTACCTTGGCCAGAGGCTAAGCATCGCCATACAACGTGGTAATGCCGCCAGTCTCTTGGGTACATTACCAGTCGACAGCGATGCGGATGAGTTTTTCGACGCTATTTTCTAGTTTCTGTATAGTTTTAGTTATGTTAGCTTTTAATAAAAGTTAGATAAATCATTAAAAAAGAAGTCTAAGTATTGACCTTTACTTGACCTTTACTGACACTACGGCAAATGTGTTTCTTCATTCAAGTAATAGTTGAAATAGTGAAGAAACAAATGTATCCGTTACTTTAACTTTTAATTGTAACGTTACTTTGGCTGTTACTATTGATGAAGAAACTGGCCGTTACTAAGTAAGCGTTCCATACGAATACAGTGTGACAGGGACATGGACGCGCAAAGTGTAACCATGGCCTCTTTTTTTTTTTCGGATGGGAAATCATCAATGACCCCTCCCACTCTGGGTGGAGCGGAAGGGAGTGTCAGACTCTTACTGACTAAAACCCACCCGTGTTCCTTCCTTAGCCCTTTATGTTCCGGGCCAGCGGTAACCCTTTCGGCCAATCCCGCTGACCCGGCAGGCTTCGGCCCTATGGGGCCCCTCCTCGATGCTGATATCTCTTTGAGGCACGCGTGGAACACGTACGCGCACGGGATAATCATGGCCTCATACTCATACATGATTCTGAACCCACAGAACAAGACGAAAAATTTCTGGAGCTCTGGAATCATGTACTGAATTCATGGTTACTGTCTGCGTGTTGATGTCCCTGCCACCCTGTATAAACCTTTTTTGAGCTACCGTTCATTCGAATACCAGCATTAATATTATGCAAATTATGTTCATATTCATATGCGACGCTTACTTCACTTTGTAAAGTTAAGTCAAAGTGCGGTCTGTGAATCTTACTCAAAAAATCTGAAATCGATCCAGAATCTCAAATCTTAATCTTCTCTTTATCTTGCCCATTGTGTCACCCTATGTACCTACAGTTTCTATTTTTATATCTGTAATTTATATGGTGCACATAATAAAGAATATTTCTATTCTATTCTTACTTCTTATAAGACATTTTATTACTGTCTATGTTTAAGTTATAAAGGTTGCTTCAGTTTTTCGTTCGTCTATATTTTTATTCGCACTCCTGTATCACGGAGGCAGCCCTATCCTTACATAATGTTACCATGTCAGTTTGAGTGTTTTTGCCCCAGAATATTAATAACTTATCCGCGGGAAAGTAAGATGTGACAAAAATCTAACGAAAATACTGTATTTTCAGCGTGAAATAAATGATGAATGAATTTTTTGTCGATAGAGTAAATTCTCCTGTTTTATTCTAGTCCGAATAATGGCAACTGCTGCCTTCTAGGAGGTTTTTTTTTTTCTTAATTGGCCCGTTCTTGACCCCAGGTTTAATTAATACCAGCCTATTACTGTACCACTGCAGGGCGAAGGCTTCTTCTCATACAGAGAAGGTATGAGAAATGATCACCACGCTTGATCAAGACGGGTTAGCGATATCAGACTTACAACTGTGTCAATAAAACTCAAGAAAAAAATGAGAATTGAAAAAGACAGATTGGTACTTCCCTGGATTTGAACCTGGGTCATCATGAAATAATAATGGGCCATCTACCTATACATACAAAGTTCAAAGTTCTGACTGACTGATATATCAACGCACAGCCTAAGCCGCTGGTCCTAGAGACATGAAATTTGGAGGGTGTGTTCTTTGTGAAGGTGGTATCTACTAAGAAATGGTTTTTCGAAATTCCACCCCTAAGCGGGGAGGGAAGATGAAATTTCACGCGGACGAAGTCGCGGGCAGAAGCTTCACGACATAATACTGGGCCATGACGACAAATTCAAAAGTGTATTTACTTAGGTTTTATTACTTGCTGCATAAAATTAACGAAACACAGCTCTATTCAAAGACGCAATTCTCGAATCCCCAGATAAGAATCAGACTCTATATATCAGGAACCCTGAGCAAAGACGTTAAAAAACTTCAGGAACATGACATACGCTTAAAGGAAGATGGCACCGACCAACTCAAACTCTTTATTGCATTCATGTGTACATTTCGTTGTTACATCGAAACAATACTGCTTTCAAAAGCATTACAATATAGTGCTAGAGGAGCAGTGCGACTACTCAGGCGCGAAACATACACTGATCTAGAACTGGATCAAAGACCGACTGCGGAACTGAAGTCGGAGTTTTCACACACGGCCTCAACATGAACACATCCAGCCCACTGCTGGGAATGCTCAACAGTATGCGAGTAATGAGTACGTGGGCATAATACAAGCGGCTTTTGCCATAACTTCTAGATGGAGGTGGGCTGGTTGGAATAACCACCGACGGCTGCCATGGCCCACGCACAATGGTCTACTTGAAGGGCTAAGTGCGGAAATTAAACCCATAACATAGAACATTCCAACAAACCCTAACACGTATTTTTATTCTAATATTACGGAAGCAATCTCGGAGCATTCATCAAAAATATACAAGCGTTACACAAAGTGCTTCTGTATTTTTTCTCTCTTTATGTTCGCGGACTAATTTTTTCCTCATTAGAAACTTCATATGTCATGGGTATCTCCTTTGTAAAGGAAATTGTGGGGAATTTGAGTGATTTAATATCTATGCCCCATTCCTCATGCGGTATGCGGTACGTTCTGTTTGTTTTATTCATAGATAAGAGAATTATTATTTACTAGCTGCGCCCTGCGGTTTCACCCGCGTAAGTGTCGATCCCGTGGGATATCGGGATAAAAAGTAGCCTATATGTTAATCCAGGGTGTCAGCTACCTCCATACAAATTTTTATCAAAATTGGTCCAGCCGTTTGAGCGTGAAGAAGTAACAAACATGTAAACACACCCCCACACACTCACATAATATAAGTGTGATTGATGGATTTGGTTTGATAGGGGGTTGGTCTTGTTGAAGTTTTCATCATAGATGTGGATGAACTGTGTGGGTATAAGGTTCAAAATCAAAATTCATTTATTCAAATTAGGCTGTGGCGGCATCTACATCGCCACAAGCGAACTACGCATCACACTGACGTCACGCAAAATCCTGCATCGCGCAAGCAGAGTTAACGTATGACCAGCATATATAGCATATATACAACGTCCCGACATCAATCGTCGGGTTGTAGCCCACCAAACACAACACCCGTCTGGTCGGAGGATCCTCACTTATGTACGGAGGATGAGGCCATGTATTAGCACCCCACCACTTAACCACTTTTCAGTTTTTTAGCTGGCATGAAGAATTGGCGCAACAAACTCCGCAGCAGCACATCTGTCAGTTTAGTTAGAAGAACATGAATCCAAAGAATGGGTTAAAATCTTCTTTATTAATGTAGATTTATTTTTTATTACTAGAAATAGGTACAAGAAAAATTAAAGTGGTACGAATAAATCCTCTCGCCTATTCAGACCCGTCATGGCGTTTATGATCGAATCAAATCGTCTAGTTGCTATTATCACAAATTGTTCAAATGTTTGCTACAACCAGCAGTGACTCTGCAAGCAATTTCGTGAAGCAAATCGTCCACATTACGCCTGCGTACAAATCCAGATCGGTTAACACGATAACATTTCGTCGCCACACTATCTCGCACCGAGGGGCATGTGGTGTGGGTAATAATAGTCCGGTAAGGATCGATCAGGTTAAGCTACGCTTGCCGCGGTTGGTCCGTGGATGGGTTACCACCTTCACATACTACGAAAAAAGCAGGACCCCAACCAACCTTGTCTCGAAAAGCACGATAATCCGTTGGTCCCGCCTTCATCATTCGTGGATCTTTGACAGTCGTTACGGGTCGTCAGAAGTCCGAAAGATAACCAGTCTTACCAAGGGGTATCATATTACCCAGTAACTGGGTTGCCAAGCTCAGATAGGCAGTTGCTTCATATAAAATACTGGTATTCAGTCCAACATAGTTGGAAAAAGGCTAGGCTGATGACTATCTTACAATCATATCTTATCTCGTAATACTTGCTCTGTGCTTGTTTCCGCAGTCTCGTTTCGGCGCAAACTAGTTATTACTATTAAAAGACTGTGATGCCCCAATGCAGGGCAAAGGCCTCCCTACTCTCTATCCACTTCTCTCTGTATAAAGGACCAATGCTTTTATTTAGTTTTTCATTAATCACAACACGAAAGACACACATGTATGTCACAAAAAATTATTTCATTTCGTATGAGCTTTTTTATATTATCATCACATTTTCACAATTGATTATCTTAGGGCTGATTTTTCAAACATCTGATAACTTTCATCATCATCATCAGCCTATAGCAGTCCACTGCTGGACATAGGCCTCCCCTAATGAGCGCCATAGCGCCCAAGATAACTTTATTCGAGGAATAATTTTGAAATTTTGACAGTTATTTCATACAAAAACTGTCAAACGTCAATTTTGTTCCTCGAATAAAAGTCATCTGACGATGGAAAAATCAGCCCTTAGTTTATTATAACGGACACACACTTGCCTATTCTAGCGTATGTCACTCGTGGGTTACAGCTGAAAATTTAGCGTAAACTTTTTTTTTTTTTTTGCGGATGGTTAATCATCAAATGACCCCTCCCGCTCTGGGTGGAGCGGAAGGGAGTGTCAGACTCTTACTGACTAAAACCCACCCGTGTTCCTTCCTTAGCCCTTTATGTTCCGGGCCAGCGGTAACCCTTTCGGACATCCCGCTGACCAGGCAGGCTTCGGCCCTATGGAGCCCCTCCTCGCTGCTGACATCTTTTTGACCCATTACTCTCCGCCCGCAGGCCCGCAGGCCCGCGCCTACGGTGGCCGGGAGTCGTCACGCGGCTCCCGACGCCCGGAGCGTCTCCCGCGGCGGCTGGGACGGGAGGCTCTTTCCCTCATCCGTCCCGCCACCTCCTTCGCTAGCATGACTGCTTCGCAGACCAACCTTGAACCTTAACCTTTACCTTTTTTGTCTCTCTTTTTTTTTTTTTTTTTACCTTTTTGAGAATCTTGCGTTATCATCTGACATTATGCTGAGCTGAGGCCCTTTTAGCATTATAATCTTTGTTTTCTGTTTTTTATACTTTTATGGTGTATTTTTTTGCTGTAATGCCAATACACGCATTTTGCTTCCTTTCACTACCTATCTATCTAGTCTACCTAACTATCTAGTTACACTCCAACTAGACAGAACACATCGTTATCTACACGAGCGCAATTAAATCAAATTCAATCAAACAGTTATTACATAATTGGCTGATCAATTATATTAATTCAACAATAACAATGTCGTTTCTGAAGGTCGTGTTCGAATGTGTCCCCTCTTGACTATTGCGCATGTTTAAAACAAACACATACATAACATCACGCCTGTTCTTTCCGAGGGTTGGCAGAGGTGTACCTTTTTTTTTCTTTCATGGGGAAATCTCCCTGGCCTCCGGAGAGTGTGGGTTTTTACCTCACTAAAACCACCCGGTGATCACCATCAACACCTAGGGGTGGCCCCGGTTCCTCTTAAAAGATCAATTCCCGTGCAACGCCTCTAAGGCACATCCCTGGGGAGACTGCAAAGGGGCCTGCCATGAACCTCGCAGACCTAAACCTACTGTACACCCAAATTTCGCCAGTAATTTTTAATTCCCATACAATAGCAGGCGAGACTATTGCCAATAACTGTGCAAAAATTTAGACTCAGGGATGCTACTGAGAAATTCCAGATGGAAAAAAAAACAATAACACTTTGCCTGACCCGGGAATCCAACCCAGGACCAAGCTCATGCTCAGCAGAAGCGCTTGCAACCAGTAGACCAACGAGGTAGCTTTAAAATTAATTGCTATGCTAATCGTGTTATACCAACCTGAAACGTTTCCACTGCTGAGACACAGGCCTCCTCTGTAAGATGGAGTGGGCAATAATAAAATAAAATGCAAAACCAATAAAAAAAAAACTATACCAATCAAAAATCAAACAAATCATGCAATAATAAAATCAACCATGCGAGCCCCGTGCGGGTTGGTGGATGTCACATGACTTCGATTTTTTGTTACTAGGACATGCCACTCTCCTTACTAAGTTCCTTCACGGCTTTGATGTGGTGAGGATATAAATTACACAAAATAAACCTAATTCAAAATTTTTAAGATTTTTTAGCCAAGTCGGAAACATAAATTGGCAGTAACTCCAGAACGTCTCTAGATTAAAACAACTGTAAGTAAATACAGTATCAAACAATTTCTCCGAAACCATAGTAACTGAGGATAGAGGAATTTTCGGAGAAATTCCTTCAGAAAATTTATTATTAGTTTCGGACAAAACCGCGGCTCGACGAACTGGGTTTATTGGACGATTTCACAAAAGGGGTAAAGCAATTATAATTTCAGGATACTTGGGGTATATAAGAAAGAATTTAGGGTTATTCAAGCTTACTTTTTGTTTTCCATAAACCTGAAAAGGGCCATTGCTCTCATCATTATGAACGACTTTTACAATATTACGCGGTAAAATAATGGAAAATGTATGGCAGAGCAATAATGTTTTTAATAACCGACGAAAAATTTCAACGCCCCTAAATGGGCTTCCGATTCATGCATCACCCACTGCAGTGCCATGCACTGCAGTGGGTACTCGAACGAAAAGATAATATATGATCAAACGAACTTCCAAGTGAAGTTCGATCATTATTATGATGAGTTGCTTCATTTGAAGATATGATTATAACAATGTAGTTTCCCTACTTACTTGGTAACTTCGCACATATTTTAAAGATTTTTTAAAACTATTAGGTGACGTAATTCCGGTCTGACTGCACCTGGGTTGACACTTTGACGTGTAGCTCATTTTTTAGAGTCATGAGTATGATATAAAACTTTCTCTATATCTGGGAATCTTCAAGCGTCAGGGAGGGAGGGTGATCATATTATCTTCAAATGAAGCAACTCATCATAATAATGATCGAACTTCACTTGGAAGTTCGTTTGATCATATATTATAACTCGTTGCTTCATTTTTCAGATATGATTATAACAATGTAGATGTTAAGAGTCAGAAAGTTTTGAAATGGAAAACAATAAGGTTTTAAACATTATGGTTTTATTTACCTATAGACAAATCAGCCTTATAGTTATACTTATGTTTCCGTAATGGTACGTTACATTTATATTTACTTATTTCGAATTAACTTCAACGAGCTAAACATAAAGATCTTATCGATCACATGAACATAACGTAAATAAACATTTCTGTAGTGTAATATAATCTTATAATAGGTACCTATAGTTAATAGGAATTAATAATCAGTCTGTATGTCTAATCGTAAGCAAACAGATTTGGCAAATTCGCCTTCGTTTATAACGCACCTATTATAAAAACGAGCAAATGAATTAGATGAACTAATAGTCCACCCTGCGCTTTTGCGAATGGTTTCTATATTAACTCCTGGCTAAGCTTGCGGCCGAGGTTGACGCGAGCCGTGTACTGTGCGCGGCGAATACACTGGTATCAATGCCGCTTTCTGACAAGACTTGTTTGATCCATCTACTGATGGTTTGCGTGGTAGCGGGTTTTTGTGGCCGTTTGTACGTCAACAACAGATTGTTTGTACTCTCAGGTCTTATGTTTTTAGTTATAGAAATATAACCTGAGAGCACCGTAGCTGGACATATACGCGTATTTTTCCTGAAGTATGGCAAGAACAATATTGGCTGGTCTCTGCCGGGTGCGGATGTCTTTATGATGTCTGATATGACGATTTTTATGCCGCTATCAGAGAAAAGTATGTTCTCGAGTTTAATTAAAGACAGCGTTTGTACCCTGTGAGCTGTACAAATTGCAAGTAGGATCACCAGTTTTTTTTTTTTTTTTTTTTCGTGTTAGAGCTCACTATTAGGGAACCATGTTGAGACATGGTTTAAAACCAATTGGGGATTCCAGGCGGTGGAGTACTTGGGTTTTATGGGTCTTAATTTATAAACAACGTCGGAAACTATAAGGCTTTGCAATAGTGGGAACCATGGCTGTGATGGCCAGTTGGGATAAACTAGTAAGCCATGTGCATTTGTCATCAATAATTTTTCTAAGGCATTTTAATACCAGGGAAAATGGTGGAAAAGCGTAGAAGAAATGGCTCTGCCAGTCCATCGTAAATGCGTCTACGGATGCTGCGTCAGGGTCTTGTTTCCATGAGATGAATGTGGTACACTTCGCATTATCGCGGGACGCGAATAAGTCTATTTCAGGTTGACCAAAATATTTTATAATGTCTTGGAATGCTTCATCGGAAAGTGACCATTCAGTATCCGGATTGACTACTCTAGACGCGGCGTCTGCCCGGTTTTCTTTGGAATTTACGTATGATAGGTATATGACCTATAGGTTGCGCTGTTCATAACATTTCCAAAGGGACCTAGCCAAGTCGTTTAAGTGGGGGTATTGAATACCCCCATACGATTTACATAACTGATCGCAGTGGTGTTGTCCATGCGCAGTAATATTGTTTATTTTATTTATTTATTGGTTGCATCACTGGCGAAGGATTTCAAACCTAGAAAGGCTGCCATCAGCTCTAAGTAATTGATATGACAATAATTTTCTGAAGACTTCCATTTGCCATGTACTTGAGCGTTGTTGCAAACAGAACCCCAGCCTGACATCGACGCGTCGGTATAGATTTCGATGTCAAAATTTGGCTGTCGCATAAAGTTGCGTGCTGTATTAACATTTGATAGCCACCAGTTCAGATCCTCTAATATAATATTAGGTAGGTTAATTTTAGCTTCGTAATTATTATTATGCTTAAGTAACGCTAGAAACTTCTGGCGTTCTAAAATCTTAGTGTATACCCAAGCGTATTTAAGGGCTGGGCTAGTGGCGACTAGAATACCGATAAAGCGAGCTAATTCGCGGATGGAACATGGCTGTAATTTAGTGAATTTTGTTACTAATTCGATGATGTTACGTCGCTTATCGGCTGGCAATTGTATAGGTACTGAGATACCTGGTATCGTAACAAAATCCTAAGTACTTGCAGAATTGTCGCGGTTTTAACATACTTTTATCGTAATTGACAACAAACCCTAGAAACTCGAGTAGTTTCAAAGTTTCATTTACGTTATTATGACCATTCTCGTAAGTATTTCCAATGCATAAAATGTCATCTAAATAACAAACTGACTGAAAACCGTGATGTCTGAGGTAAGTTATGACTTCCTTCATAACCTTAGTGAATACCCGTGGGGCAACGGATAAGCCAAACGCCAACGGCATGCAATTAAAGCCATATATGTTCTTAGCGAATTATTGGGCTGAAATTGATAAATATTTACGGTCGGAATGCCTAATGCCTAAGAGGAAATACGCATCTTTTAAGTCGATGGTAGCAAGGTATCCATCGCGTGGTATCAATTTGCATGCTGTTCGGTAATCCTCCATTTTTAAAATGTTCGCTCTTGATTAGCTTGTTTAAGGTTTTTAGGTTTAATATAAAGCGTTTATCGCCGTTAGGTTTTAGTGTGAGGAATATTTTAGAAATAAATTGATCTTTAGTCACATTGCACTCTGAGATAGCCCCTAAAGATTTGAGTTTCATAACGGCTTTCATCATATCTGATTTCTCAGTATTTGATAGGTTGTTTTAGGTATTATTGATTGTCGTACATGTGTATGAAAGGGTATTGGATAACCATTTTTTAACCAATCAAGAACAACATTGTTATTTTTAGCCATCGGTCATAAAATTGGGTAAGTCTAACCGCATGTACCTGCGTTAACGGTGACGCTGAGCGGGAGCCCGAGGTTTGTCCTGCGAGGCCGGGCGTTGTGGCGGCTGTGCTGACATCATGTACGGACAGCGATTCCCCGCCGTCGTCATCGGCCTCCTGTATGCACCCCGCCCCCCCCCCCC
Organism: Oligia strigilis; assembly: GCA_951800025.1. NCBI lineage: Eukaryota > Metazoa > Arthropoda > Insecta > Lepidoptera > Noctuidae > Oligia > Oligia strigilis. Next base: position 5,709,524 of record OX637563.1, on the reverse strand, counting down.
CCCTGTTCGCTGGGTATCGAGGAGGCAGGTTCCAGTTTCCCGGGTAGGACTGGCGGGTATTAGGAAGTTGAGGCGATTTTGAAACTTTGCGGTCTTTTTTATGGAAAGGCCTTGCTTTTCAATGGCCTTGGCGGCTTTAATTTTTTCTGATAAGAACGAGCCAAACAGTGATTTATCCCGTTCGGACTCGTTGATGATATTTATGAATGCCTTGTCCAAGCTAGGTGTGATTAATTTCACTCGAGCCTTGATGGCGGTGATTCCCGCACTAGCTGTTGTTGAGACGCTGTAAGTGTCTTGTCGCGGTTGCGAACCATGTCCGGTACCGCCGCCGAGATTTCAGCATTCAACTTGGGTGCTTGAAGGAGCCTACAATTGTCTGGCACAAGGTACTCTTTCAGTACCTTGTCCTTGTTTTCTTTAGGCATTCCTTTCCTTAGCAAAGGAAGCCACAACTGCGATAGATTATCGTGAATGTTATCGCCGTAGTCAGGCGAATCTGATGTGGATTCACCGAGTGGCGACAGTAGATCAGGATCTAACAGTCTAACTCAGGTTCCATGCTACCAGTAGTTGCCTCAGGGGGACAGGGTTCCGCCTGGGCATAGTGTTGGTTAGGAATGTCGCCAGATTCCGATTCCACGTCTTGTGGTACGTCGGTTGGCACGGGTACTGGCTCCATAATAGCTTCATTATCATTGCCTGGGACCACATCAGGATCTTCGCTACCTAAAATTACAATTTGTAATTAAGGTTGTGAAGATAACAATTCTGAGGGTAGTGTAAGAAATAAAATTTCTTAATTGATTTTGCACGTTAACGTTACATCTGTTTTAGATTGTACGTATTTTCTGTGCTTGTTTGTCATCGTTAAAGACTCGCAGTCAATCCCGATGCAATATTAAAGAATAAAATTTCTTAATTGATTTTGCACGTTAACGTTACATCTGTTTTAGATTGTACGTATTTTCTGTGCTTGTTTGTCATCGTTAAAGACTCGCAGTCAATCCCGATGCAATATTAAAGAATAAAATTTCTTAATTGATTTTGCACGTTAACGTTACATCTGTTTTAGATTGTACGTATTTTCTGTGCTTGTTTGTCATCGTTAAAGACTCGCAGTCAATCCCGATGCAATATTAAAGAATAAAATTTCTTAATTGATTTTGCACGTTAACGTTACATCTGTTTTAGATTGTACGTATTTTCTGTGCTTGTTTGTCATCGTTAAAGACTCGCAGTCAATCCCGATGCAATATTAAAGAATAACATTTCTTAATTGATTTTGCACGTTAACGTTACATCTGTTTTAGATTGTACGTATTTTCTGTGCTTGTTTGTCATCGTTAAAGACTCGCAGTCAATCCCGATGCAATATTAAAGTTTAACTTTTATAATTTAGTTTTGAACAATGTCAAAGTTATTGACTCGCAGTCAATCCCAGAGCATTTACAAAACTGATATTTTCACTATTCACTTCTAGATCACCAAATAATAAAGTATACTTTGCTTACCTTCATCATCCGATGACGATTGTAACGGTCTTTGTTTTTTAATTTTCCTAGCGTAGTGATCAATTTTTGATTGCGCGCTTCTTTTTGGCATGATGCTTAAGGGCGCGTGCGATAGCTACCGCGCACGAAAAAGGAATGAGCTACACGTCAAAGTGTCAACCGAGGTGCAGTCAGACCGGAATTACGTCACCTAATAGTTTTAAAAAATCTTTAAAATATGTGCGAAGTTACCAAGTAAGTAGGGAAACTACATTGTTATAATCATATCTGAAAAATGAAGCAACGAGTTATAATTTGAATTTACAGTAACTTTAATAAACTAGCGATTAATAACCGAAATGCACACGTGCGTCGGAAACAACCACGTGCGTTGGTATTGAGCGTTTGCCGAGACTGTCCGAGCTCGACTGTCGACTGTAGACTGTCGCAACACTCGGTCTCTCCATCAGTCCTCGCTGCATCCCCTCCACCGACGATCGTGTCCAAGCGGTAGGGGCCTTTCCGATCACATGATTCTTCGTTTACCAATCAAATTGTTAGATGGCGCTGTTCGCTGTACTGTAGTGCCATCTATCCACGACAAGTATATAATATAAATAAATAAAATATATTATTTTTGTATTGTTTACCGTACGCAAAATACACGCATTGACGTGGAGTTGCGGAAACCAGCACGTATTACCTATTGTTTACTGGGTCGCAGGGACATCGACTAGCAACCGGTTACCCTGGATTCAGTAGGTACATGATTCAGCGGTGCTATTCTGTAAAAATCTCACCGTGAAAACTTAGGTGAAATGAGCTGTCAATAGTGTCAATTCCTAGCAAAAACAAACTCACTTCACCTAAGTTTTCACGCTGAGATTTTTACAAAATCGACCGGCTGGACCCCCCTTCGTTGAATTTGTCGTCGGTTCTGGTACGCGGTCGTCACTTCTAAACCTTTCGGTTCGGCTATCTGTTCGGGTTTCGGTTCGGCTATCTGTTCTGCGAGCAATATTGCCCACTGCCACTTAAGGGGATTACAGGACCTAAACACAAAAATCGCAAGTTTTAGAAACAATAAAAGTATATGATCGACTACAGTGAACAAAATCAGAAAAATATATAAGATTCCTCAGGATATTATCCTAGTAAAATAGTGTATTGAAAACATATTACAACTAATTTGATACGATTTAAAAAAATCATGAAAATACCTCTAAAAACTTTCTTCTTACAATAAAACCCACACTAATATACACACAATCATTCTGATTTTTTGTTAGATTATTCTATAAGCAACATAATAAAGCACTAGTGTTTTAATTTTTTAGTCCAAACAATAGAGATTTTTTGTAAATAGATATTTGCTTCATATTTTGCAATGAATTACCAGTGTTGTGTCATCGCGCATCTCTTTCTTTTCTATGCAGTCCAACAGTGACCGTGCTTTAGGTCATGTAGTCACCTTAAATTTCTACTCTTTGGTCTATGTTGGTTACCTTGGTTCTCCTGAGGATCTCTAAATTTCTTATCTGATAACGCAAGCTCTCTCCTTGATTGCCCTTTGAATGAGTTTCAGCATTTCAATAAGGCCCATTGTTAACGACCACGTTTCAGGACTAGTTCAGGTCATCACTGGCAACACGCTGTGTTTAAAGACTTTCAAACAGATATAAATTTTAATGATAAGAAAACGACCAGTATTTTTAAGTATAACAATAAAGTTAAAGACAGATTCTTATTTTGTAAATGTGAGGACTTTGTAGGCCTTGTAGACTTTAGATCTGTAGACCATTTTTTATTTTATCAAGTACCTGGTACTTGTTGACAGGCCTACGCTGTCCTCCCATACCTACTGTAATTTGAAAATATTGTTAAAGCCAATTATTTTTAAAACGAGTAACCGTGGAGTTTCTTGCCGGTTCTTCTCCATAGGAAACGACCAATTGGAACCGTGCACCTAGCTTCTGACGTTTTATAAGTGCCCATGTAGGTTTAGGTGAAATAAAATATTTTGATTTTTTGATTTTGAAAGAAAACGAAAAATACAGAATAGTAACTCAAAAGTGTTGACAAAAAACCATTAGCCACTTCAAACTTCTGTTCGCATTAAAGGACATTTCCATTGAAAATATCGTGTATAAACTAAGTGCGCCTGACAACTTCCAAAAGCTTCAACTAATAAAGGACACCCGGCTCCTCCCAGCTAATGTACATAAATCTGAGATTATTAATTTCTTCGAGGGAAACAAAGTTAGTCTCGAAGGTATTGCTGAAGATCTCGTTTTTATGTTGTATTTGTTTTAGTTGTTTCTTCTTTATTTTATGTAATTCCGGTTTTGGCTGCTCCTGGTAAAGGATACTTTTTTGCTACATTGTTACAAGTATCTTTTAGTGCTCTAATAACGTTGACATGGGGGCGCTGTTGGTAATCATTCGTGCCAATCGACGGAGCGCCAACGGAAACCTAAGGATGATTTCTGAGAGGCCAGACTCTGCAGTGCTGGGGAGATAGGCCCCATAGGCTTTTCACTACGTTGTATGTGTATATTTTATGTTTTTTTTTTAATTTGCAATGTGCGTTTTGTTTGTGCAGAATAAAGAATTTTACATTCTTTCTTTCTGGTATTGGATCGCAGGCTCGCTCGACTTCCCGAGTCCAATCACCTTCGGTGTGACTGACAGGCACCGACCAGACACTGCGCCAGAAGGAACACATGGCATCATCATCCGGCAGGCATGTGTCAGCCATACCTTGGTCCGGTCGCTCCCAACCCTTAGAAGTCCACCTTTCATCGCTCTGGAAGGTGCGATTCTGAGTGTATCGCTCTACTCGCCGCTTATAGCGACGAATACGGTTCGCCCATGCATACACTTTCTTCTTCAGGTAGTCGATGCACTCTATGACACCAGACATACAGTCTTGAGGACTGAAATCAGTCTATGAGAACGCCCGCCTCACAAAGCGCATCACTCTAGGGCGAGTATTGCCCTCCCTGAAGCAGATTAGTTTGCCAATGAACGCTCTAGCCCCACCAATACGGCGTTCAATTTTGCACTGCCAAGCTGTCGGTCGTGTAGTTCTAGTCATTGGCAAATTTGACGTGAGCTTCACGACATGCTGCTACAGCCACGCAGTACAGAATCGAATGAGTATCGGTGAGGTCTTTGCAGGCATCAAAATAGATTGACAACTGCGAATCCAGGACCGCCACTAGCACCCTATAGCCGCAGCCTTAACAACCTAAAGTAACCTTATGGTAACCTTAACTTAATGTTACCTTAACTTAACCTAACTTTAACTTAACCTTAACTTAACCTTAGTTAGTTACCTTAAGGTTGCAACCTTAAGTTTGTAGCCCTGTCATTACTCCCCTTATTATTATTATTGAGAAAAAAGATGGCGGCGTTAATTCCAATTTTGGCCAGGCGCCAAAGGATGAAACTACATAGTTGCGCCCGCAACATCTTCGCAAAATCATTTTTAATAATATCTAACTAATATTACAAAGAGAAAACAATATTCTTCTTGTAATGGATAAACTCAAAAAATACTAAACCGATTTTCAAAAATTTTTACCTATTGAAAGATACATTATCAGCGAGTAACACGGGCAACATATTTTTTCGTATATTGTGGTGTCTTATGAATTCCACGCGAACGAAGTCACCAATAGAAGCTAGTGATAATTTAATAAAAATGTATTATTCCTAATTCTTTTTTCACTAAAAATTACAAGGAATGGTTCATCATCATCTGCCCAGCCTTTTCTCAACTATGTTGGGGTCGGCATCCAGTCTAACCAGATGCAGCTGAATACCAGTATTTTTATATGGAGTGACTGCCTATCTGAACTCTACAACCCAGTTACTGGGTAATACGATACCCCTTGGTAATAGACTTGTTGTCAGACTTTCGGGCTTCTGACTACCTCGTAACGACTGTCAAAGATCCACGAATGACAGCCGGGACCAACGGCTTAACGTGCTTTCCGAGGCACGGAGGGGCCATGGTATGTAAAGATGGTCACACATCCACAGACCAACCGCGGCAAGCGTAGCTTAACCTGATCGATCGACATTTGCGGCTGTTATTATTTAGCCATAGCCCCTCATTACAAGGAATGATTATTGTTCGAATAAAACAATTATTATTTAATTTAACATTTTATTACACGGGAATGTACTTCCTAATTTTGTAAGATTTTTCGTGGAATTATTCATAATACTTGGTCGTCGTATTACCGTTATATCCTTCCATTTCAATAGCATTTTGCTTATCTTCGTAATAAAAGTTCACTCGATCATCTGGTATATTACGTCTGAACCGCCAATATTTACAATTATAACCATCGCCTTGGTAATATAAAAGATACATATAATCCCCTAAAAAAACGGTTACATTAGTTGACAGTATTCAAACACAATGTGAAATTGTTCCTGAATAAAATAAAATTGAATTGAATTGAAAGTTAACCTTGAAGTGCCTATTCAACATTGCCACCTATACAAACTATACAAACGCCCAGCAACTATACAAACTATATAAAAAATAAAACAGCGAGGAAGAGTATCATCAACACGAAAATAAGAAGATCTTGACAGTAAGAAAAATACATACATACAAACATGTCCAGTCTATAATGTTCCCACTTCTGGGACGCGGGCCCAGTGCGGGTTGGTAGATGTCACATGTCCTCGAATTTTTGGTTCTAGAACATGCCGGTTTCCTCACGATGTTTTCCTTCGCTGTTTTGAGAGCAGTGGTGATGAAATAATTTACTCAAAGTAAAGTGCCTGCTTGGGTTCGAACCCACGACCTACAACTCGTTAGTCATGGCCGTTACCACTGCCCCACCACTACTTTGAGAAAGAAAAATACCAAGAATTTTGTATTCTAACTTGGCTGTGAGCTAAAAATATCAATAATCCACTTTATTTTTTAAATGACTTTAGATTCAAAATATTTTAGGGAGTATAATACTGCCGTACATTGTTTAAAATACGGTTAAACCCATAAAGTAGTTTCAGAGATATCGGACAAAAACCTGCGAAATGATGTCTCTTCCAAACGAATAAAGATATAAAAATCTTTCTAAGAGACAAATGTCACTGGTTTATCAACGATTTTTTTTTGGGGTATGAAAACTGAAAACATCTTTCAGTCTTACAATTAATGGCAGTTTGAGGCTTAACCGTGTTTTAAGTAACGTACGGCAGAATAGTGGTGGTCCAGTGGCAGTGACTTCAACTTCTAGGTTGTACTTTCGAACCCAGACAGGCGCCTTACTTTGTGTAAATTCATCGTGAGAAAACTCGCATGAACTAAAAAAAATCTAAGAAATGGGACATCACCAACCCGCACTGGGCCCGCGTGGTGGATTACGGTCCACTTCCTCTCACTGTGTGGATGTGGAGGCCGGTGTCCCAGCATTGGGAAAGTTATTCCCTGATTATACTATGCGTATACTAATATTTTCCAGTTAGGTATGTCTAACTTCGAGAAAGAGGTCAATCGTCGAATCCGACTCGGCTGGGCAGCGATCGGGAAGCTACGCAATATCTTCTCGTCCCACATACCGCAGTGTCTCAAGACGAAAGTCTTTGACCAGTGCGTGTTGCCAGTGATGACTTATGGCACTGAAACGTGGTCGCTCACAATGGGCCTTATAAGAAGGCTAAAAGTCACCCAAAGGGCAATGGAGAGGGCTATGCTTGGAGTTTCCCTGCGTGATCGAATCAGGAATGAGGAGATCCGTAGGAGAACCAAGGTAACAAAGATTATTAAATCCAATTTCAACTCGATACCTCCACGCCTTCCCGAGACAGACATACACGGACAACAAAGTGGTCCTATAAGGGTTCCGTTTTTTCCCATTGAGGTATCTAACCCTAAAAAAAAACCGACTTCCAAAAAAAACACTACAAACTGAAAAATAACTTTAATTTCGGAAGTCGGTGTCTTAGGGATCAGTATTTTAGTTTTTGCCACCGACTTCCGAAATTAAAGTTATTTTTCAGTTTGTAGTGTTTTTTTTGGAAGTCGGTTTTTTTTTTTGTTAAAAAGTTTTTATTTCTCGCTTTTTAGTGGGTCTATTTATAATTTATCTAAGTTACAATAGCCTAATGTCAACTTGCCCATCGCCTTTTTATAAAATATTCCTTTTCTCGATGCAGGGACGTTAATTGTTGAGGAGTTCTCCTTTTATTAGTTTTTAGATTAGATGCTGATAATCCTGGCTGCAGCATCAGGTTAGACTTATGTCAACATTGCATTGAACTTAAAATTAGTCCTATTTAAAATGAGCCCAAACACGACTACGGTGCTGTAATTTCAAGGTTTGTACTTTTTCTGATGCTCCTGGCTTCAGCATCAGGTCTTCGGTGTTCCTCAGTATCAGTACGTTTATCCACACATCGAGCCCTTTTCAATGAGCCTAAACACGATATTTATATCTGCGGAGGAGTTAGGTACTCTGCAGACTATCCTGACTGCAGCATCAGGTCATGACTTGATGATCATGAGACCAAATGTGGCAAATGCCCTATCAAACATCAAAACAATTTACTAAAACAGTCCTTGCCTGTTCGAGTAACTTCTTACTGTTAAGGAGTTGTACCTTCCATCATCAGCCCAGCTACCTGAGATGGTGACAACCATACACAAATACACAAGATACTTCATAAAATATGCGAAAAACAATAGGTGAGCCTATAAAATTTGAGGGTTGCCCTCGATTTCTCTAAGATCCCATCATCAGATCCTAACTTGGTGACAATGGGACCACCTCAGAACTATCTACTTTCGAACGAAAAAAGAATTTTCAAAATCCGTCGACAATTGGCGGCGTATTCAATGAACAAACATACAAAAAAAAAAAAAAAAAAAAAAAAAAAAAAACATACAAACACCCGAACATAGTACCTCCTCCTTTTTGTAAAGTCGGTAAAAATGCTGTTTCATCTCCTTTAAAATTAAGGTCCTTTGATAACTTTGTTCGGAAATTTTACAAATTAGGCGGAACCGAGTTTAATGAGTTTATAGGTACTATAATATCCAAAACTAGGGATAATATCGCGTAAAACTAATTAATAATAATAACAACTTACACCAGCTTCTCTTTTTTGATCCGTAAATTCCTTCATTATCTTTCCACCAGTATTTTGTCACTCTATGTCTACAATTCTGAAGTTCCAGTTGGCAAATGTTTGCAAAGGTTGCCCAAGCACCATATCCATTATAAGCACAAACTGTGTGAAAATATTGCCTGAAACAAAGTCACAATTGAGAGCGAATTTAATCTGCCATGTCCTAAAAAATACTGCATTATTTCAATAAAAAAAGGAGGATTGGATAGAAGAAAGGGGGGCCTTTGCCCTCCAGTGGCGTAACATAGTCTATAAATAAATAATAATATCTGAATTACACGGGCGCGGCGCGGCGCCATACGTTGCCGCCAACGCTCGCGCGCTCGTGCTAATGTTGGTCGGTTAATTTCGCGGCGTCCACACGTTTGCTGTTATACCAGTCCCGTCCCATCAGAGCCAACATGAAGATGTCCAATACAGAAAACGAAATTGTTTTAAGCGCTTTTATAGTAGGTACTGAGTGCCAATTATAATTTATATTTGTTACTAAAAAAAAAAGAAAAAGCCACCTCTAAGAAGATGGTGGATGACGACACATCAAAAAACACGGAATGCGTGTTGCAACAGGACTGACCAAAGCGCCAACATGTGGCCGAATCGCGCACGTTGGCGCAGATTCCTTTTGTAAAACTGACACGCCTCGGCCAACTCCCAACACTCGTCCCAACGTTGGTGCGAATGCTATTTTCTAGATCCACACGTTGGACGAGTGGCGTTGGGCCCAACGTGTGGTGCCGGCCTTAAACTATTTACAGGCACTTGAATAAATTGTCAGTCAGTGATGAAGCTACATGCTCATTCCAAAGCGTAGTTACAAGTTAGGAATAATCATAATCTACGTTCATAATACAAGTCTATGTTTTTTTAAAGCAAAATAAGCTCTGTCAATATTATTGTAAGAAAACTGTTGCTAGTAAGCATTACCTAAACATTACGCATCGGCAAATCGGTATCAAAACTTTAAGAATGGAGTTTTTTGCCCATGTTATGGAGCTTCTTGCCCATTCTTCTCCAGATGAAACTACCTAGCACCTGGAATCAATTCTATGGTCTCGGCCAATTTGACGTTCAAGAAATGCCTTTTAATCGCCTACTTACTTGAAAAAAAAAATTGACTTTGACTATAAAAGTGAAGCATAAATTAACGCAAGACCTCATACACCCCAATTAGAGTACTAAGTAAAAAGCATAATAAAATGACCAAGGCTTATTTTTTTAAGCTATCTCGTGTTTACCTTAGCATTACTTATTGCATTTAAAATTGAACCTTATTCCGTTGAAATAGGATTTAATTTTCTTTGGCTTAATCGGCGGTCAGTATAGCAAAATAGAAAAAGAAAACCATATTAAAAGTTACTGAAATCGATTCAGTACCTAGTCAATTATGAACAAACTGCTTTCAGGACTTGCGTTTATTTAAAATCGGTCTAGTAATTTTTGAGCCTATTCATTACAAACAAACAAACAAAGTTTTCCTCTTTATAATATTAGTGTAGATATATAATTATATAAATAACATGAATTTTAATGATAGTATTACTGTTTCATTTGCATACCCGTCTTGAAGGCATTTCGGCAGAAAACGAAAACAATCCCAATAATAATAGTCGAAAATCTTCGGAGATAGTAGTGTCTTTAGGTAATCATAATCCAATCCTTCAAATACTACGGGGGCTGCCATCGTTATAAAAGGCATTGGTGGGACGACATCCATTAATTTCGACAGTGTTTCATATATATTAGCCTTAATAGGTTCCCCGTCTTCATCAAGTTCGGGGGGCTCGGGCGGTCCTCTATAAAAACTTTCTACTTCTAATTCTTCGCATTTTGAAAGTCGGACTGAAACATGTCACATAATACCTTTTGCAGATTAAAGTTATACCTACTAACTCTCATATAATTTGCCTTATCTCAACTGTAGCATAATCAGCCTATAATGTCCCTACTGCTGGGACACAGGCCTCCTCTCTGTGAGGGGAAGAGTGTGTCATAATCCAACACGCAGGCCCAGTACGGGTTGGCGGATGTCACATGTCTACGAATTTTTGGTTCTATGATATGCCGGTTTCCTCACGTTATTTCCTTCATTGTTTTGAGAGCAGTGATGGTGATGAAATTAAATACACAAAGTAAAGTACAGTCTACAGCAAAAGTAGATGATCAAATTCAGAAATTCAATACGAATGAACGGAGTTCGGGTCAGAGTCCACTGCCACTTCAGTTTGCTTACTCTGCAAACTATGCTAGCTATTTTGTCACTTGGCGTAACCAGAAATCTCACTTTAGTATATTTTTAAATAAGGAATTGAACTACGTCATAAGGGATTTTTTCTTTGAAGCTTGTGACTTGCTAAAAATCCGTCACAGTCGACGGGCTGCATAATTTTATTTTGCAGCTTTAACGCCTATTATTATTATTTTTTTAATGGGTTTGCTCTTGACTCTAGTCTAGGTCAGAGGTGACAGAGACAAAGTCGACGATGCAGTGAGCGTACACAGAAGAAGCCAGTATGTAATAATGTTATACCTATTGTTTTACCCGTGTAAGTGATGGTGATTTATTGAATCGGGGACAGTTCTCTACAAAAGTCAGCGAGTCGTGACTACCGTTGAAAAGTAACCTCCATTTTTTTTAAGTCGGTAACATACCGTGAATTCTTCTTTTCGTTTTTCTGATTTCGTCCGAAGATTTTGCAAGCCGATTTTTTTCGGCTCCAGCCTCTTACCACTTTACATCTGACTTAATAGCAGAATGAGCGATCAGTTTCGAGCGAGCAGATTTTATCCAACCATCACTTTAATTTTAGGAAGTCCTCGACGAGGACACCGTGACCACTGACAGAGTCACGTTGTCATGACGGAAGAAGATTTCGGGAGAAGATTTGTAGCTTTTTCCTTATTCTAGTAGTCTATAGTTTATTCTATTTTAAGTAACGATCTATTACTAACTGTCTGTGATATTGTTTGAATAATTATGAACTTATAAAACACAGAATACAGCGGGTTGAACACCTTTTAGACGCGGCTTAATTTTTGTTACGTGATTGTAGTGGAAAATTTGGTTGCGACTGCGTTTTCCCGTCGCTTAAGCCTATTAGTCATAAAAATACAATTTCAGGTACGAAAACCTAAAGTATTTTTTTATAAGCCCGTCAGAGTAATGTGACATATTATACAACATTATTTTTAGTATATGCCAAACCCGAAACACGTATCTAGTATTTTTATGTATAGAATCTATGGACAAAATTTCAAAACTGTGTCATGCAAAATCACAAAGATATAATAATAAAATAATAATAATTCTTTATTTCAGATAACTAAGATCCAAAGTATAAGCTTTACCTGTTTGTATAAATATGTTTGTATATATAAGCTTTACCTGTTTGTCCGTACAAATCATGCTCACCCGCGCCGCGCCGTCTTGCGCTCATTGATAATAATACCTAGGTATCTAACCGTTCGGTGCGGAGATTGGATAACTTACGTAGTGTCGCTCGATGTTCAACTTTTAACCTTTTTTTAATATTTTTGGGACAAAATATAACATGGGGTAAAAATTATTGGAATGATTCAGTTACTTATTCTGAACAAACTATATTCAGGTTTCGCGTATACAATTTTTTTTAATCCTTTAATAAAAAGAACATCATTGCTGCAAGGTTTCGGCTGGGCCTGTCACCATGCAGCAGTGATGTCACAATCGGTTTTCTGTGTTTGGTATTGTTTTAGTCCTTGTATGTGTATTACTAACATAGTTTGTAAGTATATTGTTACTAACACTATGAGTCTTGTTGCTCGAAATAAAAATATTATTATTATTATAATTAATTACAATCTAGCCTATAAGACTAATAAGCAATTTTAATCTAACTTAATTTTTGTATATTTTTATACTAAAATAACGTTTATAAATCACTTAATATTTATTTTTTTATATTCGAATTGTTTTACAAGATAAACGTGTTCAGTGGCGAAGAGAGCATTGTGTTTTTCGCTACAATATGTTATATTACATTTGGCCGACACGCGACGTTCTCAGGGGCGTAAAATGTCGCGGCCGGATTTCTTCATGCGCTTCAACGCAAATCCAACTGTGTGGTTTTTTGAAGCGCTGGGATGCGCTCTGTTGGATTCTCATCACTCGGCTCAACACCGAGAGTTAAAAATCCAGTGCGCGATAAAATCCCGCCGCGATTTAATTACATCTGTGCAAACGTCGGCTTAACCATAATACAAAAATTGGTAAATTGAAAACATTCTTACCGTTAAAAGCGTAAATAAAAAACACAATGAAACAAAAATAAAATAATACATAATTTTTAAGAAACATTGTCAACACTACACCGCATCGAGTGAAAGATTAAATTACCAATGAGAAGTCAACGAGTAAGAATTTAAGTAGCAGATGTTAATGAACTAATTATGATGACGTTAAGTTCTTCATTAATATTGATTCTAATCTTCATAACTTCATAATGATATCAAGCGCCGTTTTAATTGAATGTTTCGTACATTCAATTAAAACGGCGCTTGATATCATTGACAAAGTATGTCACCCGCGATATTCTTGATTATGAGAGCTCCTTCCATTTTTTTTTTTTTTTTAGCCTATAATGTTCCCACTGCTGGGACACGGGCCTCCTCTCTGTGAGAGGGAGTGGGCCGTGATCCACCACGCGGGCCCAGTGCGGGTTGGTAGATGTCACATGTTTCCGAATTTTTGGTTCTAGGACATGCCGGTTTCTTCACGATGTTTTCCTTAATACAATAGGATATTTTATTTTTGTAAAACATTTTCTGAATGGAATTCTCGTAGATAGGTCACATCAAGCTACCCGAAACTGCCAAATTTTCCCAATCAACTTTGAACCTTATGCTTTAGCGATAAAGTTGAAAATCTATTAAACAAATTTGACAGACATTGTAGTAGCTTGATGTTGGCGTCTGTACCAGGATATTATATTTTTAACTCATCATCATCTGCCTAACCTTTTTTCCAACTATGTTGGGGTCGGCATGCAGTCTAACCGGATGCAGCTGAATACCAGTATTTTACATGGAGCGACTGCCTATCTGACCTCCACAACCCAGTTACTGGGTAATACGATGCCCCTTGATAAGACTGGTTGTCAGATTTTCGGGCTTCTGACGACCCTTAACGACTGTCGAAGATCCACGAATGACAGCCGGGACATGCTTTCCGAGGCACAGGGTGTCTAGGTATGTAAAATTTGACGGCACGGTTGGCGCAGTGGTTAAGCGATTGACTGCTGCGCTGCGTGTCGCGGGTTCGATTCCCGCACGGAACAAATATTTGTATGACCTACAAGTAGTTGTTCCGGGTCTGGCTGTTTGTGTATGTGAGTTTAAATGTTTGTAAACGCACCCACAATACAGGAGAAATTCCTAGTGTGGGGCACTTTTATAAAAAAAAAAAAAAAATGGTCATCCATCCACGGACCAACCGCGGCAAGCGTAGCTTAACCTGATCGATCGACCCGTGCGACTGGTATTACTTAGCCACACGGCCCTCATTATATATTTAACCAAAGCTAATATTTTAATTGGTTTAAATTTTCCATATAGCTGTAAGTCGAACCTTGTAAAGTGGGGCTACCTCGACGGAACGGCAGCAGAGTGTGGATGTGGAGCTGTATCATAAACTATGCTATCCTGCCTTTGTTCTCAAAGACATGCAGCCAAAGTTAATGTTGCGTTGTCACCAATAACGCCGTGGAAATGGCGAAGTATTTTGCCAACAAAATTTTAATAATTATTGATAATTTTGAAGTAGTGTTCATTTTATATTTTGCTTTAAACGGACGAAAACATTGCGCAATTCGTGATATTGTGCGTAGCATAGAAAATTTTCGAAGGTTATCAAAAATAAAACAGCTGTTTCGTACAAAAGTGCAATAACTACGCGGTCAAAATGTATGGAACGGCAGTTTTTTTTAAACCGTCGAAAAGTTTCAACCTACTGTTGTCGAAAATTACGTTAATTATTAACTCCCTCAAGAGTTGGCCTATCAAATGCAAAAAAAAATTTCAAATCCAACTTGTAATTGCAGAGACTAGCGCGTTAAAAAAAAAACAAACAAAGTCTTCTTCAGCTTTATTATATTAGTTTAAATAAAAAATTATTATAACTAACTATTAAACTGTATTAATCAAAATTTTCAATCGGTTGAGTAATATTTTCCTTTGCAGCATCAAGACCAGCAAGTTTAAAGTACCATATAATCGCCTGTCGATGAGATGTGGTATGTCCTACGTAGTAATGACAATCGAAATGTTTGTTGTTGTAAAATATTTCATCTGAAAATTAAAAAAAACATAATTTAAATAAACCTGTTTTAGGGGAATAAACACAATCAGCCTATAAAATTTCTACTGCCGGGACAAAAGCCTCCTCTCGTTGAGATCATCTTACAAATGACAACACGGTTGGCGCAGGGGCTGAGCGATCGACTGCTGCGCTGCGTGTCGCGGTTTCGATTCCCGCACGGAACAAATATTTGTATTGCCTACAGGTAGTTTTTCCGGGTCTGGCTGTTTGTGTATGTGAATTTAAATGTTTGTAAACGCACCCACGATACAGGAGTAATTCCTAGTGTGGGGCAACGTTTAAAAAAAAAAAAAATTGTTTATTTATCATCTTATGTATTTCGTTTTTTAAGAGAAAAACAGTGGTAGGTGCCATTGCGGCCATTGCGGGTTAGCAATTTAATCATCATCATCATCACCATTTCAGCCGAAAGACGTCCACTGCTGGACATAGGCCTCTCCCAAGCACTTCCACTTCGACCGGTTCTGTGCTTCTCGCATCCAACGGGTTCCTGCGGCCTTCACAAGGTCGTCGGTCCACCTTGTGGGAGGCCTTCCACCGTTTGTACAGTTTCTATAATTATGTCTGTAATTTATATGGTGTACATTCTATTCTATTCTATTCTACGTGGTCGCAATTCAATAATTAAACTCTGTTCTTGTTGAGACGGCTCACGCTCCACTCAACATCGCCGCGCGCCAGCGGCAGTGAACGAGGGGTGCGGGGAGTCAGCCGGCCGACGACGGCCGAGCGCGGGCCCCGCGACACACCGCCAAGACAGTCAGCTGTTGATCTCCTATATACACGGCTGCGCTTGCGTGTTATTCATAATCTTGTTCACATATTCTTTTTAACCGACCGTTGTATTTTATATCTTTTTACATTATACTTGTTAATACAGTCCGCTATAATTCATTTTGCTCCACCACGACCTATCGTCGCGATCATTGGTCCTTCTACCGTTAACATTTTGAACCGAACAAAGAAAAACGGCAATTTTCAAAATTTTAAAATCAACGGTTCGTCGGTTCGAGAACAAAAGTCTTCATCTTCGGGTTCAAGTTTACAAGAGGTCTTCGTTTTCTACGTGTCATCGCCTGCATTTGGTCATCGTGAACATCGATACGGCAACAGCCGTCTTCATCGTGTTCAAACCAACGGGCGGCGCAAGAAAAGATCGTCGGAACTTGGGGCAAGAAGACTTTGAAGACAACTTTACGTCAAGATTCGTCAACTGGCATCGGAAGATACCAGAATCTACACGTCGGAGCCACGTCCGTCAGCTCATCATCAGAGGTTGACAGCATAAAACCGTGAGAACGTTCCAATTCCTTTTTTTCCAACATTTGCCTAATCATCTTGCTTATTCACAACTTTTATAATAGTTTCATTTCAATCCAGTAGTAATTTCGTCAATCCATTATCTTCAGCCTATCAACTTGTTTAAACAGTTTCCTTTGTCCTATACAGTAGGTACACAGGTTTAAATAAACCAAATAGCAGTGATTTTGATATTTTTTACTCATTTGATGTTTTTGTTCAATCACAGTTTTAATTTATGACATTTTTATTCAATCACAGTCTTAATACCTAGTACATTTTTATTCTTAATCGTATTCATTACTATTTCCAATTAATATATTTTGCATTATTCCATCTAATTGAATTGAATTTAATTTGTTTTTGTGTACCTAAAGAAAACATTGCATCATTCGCTTACCGTTACTCAGCAGATTCGATCGGAAACGCCTAGCGCTTGTGTAATAGCAATCTCATATCGTGCTGCTTATAGCTCTCGTGCCTACTTCGCAACTTATTGCTAATCGTTTTATATCAGTAATTTTCGCTTAACATTAATTTAATAGTATTTTTTTTTTTTTTCTTTTTACCCTCTCTTTCTTACTGCAGCTGCTAAATTTTCATTGTCATGGCTGACATTAAAAGTTTTATTAAGAAGCGAGCTTCAATTAAAGCCAAGCTTACGCAGTTTAATTCTTATTTAAATATTTCTAAGTCTTGCGAAAAGTTGAGTGAGGTACAAGTCGTCGAAATCGAATACCGACTTAATATTTTTGAAAGCCTTTATGAGAAATATGACGCATTACAGGATGAATTGGAGGCGTTGGTGGATGACCCCAGCGAGCAATATGCGGAACGCGAAGAGTTTGAAAAGCTGTACTACGGCTTGGTGGCTTCTGCACGCCAGCTGATCATCGGCGCAAGAAGACTTCTTAAGGGGGACTCCGCAAGCGAGGTGGATTCTTGTATTACTAGTACACACAAACACAATTCAATTCGGTTACCCAAAATTGACTTACCCAAGTTTTCAGGTAGCTATCATGATTGGCTCGAGTTTAGAGATACTTTTGTTTCTATAGTACACAACAACACATCCTTGGACAAAATAAACAAGTTACACTATCTGCGTGTTTCCTTAAAGGGTAGTGCTTCTCTTGTTGTTGATAACCTTGACTTCAGGTCAGAAAACTACGACGCTGCCTGGAAGTTACTCTGTGAGAGGTATGACAACAAAAGATTGCTTGTCAACAATCATGTGCAAGCACTCTTTAACGTTCAGCCTATAGATAGAGAGTCAAGTAAGTCACTACGTTACATAATTGACACAACAAATAAAAATCTTAGGGCTTTGGCAACCCTTGATCAACCCGTTCAAAACGCTTTCGTTGATGTGCTTATCATATACATAATGACCAGTAAGCTCGACCACGTTACAAATCGTCAGTGGGAAGAGCACAGAAACACTTTTTCCGAACCTCCTACATTATCAGCGTTCACTACCTTCATCAGTAGCAGAGCTGACTTACTGGAGACACTTGAGGAGTCTAAGCCTATAGCAACAGCTAAGAATGAACACACCACACCTGCGACCAAATCGAAGAGCAGTACTGTGGTACCTGACAAGCCGTTAAAACCATTGTCATGTCCCATGTGTCGTCAGGATCATTTTATTTTTGCATGCGAGCAGTTTAAAGGCCTCTCGGTACAGGCTCGTATTACAAAGGCTCAGGGTTCAAAGGTGTGCATGAATTGTCTTCGTCCAGGTCATGATGTCTCCAAATGCAAATTAGGTCATTGCAAATATTGTCGTCAAAAACACAACACTTTATTACATGTCGATAGCGATAATGTTCTTCCTAGTGCACACAACACTGCATTATCAGCTAGTCAATCGTTTACATCTCGAGTAATTTTACTTTCCACAGCGCTCGTGAGGGTGACCGGCGCTGACGGTAACCATCATACAGCACGAGTCTTACTGGACAGTGGAAGTACAACAAATTTCATCTCGGAGGACTTTGTTCGTAAGCTACATGTTCCTACCTACATTACCAAGTCCAAGGTAACAGGTATAAACTATCATGTTTCTAGTTGTACTCAGGGGTGCTCAGTATCATTAAAATCAATTGATGATAGTGAGTACGAACTGAACATTGACTGCCTTGTATTGCCGAAAGTATCAGCATCAGTTCCTAATACTTTTGTTGATACTAGCAATATACGTATACCTACGAACGTGCGTCTTGCTGACCCCACTTATTATGTTCCGTCATCAATCGACATCCTTGTTGGTGCGGAAGTCTTTTGGGGTATCATAGGCACTGGCCGTATCGCATTAGGTACTCATAAGCCCACTTTGCTTGAGTCAAAATTAGGTTGGCTCATCTCGGGTGCATATCATCAATCTGATTCCTCTTCACATGTTTGTATGTACATTAATAACTTGCAAGTAGATTTAGATCGGTTTTGGGAGTTAGATTCTGTGTCGTCTATACATAAACACTCTGGTGAAGAGAGATCATGTGAACAACATTTCATAGATACCACATATCGTAACTCTGATGGGCGATTTGTGGTAAGTATTCCCTTCAAAGAGTCACTGGACGTATTGGGTGATTCATACATGATGGCTAAGCAGCGATTTCTATCTCTTGAACGTCGTTTGGGTAGAGATCCTCGCCTTAAAAGCCTATATGTCGACTTCATTAATGAGTACATAGAGCTGGGGCACATGTCTGAATCTACTAGGCGCCCACTCGACTCAACATGTTCAAACTATCTACCACATCACGGTGTTCTGAAGGAGTCAAGAACCACCACCAAATTAAGGGTAGTTTTTGACGCTTCCGCCAGAACCACATCAGGTAAGTCCTTCAACGAAATACAGATGGTTGGTCCCCCTATCCAAGATGATTTGTTGTCTATATTGCTTCGATTCCGTCAACATAAAATTGTCATAAGTGCGGACATTGAAAAAATGTATCGACAAACTCTTGTTCACGACAATAATCGTGCTTTACAAAAAATCCTTTGGAGGGCAGAACCAACTCATCCGTTAAAGGAGTATACGCTTAATACCGTAACTTATGGCACGGCATCAGCACCCTTTTTAGCTACCAGGTGTTTACTTCAACTAGCTGAAGAGTGCTCAGATTCTTCAACAAAGTTCTCGATAGCACGTGACTTCTATGTGGACGATTACTTGTCCGGTGGGTCATCTGTTTCAGAAACTTTGGAAAAAAGCCGCCGTGTTGACGATGTCCTTCGGTCAGCAAAGTACAATCTTCGGAAATGGCGATCCAACTCCAGTCAGGTGCTGCAGGCGCTTAGCGGTGAACACGACGTTTCTGATGTTGTGGACCTGAGTGACAACGAGCAGTCGAAGACTCTGGGGCTCCTATGGAAGAGCTTAAGTGACGCGTTTTCATTTTCTATTAACTTAAACTCCACTGACAAGGCTACTAAGCGTCATATCTTGTCAACCATAGCACAAATCTTTGATCCCATTGGCCTTGTCGTTCCATGCATAGTGGAACCCAAAGTTATCATGCAGCATCTGTGGCTGGCCAAATGTTCTTGGGATGAGCTTGTTCCCACACATATTCAGTATGCCTGGAATGACTTTCAAAATAGCCTGCACCTTTTAAACGAGTTCAAGATACCTCGGTGGGTGTTATGTGAATCTGCGTCCCGTCTGCAGCTGCACATATTTACTGACGCATCCGAAAAAGCTTATGGGGCGTGTGTGTATGTTCGCAGTGTTTCGAGTGACGGCGAGGTTACCGTACATCTCCTTACCGCTAAAAGCAAGGTAGCTCCAATCAAATCCACAACCATACCGCGGCTCGAGCTGTGTGGTGCATTGTTGGGTTCACGGTTGTACTCAAAGGTTCGTCAGTCAATTACATTACATTTTGATGAAGTCCATTTTTGGTGTGATTCCACCATCGTCTTAGGATGGTTGTCTACTTCACCAACCCAACTAAAGACATTCGTTCGTCATCGGGTGTCTGAAATTCAGGAAACTGTAGGAGAAAAGGCTTGGCACTATGTTCCGTCAGCTGAAAACCCCGCAGACCTCGCTTCGCGTGGACTTAGAACTGACAGGCTGTTGTCGTCTTCATTGTGGTGGTCAGGACCACAATTTCTTAGCAAAGATATGTCTTCGTGGCCTCAGTTCCCTGAATCAAATCAAAATAGTTCTGGTTTACCGGAAACAGTCTCCTCTTGTCATGTTTCTAATCACATTGTTGAAAGTCCTATTACTGCGTTATTTTCAAAATTTTCAAACTTTAGCACATTACAGCGTGTGACGGCATATGTCATGCGATTCATACTTAAATGTAATAAAAAGTCATTTGAGTCTGGTTCACTAACTTCTACTGAACTTAATAATTCTTTAAACTTATTGTTGAGATTTAGTCAAATGGAATCATTCCCGGAAGAGTATCACTTACTTAAATCAGGTAAACAGTTACCAGCAAAAAACAAGCTATTATCTTTGTCACCTTTCTTTGATACTCTTTCTAATCTAATTCGTGTTGGAGGAAGATTAAACAATTCATTTTATGATTATAACATTAAGCATCCAATTCTATTGTCTGGTTCTCATATAATTTGCATTCTCTTATTCAACATGTTTCATGTACGCCTTTTACATGCTGGGCCACAACTTTTATTAGCCACTGTTCGTCATCACTACTATCCTATTGGGGGTAGGAACTTGGCTAAAAAGATCACACATCAATGCGTAAAATGTTGCAGAATCAAGGCCAACACAATTCAGCCTATCATGGGTAATCTCCCAGAGCAGCGTCTACATTTGGAGTTTCCTTTTTTTGACACAGGGGTAGACTACGCCGGTCCCATCATGATAGCTGACCGGAAAGGTAGGGGATGTAGGCTCGTCAAATGCTTCATTTGTGTGTTTGTGTGTCTAGCTACGAGAGCCATCCACCTCGAGCTTGTATCGGACCTTACAAAAGAAGCTTTCTTAGCTGCACTAAACCGCTTTATTGCTCGACGGGGAAAACCCCGTAACATATTTTCCGACAACGGGACCACCTTTGTCGGTGCTTTCAACGAGTTGGCCAGGCTGCTTTCGCAAGACTTAAACTTCAACAATATCGACCCTGGCATAAACTTTTCATTTATACCTGCGTATACTCCACACTTCGGAGGCCTATGGGAGTCTGCAGTTAAATCCACCAAGCATCATCTACGACGCATTTTGGGTTTAACAAACCTTACCTTTGAGGAAATGGCTACTTGTTTAATTCAAGTTGAGGCTATTTTAAACTCAAGGCCATTAACTCCACTGTCCAATGACCCTTCCGACCTCGCTCCTTTAACCCCGGCACACTTCCTTATTGGTCGTTCTCTAATTATGCTGCCTCATCCACAGATCCAGAACGCCAACGTCAACAGCCTCCAAAGATTTCGCCGTATCGAATACTTGAAGCAACATTTCTGGGCTCGCTTCTCACACGAGTATGTTCTGTGGCTACAGGAGAGAACAAAATGGTGCCGGTCGTCTGGCGAGCTCAAGGAAGGAACACTGGTCATCATAAAGGACAAAAACTTACCTCCTCTTATGTGGCTTTTAGGACGCATCACACACATTCTCCCAGGCAGAGACGGCGTCGCGAGGGTCGCCGACATTCTCACAAGAAAGGGTGTCATCCGGCGCGCCTTCAACACCATCTGCCCGCTGCCGGTTTCTTCTGTTGAAGACTCTTCAACGGGGGGAGTATGTTGAGACGGCTCACGCTCCACTCAACATCGCCGCGCGCCAGCGGCAGTGAACGAGGGGTGCGGGGAGTCAGCCGGCCGACGACGGCCGAGCGCGGGCCCCGCGACACACCGCCAAGACAGTCAGCTGTTGATCTCCTATATACACGGCTGCGCTTGCGTGTTATTCATAATCTTGTTCACATATTCTTTTTAACCGACCGTTGTATTTTATATCTTTTTACATTATACTTGTTAATACAGTCCGCTATAATTCATTTTGCTCCACCACGACCTATCGTCGCGATCAGTTCTTAAAATTATTAGCTGCGCCCCGCATAAGTCTCCATTCCATGGGAATATCGGGATAAACATTATCCTATGTCCTAATCCAGATCATGGTCTGCACATGTACCAAATTTCATCTAAACCCACCAAAAACATTTTCATGTAAAATGTTGCCAAGACGAGACCAATCTGGCTCGCACTGCCCAAAATTTATCAGATCTCATGTAGAGCCAAGCTTCTAACTCTACACGCCCTAACTTCACAAACCTTAGAATATTGATGATCATCAGTGAGTCAGTGATGAAATCGGTTTATTTTAGATATCAATAAAATCAAAAGTACCTATAAGAGCTATACAATTGAAACTCTAGGTTTAATAAGTCAACCACTGACATCATATCCCGAAAATTGTGTTTATCTGGTATAATCCAAACCTAAGTTAAGAAGGTTCAAAAATACGACGAAGTGCTTCGAGAAAAGGTAGGTAGTGCCCTTGCGCTTCGCTTGGCTCGTCTTGGCGGGGGCACTCCCGTTTTCACGTGAAAGCGTAACAAACAAACATACAAAAAATCAAATGTTTTGTCTTTATAATATGATGAAGTTTAGATTTCTAAAATTAATACGTACCATCGAGTGCTGCAGAATTGTCATTTAATCTCTTTTGCTGATGAATTAAACACTCCTGTAGTCGTATACTACACCAACCAAAATAGTTTGTCAATCCGCTATTCTTCTTAAAAACGCATATTGGTTTGGGAACATACTCTCTGAAATAAGTAAAATTGTCGTGGTAAAATGTTAGCATACGAAATGAAAAGTCTCAGAATCAACCACTGCTGGGACACAGGCTTTCTCCCTGTGAATGGGACTGGGCCGTAAACCACCACGCGTGCCCAGTGCGGGGTGGTAGACGTCACATGTCTTCAAATTTTCAGGTCTAGGACATGCCGGTTTCTTCGCGATGTTTTCCTTCACCGTTCAGTCCCGTTTTTACCCTTTGGGTACGGAACCCTAAAAATAGCCTGAAACATCAAAATCATCATGAAAAAAATAAGTTTTTATGCAGTTTTGAAGCCGATAAACTGGTTGTTATTTTGGTGTAATCATCTAAATATATAAAACACAAAGGTGACTGACTGACTGACATAGTGATCTATCAACGCACAGCCCAAACCACTGGAGGGATCGGGCTGAAATTTGGCATGCAGGTAGACGTTATGACGTAGGCATCCGCTAAGAAAGGTTTTTTCGATATTCAATCCATAACCACTCACGTTTTTTTTAATGATTTTCAACTACAGATAACTAATTTAGTAATGCTGCTACGCACTCACGGTTTTTAGCACAGATGTACTATATTTAATAACTCGACTAAAGAACTTGGAACGCAAGCAATACTCCCATAGACAAAATTACGAAAAATAAAATACTGAGGCGTGGAACGTGTTTGCTGTCAGAATTTTTTTGATGTCCAGATTTAGACACATGGGACATTAAGCGTATGTGCACACGAGGCAGAATCTCGGACGTACTCATGTGAGCGGCTAAGGGGTGAATGGGGAGAAAGTTAAATTTCACGCGGACGAAGTCGCGGGCAGAAGCTAGTTATGTTATTTAAATCGTACTTGTCCGAGCTGCAGTGGTTTTCTTGATCGTAGCAGCTGTTACTGGGAACAGGTTCATCATCGTACTCTAACGGTTCCAGCTCAGCATTTTCTACAATCCCTTTTTTTGGAGGTTTGTTTGGTCCTCCTCGTGCATCTTGTGACAGATACATACCCACTGAAATAAAAATAAAATTATCATTGTCAAGTTGTATACAGTCGATTAAAATACGATGCGCGTTCGTAACCAATAAGCATCTATTTGCAGAATTATAACAACTACCTACTTAGATATCTATATTATGAATATTAATAGGAGAAAAACCAAAGTTTTTGTTTAATTGGAGGGTGATCTCCGGAACCACCACTTTTAATGGCCTTTTTGGTGCAGTCGTGAGGCAAATTACTTACACCGGCTACACACTTTCGATTTGATTTTTTTAATTTGTTTCTATCTGATGTATGTATCTGGTGTATTGTGTGTCTTTTAGTCTGTGTTGAATAATTTTTTTTTTTTTATTTGTATTATAAATGTATTTTCTTTCTTTCTTTCTAAAGCATAAGGTGAACAGTGGTGGCCAAGTGGTAACGGCCGCGACTTACGAGTTGTAGGTCGCAGGTTCGAACCCAGACAGGCGCTTTACTTTGTGTAAATTATTTCATCACCACTGCTCTCAAAACGGTGAAGGAAAACATCGTGAGGAAACCGGCATGTCCTGGAACCAAAAATTCGAAGACATATGACATCTACCAACCCGCACTGGGTCCGCGTGGTGGATTACGGCCCACTCCCTCTCACCTGTGTCCCAGCCGTGGGAACGGCTGATTATGGTATGGTATAAAGCATAAGGTTGAAAGTTGATTGGGAAAATTTTAAAATTCCATGTAGCATGATGTATGTACTGGTGTCTGTCAGTACAGTCGGTGACCAACATTGTCTGACCCACCCAACATTTAATTTTTAACTATGAATATATACTTACTTTATCTTACTTATGTATATTTTAATAAAATAATAAACATTTTTATTACTTGCAATGATTTTGTTTCATTTCTATACAAACTGCCCATTTAAAAAGATATTTCCCGACTTCGTTCGTTAAAAAAAGTAAGAAAAGATAATAATTAAAAAACTGGCCAAGTGCGAGTCGGACTCGCACACGAAGGGTTCCGTACCACAAGGCAAAAACGCCGAAAAAAACACGTTTGTTGTATGGGAGCCCCTCTTAAATATGTATTTTATTTAAATTTTATTATTTATTGTTAAAGTAAAAACACAACTGAGTATTTTGTGAATATTTCATCTGCCTACCTGTTGCCATTATTGATATCGAGCAAAAAAGGGCAAAAAAATCGCGTTTTTGTATGGGAGCCCCCCTCAAATATTTATTTTATTTTATTTTTAGTATTTGTTGTTATAGCGGCAAATACATAATTTGTGAAAATTTCAACTGTCTAGCTACCGCGGTTCTTGAGACACAGCCTGGTGACAGACAGACGGACGGACAGACAGCGAAGTCTTAGTAATAGGGTTCCGTTTTTACCCTTTGGGTACGGAACCCTAAAAACAAAACATTGCTAGCAAAAAGTTGTATTTAGGTTTTTCCTGGTTTCGAACGCAGACAACGATGAATATCGAGCTGCCTTAGTGACCATGAAACCAACTCAACTCTTAGAAAATGTCTTGAAATTCGACCTTAGTTGAATTTGAACCATATCGTATATTTTCATAAAGTTCATTATCATATAATCACAACCAGCTATTAAAATGAATCACGGAATTTCGCTCTTAACCCTAGACAACTTTAAAATGTTACTGATGCGAGATATTTCTCGCCTCGGTTTTTTTTTAGTAGTCTTGAAACTCATTAATTAGCCTTTCAACCTTAACAACAACGATGTAATGATTAAAATCGCTTAACAACATGATTTATCGAAATGCTTGCACGGAGTATTCCAAATGTCCACGATAAGGTTCAAATTCGCTATCACTCAAGTGGGTCAGATAATATTGACCACCGAATGTACACGCACGCACACGCACGTGCAAAAAATGTGAGAAATGTTTTGCGGACCACCCTGGCGCTTTCGCTTTTCGCAAAGAAGTCTTTGACTGATGACGTTTAATGCTGAGTTGATACAGGGTGACTCATTTACTGTGTTCCTTTTTTTATTAATTTTTGTAAAAGTGTCAAAAAATACAATTTTAGCTGCGCCCCGCGGTTTCACCCGCGTAAATGTCGATCACGTGGGAATATTGGTTTAAAAAGTAGCTTATATGTTAATCCAGGGTGTCAGCTACCTCCGTACAAATTTTTATCAAAATCGGTACAGCCGTTTGAGCGTGAAGAAGTAACAAACATATAAACACACACTTACAAACTTTCGCCTTTATAATATTAGTGTGATAGTTTCACGATCATCCTCTGTGGCGCTTAACTTCAAGACTAACGTAAAAAGGCGCTAGAAATAAAAAAAAAAATACTTACAAATTAAAAACAATAAAAAATCTTACCACAAAATCCAAGAATTAAAAAGAGAAAGAAAATATGCCTCATTGCTTTAGCTTCACGAAAATCTTTATGTCTGTATCGACGACCATACAGTGTAACAAACTAAAAACACTAATGAACTTGTAGAGTGATAAGGCATAATAAGAATTTAATAGTTAAACGATCTTGATAAAGAAAGCATTAAGTGACAAACGTTACATTACACCTGTTTTTTACAAACACAGGCAGAAATATTTTTTAATTTTTTTCATTTGTTTATTTAAGGGCTGATTTTCCAATCGACAGGTAACTTTTTTTCGTGGAATAAAATTGACGTCTGACAGCTTTTGTATAAAAGAACTGTCAAAAATTCAAAATTATTCCTCGGCTAATATTATCTAGCGGAAAAATAGCCCTAAACAAGACACAGTGATCCATATTTATGTTAGTCATCATCTGCCTAGCCTTTTCCCAACTATGTTAGAGTCGGCTTCCAGTCTAACCGGATGCAGCAGCTGTATACCAGTATTTTACACGGAGCGACTGCCTATCCACAACCCTGTTACTGGGTATAGTATGTACGCTACCCCTTGGTAAGACTGGTTGTCAGACTTTCGAGCTTCTGACTACCCGTAACGACTGTCAAAGATCCACGAATGACAGCCGGGTCAAACGGCTCAATGTGCTTTCTGAGGCACGGAGGAGTCTCGGTATGGTCACCTATCCAGAGGCCAACCGCGGCAAGCATAGTTTAACCTCATCGATTGACCTGTGCGGCTGTTATTAATTAGCCACGTTATGTTAGTATAGTTAAAAAATTAAGTACCTAAGTTAGTAACCAAAGTCATTATGTTGTAACTATGCCACAATAATACTATTATAACGAAAGTTAGTACATACAATCAAGTTGTAAAATAAATGCATAAGTTAAATTGCAATTATTTTAAATCATTTACGTCCGTATATTAATTAAAATCAATAAATTCATTAAAATCATAAAAGGATCACACATGTGACATCTACCAACCCGCACTGGGCCCGCGTGGTGGATTACTGCCCACTCCCTCTCACAGAGAGGAGGCCTGTGTCCCAGCAGTGGGAACATTATAGGCTGATTATGTTGTGTTATGTTATGTACACTCACATTTAGCCAGTCATGGTATAGTATGGTATCACGCAATAGGTGATGAGTACACCGATGGACTGTGACCTGAATCAAGCCATAGTATACTTTTTATCGTGGTAGTACGATCGCGTGGGATATTTTTCGAAATTACGTCGTTTTCTGTTTTCCTCGCGAACGAAGCCACGGGGAAAGTCTTGTATTTATTTCGTCTCCTTACCCTTAATTAAAAAAAAACGGCGCACGAAGGGTCCCGTAACATCGTACAATGTTTTAACATTTTTTTTTCCTACCTACATTCGTAAAAAATAACACTTATCTTAAGTTCCCTTAACTTTATTTTATTTTTATTAGTTTTTGTTATAGCTGCCTTAGTAGTCGACTCTCTGTAAAACTGTTAAATATCTACGGTTCAAAAGATACAGATTTTACCCTTTCCCAGTGACATTCGGACGGAAGGTCAGCGGAGCCTTAGCAACAGGGTGCCGTTGGCATATTTTGGTACGGAACCCTTAAAATCAATATGAACACAAAATTCTTCCATGTAACAACGTGGAAGAATTACAAACATATAGCAACAGCTATGTTTGTTTGAGGCTATTAGATTAGACAAAGTAAAAGACAGTTCGTTAAGATGGTAATGAATTTCGTGATAAGTTTTAATTAGATCATGATAATGGAGTTCGTACGTACAATCATAAATCCACTGGTTTTGTTTGGGTAAGTTTGTCGTCACAAGTCATCATTAGCCTGGCCTTTTTTTTTCAACTTTGTTGGGATCGGTTTTCAGTCTAACCAGATAGGTACAGAAGGCAAATTCTCGTAACTAAATGGTTCAAAATCTAGTCGCAATCTCATCTCAGCGAAAATCAGTGTCGAAAACGTGTCAAAAATGTAAGGAAATGAATGGTATTTTTGTCATATTGAGACTGAGATCAGACTGTGAACGTTCTTAAAGTTACGAGGATTGCCTCTCAGATTAATGCCAGCATTTTACATGAAGAGACTACCTATCTGACCTCTTGAATCCAGTAACTGAGTAACACGATACCCCTTGGTAAGAATTGTTGACGGACGTTCAGGCTTCTGACTACCCGTAACGTCTGTCAAAGATCTACGAATGACAGTACGGTTCCTGGTTCGGTTTCACATAGAGTTCTAGTTGGGACCTGCACCATAACGTAATAAACTTTTAATCAGAATCTTAGGGTTTTGGAGGAAATTTCTAATCCATTGCAAAATAGTCGTCTGAAATATTCGCCTTCTGAACAACGTAAATAACGCAATGAACGTGGCTGAACCGTCAAAATAAAAGGCATTGCGATCGATTATTGTTTAAAGTGTGTTATGCAATTATCCCGCATGTCCAGAAAACTATAAGCTTATTCCATTAAAACATTAGAATACCAAACATTGTATTTTATTCAATTT
This sequence comes from Oligia strigilis, assembly GCA_951800025.1. Classification (NCBI taxonomy): domain Eukaryota; kingdom Metazoa; phylum Arthropoda; class Insecta; order Lepidoptera; family Noctuidae; genus Oligia; species Oligia strigilis. The sequence goes on along the minus strand of OX637563.1, from coordinate 5,680,578 downwards.
TATGACAAACCCGCTTACTTTGAATTTTCAGTGAAGCTGCCATCTTTAAATGAGGTCCTTCAGATGTTAAATTCCCTGTTTATTATTGTCTCGTATTTAATGATGTACAAACGAAGTCTGTTCTCCAATAAATATATACGTATAGTATAAAACAAGTTGCTTGTCGTGTCTCTCTGGCTTTGCAAGTGCTTCGTTTTCCTAAACCACATATTGTATTGTGATGCAGTTACCACCATAATTTAGAGAATTTATTCTGGAAGGCACACAGAAATCTTGATGTTTAGATGTATCGCCAAATCAGTAGATTGGCGAATGTTTGTGAGTGTGTGTGTGTGGGGGTGTGTTTATATGTTTGTTACTTCTTCACGCTCAAACGGCTAGACCAATTTCGATGAAATTTTGTATGGAGGTAGCTGACACCCTGGATTAACATATAGGCTACTTTTTATCCCGATATTCCCACGGGATCGACATTTACGCGGGTGTAACCGCGGGGCGCAGCTAGTAATAAATAAAGTTATCATATGCATTTAGAACTTAATCCACTCCATATGCAAATACAACATTTACAATCATACATTCCTTAATCCAATCAATTAATATTCATTCGGTCACACGATAATCCAGCTGCCATAACTGGACTTGCAATACATCATCAATCACGTCAGTTGCGACCCTACATAGAACAGAAACGAGTGACCGAAATGAAAAGATTGAACGGAAGACATGTAATTGGCAATCTGCGCACACGATACATTAACAATAAATACTACAGGATACGGCAGTTTTGTTGGCAATAATTAATTGTAATTGTCCATTCATTCATGGAGCCAAGCCAAGTTGTTGACTGAATAGCGACCGGTGATTTTTGCACAGCATGTCTGTGTGTTACTACACACAGACATGCTGTGCAAAAATCACGGTGTTGTGTTTTGTTTTTCAATGTAATCAGCTGTGTGGAACGTAAAGCCCTATTTATACGAAGCAACAATTTTGCCTGTGGCATATATTTAAACTAGTTTCCGCCCGCGGCTTCGCAAGCGAAGTATGTCGATAATTTTTTTTATAAATTCGAAAGTAACAGTAGTAAAGTAACAGAATTACTTTCGAATTTATAATATTAGTATGGATTATAATTATAAGACTGTGTTGTCCCACTGCAAGACGAAGGCAAAAAATATGGACCCCTCTCAAAAAGTGCAAAGACCCGGAGCTCTTTCCACTTTTTGAATCAGGCCCATAGTTTTCGTGTTTTTGTGTGTGTAGTTTTTGTGTGTAACTTACAACGCAATACCAGCCAGTCTGCCAGACTCATCGATCAGTGCAACAATGTAAACATTATATAAATTGGAGATATCCGCAAGAATTTGCTAACAATTCTGTCCCCAACAACAAATTAATTTCGAAATCATTACCATTACAATGACTTCGAAATTAATTAATATGCCGCCACGTTAAAGCAACTTGGGACACAATCCCTGTTCATTATTGCTTGAACGCTGAACACAATATATGTATTTCTGCGAAGCGCTTCAATTCGTGAACTCAGAAATTGAATAAACTGCATAACAATTACGGCTGTATTCGGTGAAGGTATAAGTAGAGGTGTATAGTAGACACATTTTGCCAGTCACGTCATCATCTGCCAAACCTTTTCCCAACTACGTTGGGGTTGACTTCCAGTCTAACCGGACGTAGCTGAATACCAGTATTTTACATGCGCGCTATTATAAACTATTGTAAACAGCGATTTTTACACCAAAAGATAGTTACAATGTAGTATGGTGAATGGGTAGTGGTAGACCGCGAAATTCAAATTTTCTTACGTTTTTTGCAATTTGCCGTCGTCATTGTCGCAAATCATATTTTGATCAAGATACAACCTGACACTGACCTGCAAATTGCAAAAAATGTTAGAAAATTTCAATTTCACGGTTTACCACTACCCATTCACCTTAAGTAATAGGCTATTTGACTGGTTTCTGATAAACATCTCAGATTATTTAATGGTGTCTAACGAGCCCACAAAAATCTATTACTTCAAATTGCATAATTAAAAAATAGTAAATAAAAATGTACTGTTTAAATAAGCCGCCAAAACGCTATCTTTAACAATATGGCGTCGTGACGTCACGATTCACGTAAACAAACGTTGAAACGGTCGAGATACTAGACAAAAGTCATCTGTTCTGTCAACGATAGACAGAAATTTACTAAATCATGACGTCATCTTAAGTTCAGCCAATCCAGACCGTTTTCGATTACGTGGCGCCAGATTTAAAAAGATGAAGTTTTTTCGGGATTTTTTTTATAAATAATACATTGTTTTGTACTAAAATTAATGCAAATCGATTTTAAAAGCGATAATCTATACGAGTGTCAATAATTATGACCTTATTTTTTACATTGTCAAATAGCCTATTTCCCAGCAAAAATGTTATCTCAATGTTAATAGCTTGACGTGTAGAATGCGTATGTGATGGTTATGTACTGTGTCTTCTGACACCCGGTATTTACTGAACAAACGACCCAGATTATACCAAAGCGTCGAAGCCTATATGCAGACCGAAGCGCTCCGGGAATCAACGCTATAATTCTGTAGTATCAAGATCGAAATCCCACGGGGTGCTTATATGGGAGATCAATACTGCAGATGTCAATACAGTTAACAATAACAGAAGATACATTGAGTACGAAGAGGCGCCAAGGCGATTCTAAACTGAGCATTTTGTAGTATTATTTAGTCGACCTCGTAATTGCTTTTCCACTTTTGACAAAACTGCCAGTAAATTAAAACTTCACTAAGGTTAAAACTATCTAGCGGTCGCATTGGTTTTAAATCGAAATTGACGTTGAAGTTTTTTGATTTGCATCCTTAGGATATTAGAGCAATAATACGAGGTAGAATCTTGTATACCTACATACATACCATAACCATAATCAGCCTATAATGTTCCCACTGCTGGGACACAGGCCTCCTCTCGGTGACATTTTTTTATTTACATACATACATGTAAATAAAAAAATGTCTGTTTGTAAGTTCAATATACCAGCTTTTACTATGTAAATGCATATGAAAGTACAGTCAAGAAAAGAGATTAGTATGCAGGATCGTCGGATATAGTTGAAATTTATTAAGAAACCGATGGATGTTGTCAACTGAAATTTAATTTGATAAATAAGCTGTTTGTTTTCTATTAATAAAATTAAATCTTATTCCAGAACACCCATCGGTTTCTTATTAAACTTCAACTATATCCGACGATCATGCATACTTATCTCTTTTGCTGACTGTATATATAACAAACGATACATATAACAAAAAAAGAAAAAAAAAATTCTGTCTGTGGGTTTGTTCCGGCGAATTTCTGAATTTCACTGGAAGATAGCTGATTTTATAAGGAGTAACTTAGGAAAATAATTGGGCTTCGGAGAACTTGTATTTCAGGAGCCAGTGACTTCTTCCGGTGAGGTTACAATTTAGCAAGTTTTATGCAACAAAGGTTTCTCTGCCCTTTGGATTATTCTTCCAAGTTCGTAATGCGTGTAAATTCTTGGTAAAAGACTATTCGCAACCACTGGCACGCAATTGTTTCACGTTTTTTTATATCTTTTTCCTTCTCACTGCCAAATGTGACGCCTACTGTTTTCTGCCTTTTCAATTCGTATTAGAGTTTATCTGTTAAACCATCCATACTATAATATTATACATTCGAAAGTAACTCTGTCTGTCTGTATGTTACCTTTTCACGCCTAAACCACTAAACGGATTTTGATAAAATTTGGCAGAGAGATAGATTGGATCCCGGGGAAGAACATAGGGTAGTTTTTATCCCGATATTTCCACGGAATCGACACTTATGCGGGTGAAACCGCGGTGCACTGCTAGTTATCTTCTAATTACCAAAAAGTTTGCATGCCATAATCCATGCAGATCATAATCTCTACAGTACAGTATATACGTTAATATTTAACTAAGGGCCTTAACACCATCTGCAAAACAGGCAATTGCAAGCGAGGCGGGTGCGCAGCGAGCTACACACTACATTGATACACTACACTGTTTTTCTCTTTCAGTCGTCAGTAATTTGACTTTTGAAAGAAGAAGACAAAGCGTTGTGTAAGTATACAGACGATATACAACGTTTATTAGTAAGCGGGTTAACCATATAAACTGACAAGAAGAAAGGAACAAAAAATACGTACTGAGGTGATGCTTATTTCTAAAGAAATCTCTTTCAGCATACCTGTGATAGGAGAGAAGATGAAAAGAGATGTAGAACGTGTGTAAGAGTAGAAAGGAAAACAAAACAAGTACCTACAGTGACAGCACCAACTCGCATGAGTCTAACAAAGACATATCCCACTTCAAAAATCCATGACAGAATTTCTCAATACCTCTAGAACTTTCAAAGAAATCGATCCGGCCTTACCTACCACATCCAAACAATACGTCTTCCTGACTCTGAACCATCATTGTGACGGCGACCCACATTCGAACGATTGTGCATTCATTCCGATGCACCAATTGAGAGACTCATTGTTGGCATGCCGTACTAGAGAATTTAATAGCCATCTGTTATAACGAACGTTTTTATTAAAATTGTGGTGTGGATAATATTGAATTTTTTCTCGTAATGATGGGGCGAGTTTCTGGGATCCTATTTGCTGTTTTAGCCCGGATCTGGAAGTTTGTCCCTAAAGGGAGACAATACTGCAGGTAGTATGAGTTGTACTATTTACTTATACAATAAATACATACATAAAGCATATACATTCATATCTATCATCATCTACCTAGCCTTTTTCAAACTATGTTGGGGTCGGCTTCCAGTCTAATTGGATTTAGCTGAATAGGTACTAATGACTATTATAATATATTATGATATAAGTACCTAATTATATTAAAAAAACCTTTCTGTATATATCAGTGCATTTTTGACGCTAATATTTTAGATGTTACACAACAAAAGGGGTGCGGTTTCTAAGAAGAAAATCGGAAAATAATCTCAAACGTTAATGGCTCCTTTACATTCAATAATAATATTTTATTTTATGGCTCTGTGTTTAAAACCAATTTTAAAGGAGATGAGGCCAAAAAGATAGCCAGTGAACAGACTACACAATAATCGGAGCCGTGAGTGCTAACTAAGGGATTTCGTTTAATTAAATTTAACGAGTTGCTGGGATAGCAATCTGCTGACAAATTCAATTGCTTCTTTTTCATCGCTAATCGGTTGGCCGGTATAAAATTAATACAATTTCTATATTCTCTGCTTTTTATGTTTTATGCTAAAGCACTGTAGTTTTTCTATTGCTAACAATAACGTTCTTAAAATGAGAGTTGACCTCGTAGGTACAAACGACGATATTATATCAAGCCATACTTTTCCAGTTTTAGCTGACCTCATATCGAGTAGGCTTTTCGTACAATGAGATGTCATAGCTCATACTGGAAATGTATAGTTTGGTATGTCGCCGTGCATACCTACCTAATTTCGTCACTTGTTTTTGACAAAAACACAGTAAATTTAAAGGTGAAGCAATCTAATTGTCACATTGTAGACCTTGACGTTTTATGACATGGAAAATCAACCTTAAGGTGGCAACTATGAGGACGACTATACTTTCCTATTAATTTAATAGTGAGGTCTAAGATAATTTTGCGAGAAACCTTACATTTAGCTCAAGCTCAAGTTTCCGCCATATTGAATTTCCAGTGATGTTGTGGCGGCATCTACATCGCCACATACGAACTCCGCATCACACTGACGTCACGCAATATCCTGCATCGCGCAAGCAGAGTTTGCCGTGCATCTGGCATAGGTATATACAACATCCCGACATCAATCGTCGTGCAGTAGCCCACATGTCTGGTCGGAGGATCCTACCTTTCCTATGGAGAATGAGTGGACTTTACACCCTGTTCCTCATGCCGCAGTCTGTCATTGCGTCTGCGCGCAGTTGCATTACGCATAGTGTGCGAGGTTCAAGTCATAAAATAATCCAGAATTTTTTCTAAGCCCGGTATATAACAAGCTTTAAGTATACCCTTAAAACAAAGTAAATGAAGCGTATAGATGATTATTGGCTAATCCGTTTCTAGGTCAATGAGTAACAAAACGTTAATTAATTTCCATCTTAGCAGTCTCTACCTTTTCCGTTGAACGTAGAGATTAGGCAGATAATCTCTCTTCTGAACGAAAGCCTTTATTAATCTGTACTGTAAGCTTTTGTAAATAGAGATATTGGCTTCGTATTTGTGATTAAGGTTTGGTTATGTATTAAGCGATATTATTTTATACGTACATAAGATTATAATATCGCAGAAAAGGCCGCTTTTGATAAAAAAAAAGATAACTAAGATAATTGCGTAACACACATAAAAAGGCAATCGCTCGCAATGCCTTTCATTTTGACAGTTCAACAACATTCATTGCGTTATTTACGTTGTCGAGCTGACGAATTTTTCAAACATATGTAGCAATGGATTAGTAATTTGTTTCAAAATTCTTCGGATTGCGATTGAAAGTGGGCTGGACTGGTTCAAAATAGTATACAGATTTTTTCCGTAACCAAAGGGATATATCCCCGAAGCCCGCGCCATTTGTCTGTCTCTCTATCCGTCTGTCATTCGGCCAACAATGATTCGATATTTAGAACCGCAATATCTAGTCAAAAAATATTACAACGCCGAGACCTTTTCACACCATCTTCGATACTACTAAGTAACCTATTATTCCTGTAAATAACTGCGCAAAAAGACAAAAGCAATTATGAACTCTCGTATCATTGCCGTTGGTCGGTAATTGAATGGCATCGACCAAGCTAATCTCATCGAGTGATTACTGTAACCATTTTAACAACACTATCAATGTAGCGATATGCTTTTTAGGTCTCGCAATCTAGTTAAGGACTACCGAGATAAAGTTCTGGGTTTGGTGGTAGTACCTACTTACATAATTTATTCTTCATGATTTTTTTCTATCGTATCAAATTAGTTGTATTATGTTTCCAACACACTATCAACCTAGCATATATCCTGAAGAATATCATATATTTTTCCGATTTTGTTTACTGTAGTCGATCATACTTTTATTGTTTCTAAAACTTGCTTTTTTGCGTTTAGGTCCTGTTAGCCCCTTAAATATGTAGCTAAATCGAATTTCCCTAATTGAGCTCCTTTAGTCCGCTTTCAATTCAAGAAGACTAGACGTTCCTCCTAGACCATTCACATTTCATTTCACTAAATAAACGAGGTTCGATTTTCCCCCACTATTTACTACTCTTGAACTCTGAAGGAAAAGTGGGCGCTTATTTATGAAATTGAATGGGAGTCTGCAATAGATGTTTGAATAATACGATGAATAGTGAACAGCTTTTCATTGGTTTGAAGAGGTTTTTAGGGCTTATTTTGGTGTACGAGTATATAATTATACTGCAGCGTAATTTCGTAATTACACTATCAGTAGGAATGGCTTTCATTTTGACAGTTCAACAACATTCATTGCGGTATTTACGTTGTTGAGTAGACAAATTTTTCGAACATATGAAGCAATGGATTAGCAATATCCTTCAAAACGATTCAGATTGTGATTGATAGTGTGTTAGCCAATTAGGGTGCTGTTTTTTTTTCGATAAAGAAAATGAAAGATAGAAGTCACTGTTCTTGTTAAAATCTAGGAAACCTAAACTTAGTCAATAACAAAAAAAATGCCATGAACGTTAGTGTAGAGTTCTGGGCTAAAAGAAAATAAATCACACATTCTGGACAAAATGGCATGCCATAATTCAATGCGGCCATTAATATAATTAACAGATCTTGTTATTACACTTGAAGTTACTTATACAATTTTCGTAAGACTTCTTCAAAAAGACGAATGTGATCAGCAGTCGTTATTACTTCATCGGTTATTTAAGTAAATGTGGCTCGGGAAATACGAGCACCGTCCTTGAAAGAGCAAGGTAATACCACAGTCTATATGTTTTTATCCTGTGGTAATACTGTGAAGCACTACTTCAAAGTCGAACTCGCTCAACGGACCGAATAACCAATAATTGCACATCATTATCCTGAAATAAAAATGAGTGTTTAAATTAGCACACTAATATTATAAAAGCGAAAGTTTGTGAGTGTGTGAGTACGTGTGTGTGTATATGTTTGTTACTTCCACACGCTCAAACGGCTGGACCAATTTTGATAAAATTTTGTATGAAGGTAGCTGACACCCTGGATTAACATATAGGCTACTCTTTACCCTGATATTCCCACGGGAACGACATTTACGCGGGAGAAACCGACGATTTATACACAACTCGGAATTTTCATTGTGATTATAATTCAGTGTTTTTCCTGAGTTATAGGAATGCCCAGGTAGTATTTGCGGTTTTTTTTATTGCTGAATGGGCCTTCTCTTGACCTCGATCACGCCTGGTGGAAAGTGGTGGATGAAGTCTATGATGGAACGAGCGTGCCCAGATGATGCCTGTTAACTCCTGCTTTGAAGGCTAAATATTTATGCGCGGTCGACAACAAACCTTCCACAAAAGTTCTTCTAGAAAATTTATCTGTAATTTAATATCCTAACCAAACCTAAATGTGAACTAAGGGTAGGGTTTCGATAATCAAGGAAGGGGATTGTCCGGAAGGGTTACCGCTGCCCCGGAACATAAAGGGCTAAGGAAGGAACACGGGTGGGTTTTAGTCAGTAAGAGTCTGACACTCTCTTCCGCTCCACCCAGAGCGGGAGGGGTCATTTGATGACTTTCCACCCTTAAAAAAAAAAACCCCTTCACCTACACCGTCTGTGTATAATTCACGCCTATAATGCATTTTCCCTTGCATATGTCACTTTATGCCGTCCACGCTAATAATTTCTATTTCCTGTCAATTTAATGCCAAAACAATATGTCTGTATAATATCATGATCCGTTAGTTTATTTCTCTCGAATTTCCTGTGATTGTAGCAAATTGGCGCACTGGGATTATATACAAACACAGGAATCGTGGCCTGCCTACAAATAATATCGAATGTCGATACCGAATTCGTTAACTAATTTTTTATTATTATTGTGGGTTGTACCTATATCAAATTATCAATATATTTATGATTTCAAGATTGATTAAATAGAAACCTTTGCGATACCATAAACATTGAATACATTCCGAAAATAAATAAGTGGGTTGTGGTAGTAGGTGGCAGATCTGACTTGTGTATACCTAATAATTTGTAATTTTTTAGGGTTCCGCACCCAAAGGATAAAAACGGGACCATATTACTAAGACTTCGCTGTCTGTCCGTCCGTCTGTCTGTCACCAGGCTGTATCTCAAGAACCGCGATAGCTAGATAGTTGAAATTTTCACAAATTATTTATTTCTGTTGCCGCTATAACAACAAATACTAAAAATAAAATAAATATTTAAGGGGGCTCCTATACATTAAAATTGTTTTTTTTTGGTGTTTTTGCCTTGTTTAATTTAACATTTCTATTTTCTTTTTTTTACTCAATTTAAAAATTCTGTATATTTAATGTTGCTATTTAGTACCTAATATATTAATCTGCACACCTAAGTAGCTTATAATACAATGTACGTATATACCTTTTTCACATGTAGGTATTAAGCAAATAAATTATTTGATTTGATTTCTCTCCCTCAAAAGACCACCTCAGACATCGATCTACATGGTCTTCATAATAATCTGACCAAGATTATGTCTGGACTTTAAAAGAGACTGTGACCTCTGAGTTTGTTTCGGCCTTTCTTCTCAGAGTAGTCAGATAGGAAACGCCGACTTCATCTAGTTTAAAAAAAAACATGATTGACGTGTAAAAGTGTTTGTACAAACCTACTTACAAAATAAAATCATTACATTTCAAAATCATTTCATTTCATTTACAAACGTGTCCCAGAATAGCTAATGTAACTTGAAACAGGGAAACTGTAGAATGAAACTTGAACTCGAAAAAGACTTGTAAATGAGTTTGCGTCGGTAAACACCTGAAGTTTCTCAGGGACCATTGAATAAAATTATGTTTAAAACATTCAATTAACATGAAATTCAAATTTGTTCTGTTTTCATTTCGATTGGAGTGGAGGAATAATTATAATATAGTGCTCTGTGTTGTTAACAAACATAGCAAAACGCTTGTACAGTCGCCAGCACATCAATCTACATAAAACTGTAAAATTTTCACAATCAACTTTGAACCTTATGGTTTTGACCTAAAGTTGAAAATCTATTAAAGAAATTTGACAGATTGTAGTAGCCTGATGTGCTGGCGTCTGTACTTCCCAAAGGGTTCGGTAGAGGTGCATACCATCATTCTCTTGCCTATTCCAAATTATTTGGGGTCGGCGCAACGGGTCTTTTTAGGGCTCCGTACTAAAAAAAAAGGGTAAAAACAGGACCGTATTACTAAGACTCCACTGTCCGTCTGTCTGTCTGTCTGTCACCAGGCTGTATCTCATGAACCGTGATAGCTAGACAGTTGAAATTTTCATTTTTTTTAAAGGGGTATAAAAGTATTGCGGGTGGTGGGTGCATTTACAAACAGCCAGACCCGAAACAACTACTTGTACAAATATTTGTTCCGTGCAGGAATCGAACCCGCGACACGTAGTGCAGCAGTCAATCGCTTAACCACTGCGCCAACCGTGGCGTGTGTCTTGAATTGGGAGAGGAGAATCCCTGATTAGAAATTTCGCTAAGAATGGTATAATAATGGTTATAGGCCCCAGCCTATATAAAACAATGAACAGTGTACAATTAGCCCGTAATTGGTAAACTGTAACCCCTTACTAATAATCATATAATATCAGATGAGTAGTTACTGTGAAGCTTGAGAGGCTTCACATTTAATAAAAGAGTTTATACGATTTAACTCTATATTGTTTAGATAATCTTACTCAACATTAATATTATAAAAATTACTTCTTTAATATTTTACCGTCATATTATATCTCTCTGACATAACGTCTTTACCTTTTTTATCTACACCCAATAAACAATATTAGTAGCCAATGCTACTTTGAGGTTGGCATACATAACAAGCCTCTACATCAGCTACATCCCCATTGAATAAAAGTATTAGCATAGCTTCATCACTATGCAAGGCTTTTATTCACAAGATTAAAAAAAATTAGACGTCTTCCTACTTATTACTAGTCCTATAAGGAAAAAACTACCTAACGCCCGAAGTTAACACTGTGAGGTCCAGCTTTTTCTAAAAGCAGGGCTCAAGTCAGGACAAACGAAACATTTAACTAACACTTCCTCAAGTGCCAGGTAAGTCTACATTTAAGAGTGCTAAAATGCATCAATACAAACTAACGTTGTCATGCCTGAACCTCGTCATAACAAAACGAGCGGAAAAGATGCGACTTGGCCTCCTTCGATAACAAATGATGTGAAAGTTCACATCGGCCTGGATGAGGCTTACCGTGTTAACTGAACTTAACTTCAGATCCTTTTACCCCATCGGACGGTATCAGCCAGAGGGAGCGAAAAGTTATGAGGCCAGTGTTCAAAAATCTAATAAGTGGCTGAACTCCATTATATTCAAAAGATACTCCGCGTTTATAATAACTATACCATTTACAAAAAACTGTGGGTGCTCCAACCCAAGCTGAACCAGTTGTGTCAACTCAACACACTTTGCAAAGGCTATGCCCCGTTAGCAAAGTCAAAGTCAAATCATTTATTTCAAATAGGCACATTAAAGGCACTTTTGAACGTCAAAAAAAAAACTAAATAGAAATGATTCTAGTCGCCCATTCGAAAAGGTAGTTTTCGTATGGAGAAGAATGGGCAAGAAACTCCACCGTTACTCTTTTAAAAATGTTTTACAAGGTCTTGTATACATAATAAAAATTATATGTGAACACGATGCACCCATAATAAAATTAGTCTACCACAAAAGGTAAAAAGAATTAAAAATTAAGCAATGACAGGTAAATCAAATAAGTGATAGATACATGGTGCTCACATATTTACAAGTTATTTTAAAAAAAAATGCAAAAGTAGTTGAACTTTAACAAGTGTGTGAGCCACTGTAGTCGCAGATTGTAAAAATGAATTAGAATAAGATGTCATAATTAAAAATATATATATAAATTAAATTAGGAACAAGTTTGATTTTGTCTAGACTTTTAGATTGTCCTATGGAGCAGGACCAGCATGTTTCCAAACATTCTTATCTTGGATATAATCCTCTAATTTGTAATATCCTTGTTTACAAAGTGTACTTTTAATATGAGTTTTAAATTTTCTTTCATTTAATTGCAATATGTCACAAGGTATTTTGTTGTAGCATTTAACACAGTACCCCATAAAAGATGTATGTACTTTAGATAATCTAAAAAAAGGTTGATCTAATTTATCTTTATTTCTAGTATTAAAATTATGCCTATCACTTATTTTATTAAAAAGATGTTGATTTTTTCTTACATACATAATATTTTCATAAATGAATTGGCAAGGTACCGTCATGATATTAACCTTTCTAAATAGTTCCCTAAGAGATTCGCGACGACGTAGATTGTAAATGGCTCTGACAGCTCTCTTTTGTAAAATAAAAATGGATTCAATGTCAGCAGCCCGACCCCATAGTAAAATGCCATATGACATAATACTGTGGAAGTAACTAAAATAGACCAAACGCGCGGTTTCTACATCTGTTAACTGTCTTATCTTTCTAACAGCATAAGCGGCGGAGCTTAGCCGCCCCGCAATAGATGTTATATGAGGTCCCCATTGTAATTTCTCGTCTAGCGTGATTCCTAGGAAAACTGTCTGATCAATAAATTCTAGTTTTTGGCCATTCAATATGATTTCACATTCGCTACTTCTAACATTCGGTAATTTAAATCTAATGCATTTGGTTTTTTTTTCATTAAGTACTAAATTATTTACCGTAAACCAATCTTGGACCTGAAGAATAGAGTTATTCACGTCGTCAAGATTTTGTGACCGTCGGTCTATTTTAAAGATTAACGATGTGTCATCTGCAAATAACACCATCTTCGGTTGATTTTGAAGTAATTGGGGTAAATCATTAATGTAAACTAAAAAGAGGAATGGACCCAATATCGAACCTTGAGGAACACCCATTGTCATTTCAGACCCTAATGAGTTTACGCCGTTTACTTGAACTTTAACCTTTCTATCTTTCAGGTATGATCTTAGCAAGTCAAGTGCTGCTTTTCTAATTCCATAGTGCTCCAGTTTCATCAGAAGTGTCTCGTGGTTTACGCAATCGAACGCCTTAGAGAGGTCGCAAAAGATTCCAATGGCATCTTGTGCTTCTTCCCAGGCGTTAAAAATGTTCTTTATTAGGGTAACACCGGCGTCAGTAGTGCAACGCCCTTTGGTGAAACCGTACTGGTGTTCATGAAAGATGGAATTTTTATTAAAGTGACGTAACATTTGATTGAGCATCAACTTTTCAAACACCTTACTGAGAACTGGTAGAATTGACACAGGTCTATAATTGTTAGGATCTTTACTATCACCGGATTTGAACAATGGTACTACTTTACTATGTTTCATAAGATCCGGAAAGACTCCTTGGTCAACACTGGTGTTAAATATGAAAGCTAAATAGGGCGCAATAGTTTCGATAAAAGATCTACATACTTTTACAGACATTCCCCAGAGATCTTCTGTTGATTTAATGTTAAGATCTCTAAAAGCTTTTATAACAGCCTGGGGGCTTGTATGCTGAAACCTAAACTCCAAAGGGCATGCCTTTACATTCTTTTTAAGTAAGGCAGCAGAAAGCGTGCGGGATGAATTTAAAGCTTCAGTAGTTTTAAGGGGAATATTAGAAAAAAAGTTTTCAAATTCCTGAGCTATTTCTACATCTGAGTTGATGGGGCCATGTGCAGTCTCTAAATTAAATTCAGTGTTAGGCTGTTTTTTCCTACCTGTTTCATTATTTATTATTTGCCAGGTAGTTTTTATTTTATCATCAGCTGATTTTATTTTATTGCTAATATAAAGAGCTTTAGCTTTTTGGCACACACTTTTAAAAGTTTTTGAATATTTTGCAACATACTGATGAAAGTTTGTATTATTCATATGTTGCTTTAAGCCATAGAGTTCAAAAAGTTTTTCCCTGCTTTTACGAATACCTGGAGTCGCCCAGTCACTAAATAAAAACTTTGTGTGAATATTTTTAGTTTTTAGTGGAAAAGTGTCATTAAACTGCGCGTTTAATATTGAAAAGAACTCGGCGTAGAATTCATTTGGGTCACCTATATTATTAAAATTCTGATCACATAACTTACTGGCCAAAGAATTATTTAATTTCTCTAACTTTTTACATGTAATTGTCCTAAACCTTATTTGAATTTTTTGTAAAGGCATGTAGGAGCTAAATGTTATTTTTTGTCCACTATGATCAGATGGCAACTTATTTACAATTTCTTTGTGTAAGTAATCACAATTACAAAAAACATTATCAATACAAGTGGCAGAAGAAGCTGTCACTCGGGTTGGTTCAATAAAAACATTTGACAAATCAAATGACCTAAAAAGACTTAACAATCTGACAGTATTCGAGTTATTTTCCAATAAATTAATATTAAAATCTCCACATACTATTATTGACTTACTACTAGTACTAAGTTTCTTTAACACATCTTCCATTACAGAATCAAACACCGATAGATTCTGGTAACTTGGAGGTCTGTATACACATACTATAACATGCTTATCAAGCTCAACACAGGACAATTCAATGGTGTGTTCAACAGACAGTCCGATTATGTCTTTTCGTTCTTTTGATTTAATAGAATTTTTAATTAATATTAATGATCCGCCATGTATCATACGTTTTCGGCTGAAATGGCTAACTACACAATAATTTTCATAATTAATTGACTTTACTTGATGATCTTTCAACCAATGCTCTGTTAAACAAATGACATCAAACTTGGTGTTTTCCAAAAACAATTCTATTTCCAATAATTTGGAAGCGCAACCTTGGATATTCTGATTAAATAATTTTAAAATATGTTGCACTCCCTTTGGTTTTTTATTATTATTAATTATATTGCCAGAAGATACCTTTTTATTATTCTGTAATAATAATTTGGTATTTGAAGGGGTAACTTCTGTTGTCTCACTGACTAGTTTAAATAGTTATCCGGAGTGACCTCCACAACTACAACTGGAGAGTCTGGATTGCCCGAGTATGTTCCAGCGGGAGGAGAATATCCTATCTGACTGGTAGTAGTCTCCAAGGATGTTGGTATTATAGGTGGTGGTGGTGGTGGTGGTGGATCCTCCTTCGTACAACATGACGATCCATAATTAATCACCATGTTGTTAGTATAACTAGGCAACACGGACTCGTCACTAATACTAGAACTCGTTATATTAGCTATAACCTCGTTAATATTATATGCTATCAACATAGCAATCATATGTCTACATTCCCCAGACAGAGATATAGTTCTCTGAGTTAACTTAATACCACTAACAAACTTGTTAGTGTCAAAAAACAATAATTTGTCTCTATGACAACATGTCAGATTGTGAATAGTATTATTCAACTTATAAATATAATTATTTTCATTGTATGATAAAGTATCTGAGTAAGGAAAAGCACACAACATTAGCTTACCTATGTTTAACTTTAATAAGGTGTTTACACCATCCACTATGTCCTTTCTGGTAATACCAGTGCTATTACCTAATAGCAAAACCATAGTACAATAATTATCAAGGTTTGCATTGGCAATTCTTTTTATCATTTGTTTAAAACTTATGTTATGGTAACTATGATTGGTAAAACTATGGCTTAGGTAATTGAGTAGAATTTTTCCAAAGCCAGAACCTAACTCGTCACAAAAAAATATTGATTTGTTTATCTGTGTGGTCTCTGCTGGAAGAGCTAACACCGGAAGGGGTAAGTCAGACTGAGGTTGAAGAGGTGGTGGTTGGTTGGCACCGCTGCATGAAAGATCATTTGTCAGAGACTCATACCTCTCAGCATTGTACTTCACCAAATCCAGGAGTTCTCCAGCCTCAAACAAGCGGTCACTTAGTTGTCGTTGTGAACTTTCATATTTTTCAAAAATATCCTTCAGCAAATGCTCCTTGTGTAGTATATCATTATAGAGGAGCTGGATATCAGTGTCATACTTTTCCCTACATTTATCTAACTCAATAGTACAAGTATTTAAACTTTTCGATAAGACAACACGTTCCTTTCTAAGCGAAAGATTTAATTTTAAGAGTTTTTGTTTTTTTATTACTCTCTGTGACCGTTTAATTAATTTCTTGATTTTAATATATTTCTTTAATTTGTTGTGACTCATAACAATAGGACACAATGGTATGGTATCATCACCAGTCAAATCTATAGTTTCAGCTGGCTCACACACTGATTTTGGTTTACTACCTACCAACTCATCAAAAAGATTACTAGTGCGAACAACCTGGTTATTGACCTTGATACACTCGGAGATGGATAGTGCTTCTTGGGCTTCAGACAATCTCTGTTCAAGCTCTGTGATACGATTCAGTGCCAATTCGTGGGTATCACTGCACTCTTGAAATGTTGACACTGCGTGTTGTAATTGACTGTGCTGGTCAGTTAAGTCCATGTGTTGGATGTGTAGCTGAGACAGTTCATTCTTGAGGGAGGTGTTCTTTAGAATAATGTTTTCCACTTCTACTTCGCTGTCTTCCCTTTCGCGGAGCAGTTGTTTACACATCGCTTCAGAATTCTGTAGCTCCTTCAAGGTGGCTCTTAGTTTAGCTTCCATCTCCTTGATTGTAGCACTGCGGGTCATCATTTTCTTTGAAGTATCAGTCACCTGGAATGTGTGAAGTTATGCAGCTAAATAACAGTGTGAGAAAAAAGATGTTCCAATATTTAGATTAGTAGGAGGTAGAAGGGAAAAATAAAATAAAATTAAGTTAAAAATAAGTAATTAAATGTTAACAAATAGATTTTAAAGTTAGGTCAAGTTATTAAGAAATTAGATGGGAATGTTAAATAGAAGTGAAGTTACAAGGAATACTGCTATTATTGTAAAAAACAAAAAGAAACTTGATTGACAATAACAAGTTTATAACACATGACAGGTTTTATATTAAGTATGAATCATTTAATCAATAGGGTACATAAAAAGAGCCTATTTTTGTGTAGTAAATTATGTAGTGTTTATTGTCTGGGCGAATGTTTTCGTCGTCGATTTTGCTTCCACTAGTTGTCAAGCAAAAGGAGACATAAACCGTGCCAGTGTGTGATGGACGTAGCTCAGAGACCTGAGCAGTACCTTGTGATGTTCTGTGTTCTGTAAATATTAACTACAAGCACATAAATAAAACAAAATACTCCCCGGGATCGATGATAATTTGAAATCCGTCACCGTTGGTACGTTGAGTTGACAGCCGGTTTTTGAATCCTTTGTTTTTACGAAGTTTTCGCGACAAAAAACACTTTGTAATCACTGTTTAGAATACTTAATATCTAGGTTTGACTATATTACAC